>ONZH01028471.1:0-52313 GCA_900303285.1 Rhinella marina | reverse complement strand
ACAGCCCTGCTTCTCTTATGCCCAAACTTTGGCCAGGCAGGACCAGGGGGATAAGATGAATATGGAGATGAGCGCTTCCAACAAAGCGCTCGTTTCCTACTGCCCCTCCAACAGTGTTCACCTTTCCCAACAAAATATAGTAAGTTAAGCCACTCCATAGGCGGTGGTTAAAGGGGGCATAGCTTAACACGGTCTAATGTGGCTCTCAGTATTAAAAGTGCCCCTATTAATGACCCCCAGTATATTAATGTCCCCATTAGTGCTCGGAACAGTAATGCCTCCATTTGTGCCCCCCCAAAAAAATAAATAAATAAATATGAAATCACCTCACCATTACCTCCCTGTGCGGTACTGCACTCGTCGCTCCTGGTCTTTTTCTGGTCCTGCGCACTGTGAATGGACTTCGCCCGGAAGAAGACCAAGGAGAGGAGACAGTGGAGTCCTAGACATTGCTCCCTCACCTCCTGCATACTGAGATGTTTCTATAAGGAAGCAGCCATAGCAGTTTGCTCTATAAGACACATGGTTGTTGATCATATTTATTGTATGATCACCAACATATTTCCTTAAAGGATTCTGTCACCACATTTTCCATTAATATTTTATACTATTTATCTCTTCATAAGATCTCCAAATGGTTATTTATAGGCCCAATGAAATTTGTGGTGTAAAAATCGTTTTTTATCAACTGTCAATCATTACATAAGGAGCCCAAGGGGAGTTGACCATCGTTGCTGGAGCCCGTGCTCGGCGTTCGTTGGAGCCCCGACGCCCCCTAATAATATTCACTTCACTGGAGTGAGTCAGTGAAGCCCGGCGCGGCTGAAATCCCGCGCAGGCGAGTACATCAAGAGGCGAGCCCGTGCGGTCTGCGGCAGCGGCCTACCTGATGTACTGCGCTGCCGGATTCAGCGCGCCGGAGCTTCACTGACTCACTCAGTAAGTGAATATTAATTAAGTGGCGGTCGGGCTCCAACGGAATCGCGAGCCCGGTCCGCAACGATGGTCAACTCCCTTGGGCTCCTTAATGTAATGATTGACAGTGATAAAAACGCATTTTTACCACAATCTTCATCTGGCCCTATAACAATAACCATTTGGGATCCTTAT
Source organism: Rhinella marina (assembly GCA_900303285.1). NCBI lineage: Eukaryota > Metazoa > Chordata > Amphibia > Anura > Bufonidae > Rhinella > Rhinella marina. Next base: position 51,203 of record ONZH01028471.1, on the reverse strand, counting down.
GATAAGATAAATCCAGTGGTATAAATAACTTAATATGGAAAATGTGGTGACAGAATCCTTAAAAAAAAATGCATATTATATAAAAATACATGGATATTATATAATATATATATATATATATATATATTATAGAACACGCATGCACAGATAGATATAGACACATATATATACACAACATGCATATATACATACATGCATACATAGATATATCTAGACACATATACATAATAGATATAACCATACCCCCCATAATGTGCCAGTAGAAATGCCCCATATGCCCCCCCCATACATAGACACATACATGCATACATATAGACACATATACATACATAGACATATATACATGCATACATACATAGATATATCTAGACACATATACATACACATACATACATATAGACACATATTTACATACATACATGCATGCATACAAAGATATATACACACACTCCTAACAGTTTGGTCACTTATCTTTCTACTTGGAGGCACGAGGAGGAGGGGAGCACCACTGACAGCATTCAGAGAGGTTTTTTCTCCCTGACCTCTGCATGCTTCCCTGTTAGCACCGACCGCTGGGCAGCATCAATCAGCGTCAGCAGGCACACGTGTGGAGCCTGCTCTTCATTGGCTCAGAGTGCCTGCTGACGTGTAATGCTGCTGCCCTGCGGTCCTCCTCAGCCTTCAATCGTAAGTCCAGACACATACAAATAGTTTTCTTCATGGGGCCTGACAGGGGCTGTGTGATAGCAGGTGGCAACCCTACCCACCACCCCGCAATTAAATCCAGGGCCAGCGCCGCCTGTGGCCAATTGGCGGTGCGGCCCTGAGTGTTTTTTTTTTAATGAATGTTTCTAGGGGCGGTCCAGACCTTTGGACCACCCCCTGTCGGTGCGCCCCTGCACATACCTGAAAAACCAAGACGGAGCGCTGCTGTGCCGCTGATGAGCTGCTCCTTTTGCTTGCCACGCTGCTTCTCCCACCTGCCGCTCCCTCCCTCCGCTAGGAACTTTGTGGGCGGGCTTAATTAGTAATGCACGCTGCGCATGCCTGCTTGTCCTTTTCTCCAGCCGGCAGCGCAGTGCACTATTCGGGTACAGTCTGGCAGTGCCAGTATGCAAACAATGTATGGGAGTGGAGTGGGTGGGCCCCCAATGTGACCATCACTGCACAGTATGGCCTGGCCTCAAACTAAGACTGCATGTTAACTTGTCTGAGACACTGCTCCTGGCCGGCCGGGCCCCTTGTCAGCCCGGGCCCCGAAGCAGCTGCTTCCCCTGCTTCCCCGGTAGTTACGCCACTGCCATGCTGTATAGTATACAGTATAATCCCTACACCATGCTGTATAGTATACAGTATAATCCGTACACAATGCTGTATAGTATACAGTGTAGGGTTGCCTCGGGTATCGATAATTGATACTTTTATACCAGTATCGATTCGGTACCGGAATTTCCTATTTTGCGATACTAAAATAAAAAATTATCTTACCTGTCCTGCGCCGCGGCTCTGCTCCGGGTCCGGCGCTCCTCTTGTTCTCCGGGCCCGCGCTGCACTGTCCTGACCGCGTACAGCGTCAGGACGTAGTGTGCGCACTCTGACCTGACACTGCATGCAGTCAGGTGACAGTGCAGCGCCAGGAAGAGAAGAAGAGGAGCGCCGGAGCGGAGCCGCAGCGCAGGACAGGTAAGAGATTTTTTTATTTTATTTTGATGGAGGCACAGTTGGCTGATCTGAGGTTGATGGGGGCACGGTGGGCTGATCTGAGGTCTGATGGGGGCACTGTGGGCTGATCTGAGGTTGATGGGGGCACAGTGGGCTGATGTTAGGTCTGATGGGGGCACAGTGGCTGATGTTAGGTCTGATGGGGGCACAGTGGGCTGATCTGAGGTTGATGGGGGCACAGTGGGCTTGATGTTAGGTCTGATCTGAGGTCTGATGGGGGCACTGTGGGCTGATCTGAGGTTGATGGGGCACAGTGGGCTGATGTTAGGTTGATGGGGGCACAGTGGCTGATCTGAGGTCTGATGGGGGCACAGTGGGCTGATCTGAGGTTGATGGGGGCACAGTGGGCTGATGTTAGGTCTGATGGGGGCATAGTGGGCTGATCTGAGTTCTGATGGGGGCACAATGGGCTGATCTGAGGTCTGATGGGGGCACAGTGGGCTGATCTGAGGTCTGATGGGGGCACAGTGGGCTGATCTGAGGTCTGATGGGGCACGATGGGTTGATCCAAGGTCTGATGGGGGCACGGTGGGCTGATCTGAGGTCTGATGGGGGCACGGTGGGCTGATCTGAGGTTGATGGGGGCACAGTGGGCTGATGTTAGGTCTGATGGGGCATAGTGGGCTGATCTGAGTTCTGATGGGGGCACAGTGGGCTGATCTGAGGTCGGATGGGGGCACGGTGGGCTGATCTGAGCGTCTGATGGGGGCACAGTGGGCTGATCTGAGGTCTGATGGGGGCACAGTGGGTTGATCCGAGGTCTGATGGGGGCACGGTGGGCTGATCTGAGGTCTGATCGGGGCACAGCGGGCTGATCTGAGGTTGATGGGGCACAGTGGGCTGATGTTAGGTCTGATGGGGGGCACAGTGGGCTGATGTTAGGTCTGATGGGGGCACAGTGGGCTGATGTTAGGTCTGATGGGGGCATGGTGGGCTGATCTGAGGTCTTATGGGGGCACGGTGGGCTGATCTGAGGTCTTATGGGGGCACGGTGGGCTGATCTGAGGTCTGATGGGGACACGGTGGGCTGATCTGAGGTCTGATGCTGGCACGGTGGGCTGATCTGAGGTCTGATGGGGGCACGGTGGGCTGATCTGAGGTCTGATGGGGGCACGGTGGGCTGATCTGAGGTCTGGATGGGGGCATGGTGGGCTGATCTGAGGTCTGATGCTGGCACGGTGGGCTGATGTGAGGTCCTGATGGGGGCATGGTGGGGCTGATCTTGAGGTCTGGATGGGGGGCAGGTGGGCTGATCTGAGGTCTGATGGGGGCACGGTGGGCTGATCTGAGGTCTGAATGGGGCATGGTGGGCTGATCTGAGGTCTGATGGGGCACGGTGGGCTGATCTGAGGTCTTGATGGGGGCACGGTGGGCTGATGGTGAGGTCCGATGGGGGCACGGTGGGCTGATGTGAGGTCTGATGCTGGCACGGTGGGCTGATGTGAGGTCTGATGGGGGCACGGTGGGCTGATGTGAGGTCTGATGGGGGCACGGTGGGCTGATGTGGGGTCTGATGGGGGGCACGGGTGGGTTGATCTGATGTCTAATGGGGGCACGTGGGCTGATGTGAGGTCTGATGGGGCACGGTGGGTTGATCTGAGGTCTGATGGGGCACGGTGGGCTGGTGTGAGGTCTGATGGGGGCACGGTGGGCTGATCTGAGGTCTGATGGGGGCACGGTGGACAGATCTGAGGTCTGATGGGGGTACGGTGGGCTGATCTGAGGTCTGATGCTGGCTACAGTATAATCCGTACACCGTGCTGTATACAGTCATGGCCAAAAGTTTTGAGAATGACACAAATATTATATTTTCACATGATCTGCTGCCCTCTGGTTTTTATGTGTGTTTGTCAGATGTTTTTATCACATACAGAAATATAATTGCAATCATATTATGAGTAACAAAAGCTTATATTGACAGTTAGAATGAGTTAATGCAGCAAGTCAATATTTGCAGTGTTGACCCTTCTTCTTCAGGACCTCTGCAATTCTCCCTGGCATGCTTTCAATCAACTTCTGGACCAAATCCTGACTGATAGCAGTCCATTCTTGCACAATCAATGCTTGCATTTTGTCAGAATTTGTAGGTTTTTGTTTGTCCACCCGTCTCTTGATGATTGACCACAAGTTCTCAATGGGATTAAGATCTGGGGAGTTTCCAGGCCATGGACCCAAAATCTCTATGTTTTGTTCCCTGAGCCATTTAGTTATCACCTTTGCTTTATGGCAAGGTGCTCCATCATGCTGGAAAAGGCATTGTTGATCGCCAAACTGCTCTTGGACGGTTGGGAGAAGTTGCTCTCGGAGGACATTCTGGTACCATTCTTTATTCATGGCTGTGTTTTTAGGCAAGACTGTGAGAGAGCCGATTCCCTTGGCTGAGAAGCAACCCCACACATGAATGGTTTCAGGATGCTTTACAGTTGGCATGAGACAAGACTGGTGGTAGCGCTCACCTCGTCTTCTCCGAATCAGCTGTTTTCCAGATATCCCAAACAATCGAAAAGGGGATTCATCAGAGAAAATGACTTTACCCCAGTCCTCAGCAGTCCACTCCCTGTACCTTTTGCAGAATATCAGTCTGTCCCTGATTTTTTTTCTGGAGAGAAGTGGCTTCTTTGCTGCCCTCCTTGAGACCAGGCCTTGCTCCAAGAATCTCCGCCTCACAGTGCGTGCAGATGCACTCACACCTGCCTGCTGCCATTCCTGAGCAAGCTCTGCACTGCTGGTAGCCCGATCCCGCAGCTGAAACACTTAAGAGACGGTCCTGGCACTTGCTGGTCTTTCTTGGGCGCCCTGGAGCCTTTTTGGCAACAATGGAACCTCTCTCCTTGAAGTTCTTGATGATGCGATAGATTGTTGACTGAGGTGCAATCTTTCTAGCTGCGATACTCTTCCCTGTTAGGCCATTTTTGTGCAGTGCAATGATGACTGCACGTGTTTCTTTAGAGATAACCAGAAGAGAAACAATGATGCCAAGCACCAGCCTCCTTTTAAAGTGTCCAGTGGTGTCATTCTTACTTAATCATGACAGATTGATCTCCAGCCCTGTCCTCATCAACACCCACACCTGTGTTAATGGAGCAATCACTGAAACGATGTTAGCTGGTCCTTTTAAGGCAGGGCTGCAATGATGTTGAAATGTGTTTTGGGGGATAAAGTTCATTTTCTAGGCAAATATTGACTTTGCAAGTAATTGCTGTTAAGCTGATCACTCTTTATAACATTCTGGAGTATATGCAAATTGCCATTATAAAAACTGAAGCAGTAGCCTTTGTAAAAAATAATATTTGTATCATTCTCAAAACTTTTGGCCATGACTGTAATATAGACTATAATCCGTACACCGTGCTGTATAATATAGAGTATAATCCGTACACCGTGCTATATAATATACAGTATAATCCGTACACCGTGCTGTATAATATACAGTATAATCCGTACACCGTGCTGTATAATATACAGTATAATCCCTACACTGTGCTGTATAATATACAGTATAATCCGTACACCGTGCTGTATAGTATACAGTATAATCCGTACACCGTGCTGTATAGTATACAGTATAATCCATACACCGTGCTGAATAATATACAGTATAATCCCTACACCGTGCTGTATAGTATACAGTATAATCCCTACACCGTGCTGTATAGTATACAGTATAATCCCTACACTGTGCTGTATAGTATACAGTATAATCTCTACACCATGCTGTATAGTATACAGTATAATCCGTACACCATGCTGTATAGTATACAGTATAATCCGTACACCATGCTGTATAATATACATTATAATCCCTACACCATGCTGTATAATATACAGTATAATCCCTACACCATGCTGTATAATATACAGTATAATCCGTACACCATGCTGTATAATATACAGTATAATCCGTACACCATGCTGTATAGTATACAGTATAATCCGTACACCATGCTGTATAGTATACAATATAATCCATACACCATGCTGTATAATATACAGTATAATCCGTACACCATGCTGTATAGTATACAGTATAATCCGTACACCATGCTGTATAATATACAGTATAATTCCTACACCATGCTGTATAATATACAGTATAATTTATCCTTGTGGCTTCCCCCATTCAGTATAACATCTCCTTAATTTAAAAAAATAAATAAATAAATCAGTAGCTCATGTATACATTTCTTTATTGGCAAATGGGGGTGTGGCACGGGAGGAGCCAGGGTAGCATGTGGGATGGGCTGGGGCAGTGGGTGGGGTTAGGGGCCCCATTCAGATTCTTGCTATGGGGCCCAATGATTTCTATGTACGCCCCTGTGTGGCATACACAGTACCCCCATAACAGTGTCATCCACAGTACCCCATAACAGTGTGTCATCCACAGTACCCCATAACAGTGTGTCATCCACAGTGCCCCCATAACAGTGTGTCATCCACAGTACCCCCATAACAGTGTGTCATCCACAGTACCCCCATAACAGTGTGTCACCCACAGTACCACCATAACAGTGTGTCAATCACAGTACCCCCATAACAGTGTCATCCACAGTACCCCCATAACAGTGTGTCATCCACAGTACCCCATAACAGTGTGTCATCCACAGTACCCCCATAACAGTGTGTCATTCACAGTACCCCCATAACAGTGTGTCATCCACAGTACCCCCATAACAGTGTGTCATTCACAGTACCCCCATAACAGTGTGTCATCCACAGTACCCCCATAACAGTGTGTCATTCACAGTACCCACATAAGTGTGACATCCACAGTACCCCATAACAGTGTGTTATCCACAGTACCCCATAACAGTGTGTCAATCACAGTACCCCCATAACAGTGTCATCCACAGTACCCCATAACAGTGTGTCATCCACAGTACCCATAACAGTGTGTCATCCACAGTACCCCCATAACAGTGTGTCATTCACAGTACCCCCCATAACAGTGTGTCATCCACAGTACCCCCATAACAGTGTGTCATTCACAGTACCCCCATAACAGTGTGTCATTCACAGTACCCACATAAGTGTGTCATTCACAGTACCCCATAACAGTGTGTTATCCACAGTACCCCCATAACAGTGTATCATCCACAGTACTCACATAACAGTGTGTCATCCACAGTACCCCCATAAGTGTGTCATCCACAGTACCCCCATAAGTGTGTCATCCACAGTACCCCCATAAGTGTGTCATCCACAGTACCCCATAACAGTGTGTCGTCCACAGTGCCCCCTTAACAGTGTGTTATCCACAGTTACCCCATAACAGTGTATCATCCACAGTACTCACATAACAGTGTGTCATCCACAGTACCCCCATAAGTGTGTCATCCACAGTACCCCATAACAGTGTGTCGTCCACAGTGCCCCTTAACAGTTTGTCATCCACAGTGCCCCCCATAAGTGTGTCATCCACAGTACCCCCATAACAGTGTGTCATCCACAGTACCCCATAACAGTGTGTCATCCACAGTACCCCATAACAGTGTATCATCCACAGTACTCCCATAACAGTGTGTCATCCACAGTACCCCTATAACAGTGTGTCATCCACAGTACCCCCATAACAGTGTGTCATCCACAGATCCCCCATAACAGTGTGTCATTCACAGTACCCCCATAACAGTGTGTTATCCACAGTACCCCATAACAGTGTGTCATTCACAGTACCCCCATAACAGTGTGCAAATGAGGTGTATTGCACCCCAGAAAATGGGTGTAGGTCACCCACAGCATTAACATTAACACTGTCCCTCTCTCGAGCTGCGTCCTGTCTCTACACTAGTTAGAACAGAATGGCGTAGCCATTCGGTATTTATACAGGCTAAGTCATGTGCTGCGCTAGCCAATCACAGTGATGCCAATACAAGAAATGACTGTGATGGCTTCCAAGTGCTCACAGCCAAAAAGCTTGTTGATCGGCTGCACTACAGCCTTTTAACAAAGTTTATTCATCATTCAAACATGGACTTCCGCGACAAAGTCCGTGTTCGGGTTCTGGTGCCTGAACCCTCGATGTTCGGTATGAACCTGAACTATACAGTTTGGGTTCGCTCATCCCTAGAGAAGGTCTTTGATGTGGGCATTAGCATCTGAAGAATCCTTTTTCGTAAAGGAAACCTGTTATTCAAGTTCCTCTGACCTTGTGTCATATTGCAATATCTCCTCTTGCATTTGTTATAGTCATCAGATTGTTCTTTATATCTGGAGCAAATCTCGTTGCCACTTCTATGGCCAATAATTTATAGCCAGTGGCCAAGACTATTGTTCCCATGTCTCTCTCTGATTCTTGCATCCCAGTTGGGCTGGAAGGTGTGCTGTATTGGGCCCTACAGGGGACATTATAACTACTGTGGCAATACAATGGGTGTATATAACTACTAGGGGCACTACAGGGGACACTATAACTATTGGGGAAACTACACAGGGACACTACTGGGTGCATTACAAGGAGACATTATAACTACTAGGGCAAAACAGGGGGACACTATAACTACTGGGGGCACTACGAGCAGACACTATAACTACTAGGGGCACTACCGGGGGACACTATAAACTAGTGGGGCACTACAGGGGTACATTATAACTGCTAGGTAACTACAGCAAGACACTATAAACTACTGGGGCACTACAGGGGGATGTTTTTACTACCAGAGCATTACAAGGGACACTATAACTACTGGGAACACTACAGGGTGACATTATAATTACTGGGGCAATACAGGGGGAGGGGGCATTAGAACTACTGGGGCACTAAAGGGCTATACTGTTACTACTGGGGGCACTACAGGGGAACATTATAAGCACTGGGGGTGCTATGGGGGACATTATAACTACTAAAGGCACAACAGGGGACATTATAACTACATGGGCACTATAGGTTGCATTATAAATAATTGGGGCACTATAGAGGGGGCTTTTCTTATTACTGAGGGCACTACAGAGGTGCCTTATTACTACTAGCTTAGAACCAGGGGCGTAACAACCATAGTGGCAGACTATGCGACTGCTATGGATGGGATCATGGTATAGTTGGGATCATTTCCTCTTCTACTTGGGGTAAAAACCTGGTCAGGACTCTCACTCTAAAGAAACAACTTTTAGCAAACAAGGCAGTGGAAAAAATAGCCCAAGGATCATTGAAAAAGATTTAGGCGGAAACCATTCTGCCCTGTGTGGGGGGTCTGGTTTGATCCTTGCTGTGGGTCCCTATGTAAACCACTGCTTAGAACCCGGATCACTACTCAGATCTTCTGTTCCACCAGCCCCATTTGTCGGTAAGGCTGTAGAAAGCTTTCATCCTGTGTGATACGGCCATTCCCCAGGTTTGGACAACAGGAGCGACATCTTTAACCACCAGCTGACTTGTGCCCATCTGTATTTTGAATGTACCTTCAATATTCTGTCGAACAAGTGTAGAGTGCTTATGTCTGCCATCCAGATGGATCCAGACAATGTGACACTTGCATATGTGATACTACACAGATTCACCAGAATTCACAGAGGTTGTTCTGATAGGGATCTGGGACAGTTCTACATTACTACAGCAGTCCTTTTTGATGAGACACTGCATGAAAGACCTGAAGCAGGACTGGCTATCCTGGTATGCGGACTACTTTCTGACCACTGAGGAAATGGTCCCTGCTAAGGACTATATAAGTGTTTCTCCTTGAATAGTCCTGCTTCTGGACTGTTTAGTTCTTGTTTGATTTATTTCCTGTTTCACTAGTTAGTTAGGAAAGGATTCACAAGAGAAAGAGGGCCCTCAATGAAGGCTTGCTAGCTCATATTTTTGCCAACTTTTTTTTTTTTCAAAATTTTTTATTTCAGAAATTTGCTTGACAATAAAGTAGAAGTTTTAAACAAACCTCCTGAAATAATAACAGTGGAGATATAGAGAACAAATCAGGTACAGGTCATTACAGGCATGGCAAATCTTGGTAAATAGGTCACGTTTGGAGCAGGTCAAGTGCCGAGGTGGAGACAGGATGTCAACTAGAGTGTATAGGCTCCAGGTTGACTCTATGATGAATCCCTTAGTGGAGATATTGGCGAGGAGGATGAAGGGGGTGTTTCGTGAGGGCCCATGTGGAACAGTGATATAGTGTATTGTACCGAGAGGATTTTCACGTTTCCTAGATTTAATGAGTATCCAAGATTCTGTATTGTTTCCTGTAAAACTCCCATTATTTCCATATTTTGGTAAATTTATGATTGGCTCTCATCTCCCAAGAGGAAAGTTCTTCAAATCTATAGATCTGGTCAATTTTTGACACCCAGTGAGGGGACATCAGTAGAGAGCCAGTGTTTCGGGATGAAAAAACGAGCTGCTGAGATGAGTTGCTTAAAAAGTCTAAGGTTAGAGGTGTGTTCTATGGTCTTAAGAGGGTAGAAGTTCAGAAGTGCTTTTTCTGGAGATGCCTGGTGTGCCGTTCCACAGATTTGGTTCGAGATTTTGAAAATGTTTGACCACCATTGATTTATTTGAGGGCAGGACCACCAAACATGGAAGAAGGTGCCTCTATCCTGGAGACATCTCCAGCACGTGTCTGAGGCAGACGCAGAGTATAGACATGTTATGTCGGGAGTTTTATACCATCTTGTTATTACTTTGTAACCATTCTCCTGCAGTCTGACACACCTAGATGAGACATGTGATGATATGAAGATGGATTTCAGTGTTCGTGAAGTTTAGGTCTTTTTCCCAGAGTCTAATAAAGGCTGGCGTGGTGTGCGGGTGAGGAATTCTAAATCTATTGTACAGTTTCGAGATCAGTTTAGAGGGGTTGGTGGGGTTGCTTATGAGGCTTTCAAACCAGGTCAGAGGGCGAAGAAGCTCCTTCAGTTCCACATGTTGTAAGATATAGGATGTTAAAAAGTGGAGTGGGTTGAGGTGAGATTTTTGAATGTCTAACCTTTGAGTCAGAGTGTCATTGTCAAGAATGTTAGAGTCCTGAAATAGGTCTCTTAATGGAATTATTGAATTTATTTTCGAAAGGAGCCCTTCATAAAGTGCTTTCGGGGCTAGATAGAAAATATCTCAGACCTGAAGCAGTGGTGAAGGAAGCGGAAAAGTGTATTGTGTATCTCGGAACCATTTCCAAGCCGAGAGAGTGGCTTTTATGAGCGGGGTATAATTGACTGAGGTATGGATAGGGGAGTGGCTATCTAGTAATATGGATCTAGAAGGGAAGCCCATCAATGGTGTTCCATGCTTACCCAGGATTTGTGTGGGGGGGCTCTCAGCCAGTCCACCACTCTTGAGAGGAGAATCGCTTTCCCATAGATCTCTGGGTCCGGAAGGGCAATACCTCCATGATGTTTAGGTCTGGATAGGAGCTTATATGAGAGACGGGCTTTTTTCTTAATCCAAATGAAGGATCTAAATAGAGATCTCAATGTGTTGTAATATGTGGAGGGAACTGATATTGGGAGTGCCTGTTGTTTTGCCAACATTTTTTAAGCTTTTTTTAATTTTTGAAATGTTTAGTGAATTTTTAAAAGTAGTTTTTTAAATTAATGTATTTTTATTAATAACTTTTTAAAAAGTATTTTCTAAATTCCACTATTACACATGGTTTGGGCAGAGGCTATTTGGGAATAGTGCCGTGGCCTGGAGCAGAGCAGAGGAAAGAAATGGTAGTGGCTCTGGCTGCAACAGCTATTCACATAAATCACAGTGGCATTCCTTACACTGATGCTTCCTAGGGCCAGGAAGGGAGGAGGGCACACCCTTTCTTTCCTCAGGGCACACCCTGTTGTTGGGTTTCTACCTAATAGTAGTTGAGTTGCCCTTGGTGGTATGAGTTTGTTACAGGTGCAAGACAAGAGATGTAGGTACTGTGGCTGGGGAATGGTGCTGGAGTCAGTAACCAGGTCAGTTGTAGAAAACAGACAGGTCTCTTTTTACTAACTCCAGAATGGGAGTAGTACATCCAATGGTATCAGAAAACAGTTCCAATCTTCCCCGATAGCAATTGTAAAGCCGTCAACTAATACGACCAGTGTTGAAGAAAGGCAAGGACACAACAAAGTCACTTCAATCCGGTTTATTGACAATTCCAGCGCAGTACAGTCGGATGAGGTAGTCAGTCCACACACAAGAACAGAGTGATACCGGCTCGGGTCTCACTTAGAACTGTCTTTAGACCAATTTTGCTTCACACATGCCTTGCGCTCTGTGATCTGTAAGCCTCTCACTCATACAGACACACCCTGCTTCTTGCTGCTAACTTTTAAATCAGAACCGTGGACATGGGCCACCTGCAAAACCAGGAGTGGATCGTGGGGAATAAGCACCCACCGAGCTCTTTGCTTATTCCTAATAAGAGCCATGCCCAGATTAGCTGATACCATCTATACTAAGTAACAACAGTGTCCACTATCTATCCTAGTGGACACAATAGGTACTAGCTTTTACTCCACCAAGGCCGGGCACCTTAGTGACACGTCTAAGGTGAAACACAGCAAACTATGATATGCATCTCCTTTAATAGGTTTCCTGCACCATTCTAGGAGACATATATCTTCCCTCATATATGAGGCCTGTCACTGCCTCACATACCTTCCCCCTCTGTTCAAACCAAAACAGGATGCTCGTGACATCCGCATTACCCTACAGCTTTCCAGATCGATGTTCCACCGAGAAATTAAAATTCTGCAAGGAGAGAAACCACCTGCTGACCTAAATTAAAATTCTGCAAGGAGAGAAACCACCTGGTGACCTGAGTATTTCTCTTCTAGGAATTCCTCATCCAGACCAATGGTGAATAGTCCATCACCAGATGGAAATGTCGCCCCAGCAGGTAGTACCGTAAGGATTCCAAGGCCTACTTGATGGCTAGGCACTCCTTCTCTACTACGCTATAGTTTTTTTCTGCTGGGATAAACTTTCTACTCAAATAAGTGATCTGATGTTCTTCTCCTTTCACTTTTTGAGATAGAACTACTCGACGATGAAAATGTCCCTAAAGTTGGGGTTGGAAAAGACTGGTTGGGAATAAATTGCCTATAATACCCAACGATGCCAAGAAACGCTTTTACCTGCTTCGTAGTGAGAGGTTGGCGACAATTTTGAATGGCCTCGACTTTGTTTATTTGGGGTTTGATGATCCCATGGCCAATCACGTACCCCAAATAATGGGCCTCCTCTAGCCCTATTGCACACTTTTGAGGATTCATAGTCAAGCCCGCATCTGAGAGTGAGTTTACGACTGCCTGCACATGGGACAAATGAGATTGCTAGTTGCCACTATGAATAATAATATCATCTAAGTAGGTGGATGCATACTTCAGATGGGATTTTAAGACTATGTCCATCAGCCTCTGGAACATGTAGGGGGCCCCATGTAACCCAAAAGGGAAAACAACATAGTGATAAAGTCCCTCCGGTGTGACAAAGGCGGTCTTTTCCTTTGCAGACTCTGTCAAAGGTACCTGCCAGTAACCCTTGGTTAAATCCAGTGTTGTGAAGTACTGGGCCTGGCCCAGTCTTTCAATCAGCTCATCAAGCCGGGGCATTGGATAAAGGTCAAACTTTGACACCTCATTCACCTCATTTCCAGAAATCATTATAAAATCATAACGATCTGTCTGGCTTTGGAATCAACACAATGGGACTGGCCCACTCGCTCTTGGATTCCTCGATAACTACTAGGCTAAGCATTTTTTTTACCTCTTCCATAATGGCTTGTCTCCAGGCCTCTGGCACACGGTACGGTTTAACTCGTACCCTTACCCACGGCTCAGTGACAATGTCATGCTGGACCACCGATGTACAGCCAGATTTTTCTGAAAAGACATCTGTATTCTGCTTTACACTGTACTAACTTCCTGACCTCCTGTTTTTGTTGTTTTGAAAGGGATTCTGCTATTTTTACTCCGACCTCTGTCGGGACTTTGAGGGTCTACACTATTCCCGACCAGCACCTCAATGGCCCACAGGGATTCTCTTTCCTTCCACTCCTTTAGCAAGTTCACATGATATATTTGTTCTGGTTTTCTCTACCCAGGCTGATATATTTTATAGCTAACTTCTCCAACTTTTTGCCGAACTTCATAGAGCCACTTGGCCAGAAACTTACTGTACTCTCAGCAGTGGGTACGACCCCAAATACTCTATCTCCCGCGGAAAAGGTCCTTACTGTGGCTTTTCTATTATACCCACGGCTCTGAGCTGCCTGAGCCTCTACTAGTTGTTCTCCCACAATAGGCATCACTGATGCAATCCGGTCCTGCATATGGGTAATATGTTCTATTACACTCTTATGGGGAGTAGGCTCTTGCTCCCATGTCTCTGGCAATGGCCAGCAGGACTCTAAGATGTCTGCCATATAACAGTTCGAATGGGGAAAACCCTATTGAGGACTGTGGTACCTCTCGGATGGGGAACACCAAATATGGCAGCAACATATCCCAGTCTGTCCCATCTTGGAATACCACCCTTTTTAACATACCTTATAGGGTTTTATTAAAACTTTCCACCAGTCTGCCTGGGGTTGGTACACCGACGTACATAACTGCTTGATTCAGAGCAGCTTGCACAACTTCTTCTATGTAAGTGGGGTCGGGGGTCACCCATTTTTGAGAAGTGTCCTGCACCAAAACCTGGGTGGCCATGTACCGCTCAACCAGGCTGACCAACTGGTCGAGGTTTCCCGGGTCCCCCTGACCCACCCATCAGTGGATGGCCACTGGCAGAGTACACACAAACCGATCCACCACCACCCGCTCTATCATCTGTGCTGGACCCAAAGTCTCAGGTTGGAGCAACTTCTTCATGAGGTGCAACAGATCATAAGTCTGCAACCTGGCCAGCTGAAATTCTACGAGGTGCAATAGATCATAAGCCTGCGACCTGGCGAGCCGAGATTCTACAAATGCCCACTTGTACACTCGCTGGGCCCACACAAATGTATTGACCCCTATTGTCACTAGCCTTGCTGGCTGGATATAGCTTCGTCTTGCCAGCTTCCGTAGTACTAAAAAGTACTGGCATGCGGATTCTAACAAGCCTCCGGGTTTTCACCAGAGCCCGCTGCAAGGCAGGTTGGATTTGTGCAGCCAGGGACTTGCAGGTCGCGTTGCCACTAGGAAGCTGTATAGGGTTCAAGCCGAGGACCAGCAGGTTATCAGATGCGAGGAATGAGCAGAAGTCTGGATAGACAGGAGCCAAACAGAAGAGGACTTGAGAGCTGGAGTACACTGGAAAAGACCTGATACTCTGGCATCAGTCTGGCGCATGGAGCTGCCTTAAATAGGCCTCTAGATGAGAATCAGGTGCTGGACTGATGACAGTTTCACAAAAGGTGCAGAGTCTGTGCTGAGAAGCGGCTTCGAGGGGGGGCGGCCCCACCGACGGGGTGAGTGTAGCAGCAACATGCACCCAGATGTGACACCCATGCAGGCCAAGACCTCACCTTTAAGCTTCCCATAGTTCTGGGAGTCCTCATGGCTGAGGTCAAAGTAGGTCTTCTGTGCATACCCCACCAGGAATGGAGCCACCACTTCATCCCACAGGTTGTACAGCAGATTCCCCCACACTGCTGTTTTTTCAAAAACTGTGAGGAAGGCCACCACGTCATCTTCCAAGGGGGGCGGCCTCGCTGACAGGGTGAGTGTAGCGGCGCCATGTGCCCAGATGTAACAGTACCCCCCCTTTTAAGGGTGGACTCCGGACACCCCATTTTGAGCACCTGTGGAAACTTCCTGCAGAACCTCTTCATAAGCTGAGGAGCATGAAGGTCATCCTTCCTTACCCAGGAGCGCTCTTCGGGACCATAACCCTTCCAGTTGACAAGGAAGTAGAGGAACTCCTTCGATATTTTAAAATCCAAGATTTCATCGACCTCATATTCTTCCTGCTGTTCCACTGTGACAGGTTTGGGAGGTGCTTTGTAGGCCAAGAACCTATTTAGGACCACGGGTTTAAGGAGTGATGCATGGAAGACATTGGAAATGCGCAGAGAAGGAGGTAGCGACAGCCGATAGGCTGCCGGATTGATGACTTGGTTGACGGTGTAAGGGCCGATGAATCGAGGGGCAAACTTCATCCTGGGTACCCGAAGACGGATGAAGCGAGTAGAAAGCCAGACTTTGTCTCCTGGAGCCCATCGAGGAACTGCACGTCTCTTCTCGTCTGCTTGAACCTTGTACCAATCTGAAGCTTTTATTAGATTAGCCTGTACGGACCAGATGACAGAAAACTTATGGACCTCAGAATTAGCTGCAGGGACGTCGGAGGATGACAGAGTCGGAAGAAGGGGTAAACAGGGGTGTTTACCGAAGTTGATGAAGAATGAGATTTCTGGGTGGACCCGTGAAATAAATTGTTGTGAGCGAACTCAGCCCAAGGTAGCAGTTCCACCCAGTTGTCCTGAGTAGTGGAAATATACAGTCTGAGAAATTTTTCCAGGTCCTGGTTCACCCTCTCGGTTTGCCCATTAGACTGTGGGTGGTGGGCGGTGGAAAAGTTCAGCTTGACGTTGATTAGTTTACACAGAGCTCTGCAAAATTGTGACGTAAATTGGGTTCCTCTATCAGACACAATTTCGAGGGGGCCAACCAGGCAGATGGAAGATGTCTCGGATAAAGATAGACGCGAGAACTGCTGCTGAGGGAAGACCCGTCAACAGTGTAAAATGAGCCATCTTTGAAAATCGATCGACCACGACGCAGATGGTATCGTACCCCTTAGAAGGTGGAAGGTCTGTGATGAAGTCCATGGAGACATGAGTCTATGGACTCTCCGGAATGGGAAGGGGGTGTAGAAGACCAATGGGACTTCCAGGAACCCCTTTGTGCTGGGCGCACAAGTGACAGGCCGTCACAAATTCTCGTACATCTCGGGGAAGAGAAGGCCACCAATAGTTTCTTGCAAGTAGATTGCAGGTCTTCTTGAATCCAGCATGTCCTGAGAATAGGGAGCCATGAGCCCATGCCAATAGTTTAGGGCCTGACTCCAACGGAACAAAAGTCTTCTCCGGAGGGGTGGCTTTAGGAGTGGCGGCTGAGAGTAGTATCCGCTTGGGGTCTATTATGTGTTCAGGACCCACACCTGGTTCCTTGTCCACAGCGTCGAACGATCTGGAGAGACTTATTGGGAAAAGTCCCCACTTGATGGCCGGGTCCAGCGCAATAGAGACATAAACGATTCTTCATACGGTTTTCTCTTTCCTCCCGAGATAGCCTAGCATGCCTGAGTTGCAGGGGTTCCTTGGGGACCGCCGGAACCTGAAACTTGGGAGAGAGCCTGGTATTAAACAGTTTGGACCCTCTTCCCTCTGCTGCACGTTCTCTAAACCTAATATCCACCTTATTACATAGGGATATTAGGTCATCCAATGTCGGGGGCAATTCCCGAGAGCAAAGTTCATCTTTAATGGGATCGGACAGCCCATCCCAGAATATGGCCACGAGAGCCTCCTCGTTCCACTTTAGTTCTGATGCCAAGGTTCGGAACTGGACTACATACTGAGCCACGGTTAGGGATTCCTGGCGAAGGCCTAGTAGAGATGCGGCTGCAGGGGAGACCCTACCAGGTTCGTCAAAGATTTTCCGGAAGGTCTCTAGGAATGCCGGACAGTTGTAAAGAATTGGAGCATTCTGTTCCCAGAGTGGCGAGGCCCAGGCCAATGCCTGCCCGGTAAGCAGGGAAATGATGAAGGCTACCTTTGCTTTATTAGAAGAAAAGTTTCCAGGAAGAAGCTCAAAATGGATTGAGCACTGATTCAGGAACCCGCGGCAATTCTTAGGGTCTCCATCGTATTTGGAGGGAAGCGGAATCCGGAGGAGATGCGGCGTAGCCATCACGGATGAAGGAGGTGCCGGGGTAGCGACCACCGGCGGTGGCTGCAACGAGTCTAAACGCGTGGAGAGAGATTGCAGACACTGGAGAAGCTGCTGTTTGTTCACCTCCTGCTTGTTGGCAATCTCCACTACTTGCCGTGGCATGTCAGAGGTAGAAGGCGCACTGGCAGCTTCCATGGTTAGTGGGCCAGAGTATACTGTCAGTAGCCTTGCTGGCTGGATATAGCTTCTTCTTACCAGCTTCCATAGTACTAAAAAGTACTGGTATGCGGAATCTAACAAGCCCCCGGGTTTTCACCAGAGCCTGCTGCAAGGCAGGTTGGATTTGTGTGGCCAGGGACTTGCAGGTCACGTTGCCACTAGGAAGCTGTATAGGAAGGCCTCCATGTCATCTTCCGGAGTCATTTTCCTCAATGCTGACCGGACTTTATCCCAGGCCACAGGCAGGAGCTGGGTCATCGTGGGTGGTGTCTCTCTCAGGGCTGCAATCTGCTGCAGCACAGGCTGTTGGTCTGTTGCTGTTGGGCATTGGAGAGGACCAGCTGCTTTAGTAGCTCCTCCATCTTGGCTTCTGGCTTAGGTTGGAACTTCGCCGGTTGAATCCATGACATGCGAACACAGTGTTTGCCTTACTAGTCCGCCCGCATCCTCCACCATAAGTAAAGCTGTCAGCTCCTACGACCAGTGTTGAAGAAAGGCAGGGACACACTTCAATCTGGTTTATTGACAATTCCAGCCAACTTACAGCGCAGTATAGCCGGATAGCAGCCAGGTACTAGCTTTTACTCCACCAAGGCCAGGCACCTTAGTGACACGTCTCAGGTGAAACACAGCAAACCATGGCATGCATCTCCTCTAATAGGTTTCCTGCACCATTCTAGGAGACACATACTGTATCTTCCCTCATATATGAGGCCTGTCACTGCCTCACACAATGTACTCCTTCTATCTTTCCAAAGTCTCTCTCTGTAGAATCTAAGGCTGGCAATAAGGTTCTTGCAAAATGTTTCTGTAAGTCCCAGGGTAAGCGGTACAGAATTAAGATACCGCTGGCCAGGACCATGTATGGAAGGGTGTATTAGCAATGTACCTCTCACTGCAGTAGAATTTTTATCCGTCTTAAACAGCTGAGTACTTTTTTTCTGAATAATTCCAGTGCTTGGCTTTGCAGATTATGGACCATCTACTTCTTTCTTACTCTCTTTGGAGTATTGTAAGGTAAAGATTGCTTTCATGATGTAGAAATCCCTGATTCTCTGAGACCTAGGCCTAGTCTTTTGAGGAGTGAGCACATGTAGCTCCCCTCTCTTCCTCAGCTGACACTAGACTCATCAGTAAACTAAGACTAGACTTAAATCCATCTCCTAGCCTCCAACAAGGCCAAAGTCAGAGCTGTTAACCTTGACTTATGCATTTAGAACTATATGGGAACAATCCAATACATCTGTAGTGACCCACAGGGACACTACCATAGCTATATTCCTATTGCTAGCCTGTTTGCCACTATTATATTGGTTTGCACCACCAACTGTCATTTTGTTCTATGCAAAAACTGTTATGTTCCTCTGGATCAGATTAACTTGTAGGAAAACAGGCCGAACTGGATGGACAGATGTCTTTTTTCGGCCTTATAAACTATGTTACTATGTTACTAATGTACCTGGTTGTCCAGCAGTGTATCTGGCAGAGGGCAAAGATCTTTAGTCAGAATGGAACTTACCATTCTATTCTCCCCCCCCCCCTTTGGGCAGAGGTGGGCGAGTCCTGTTTCCTACCAAGGGAGGGGTTGCAGGAAACTGTAGTTAGTTGACCGTTGTAAGGAGACCAGACAACATGGCGCAGTAAGGGGGCATTCTCCCCTCCTGCAGCAGAAGTCTTCCAGGGGAAGCAGTTAGGAAAGCACCTTGACCCCTTGCAGTTAATAAACTGAGTGTTACGAGGGGGTCAATGGCCAAAGGCACCCCACTCAACGGTACCAGAACCTCTAAAAAGTCCAGAAACCACCAGACTGAAACCAGAGAATAACAAAGCAGAGAGAGAGAGAGAGAAAGCAAAGTATTCTAGTTTACCTGCCAGTTTACCCTTTGCCTGCTGAAGCCAAGAGAAATATCAAATATTGTTTGGATGACAGTTTATTGCAAGTTTATTTCAGTAAAACCATTAAACTTCACCGAGTCTGGACTCTACTTATTCCACCAACCACAACTCCTTTGTTGCTACAGAGTCTAACCCCGGGGAGCGACAGTATCCAGGTAGGAGCACTGTGACACAAACTATTAAGGCTGCATCACCACTCGGCATTCCTCAACACTGGGCATGATTACCCCTGGGAGGCAGCTTGTTGCACATCAAATAACATTACATAACAAAAAGTTATTTTGCAAGTACCATATTCTGGGGTACTACAATGCCACTGATAGTATTTTGTGAAAATATAAGCCAATACCTCATTATGTGTTAAGTGGTTTAAATTTTGCTTTTTTGAAGTTTGGTATTTTTGTCCCTACCTGAAGAAACACTCTTTTAAATGACAATTGGAAGGTTATTATTTTATGGTCACTATTTCCCAGGTGTTTCCCAACCTGCACATCTGTTGCTCTGTCAGGTCTATTGGTTAGTACTAAGTCCAGTATGGCTGTCCCTCTAGTTGAGTCCTGAACCAGTTGAGGAAGTTAGTTGTCTTTGGTTATTACTAGAGATGAGCGAGTAGTGAAATATTCGAAAGTTCGAAATTCGATTCGAATAGACTGCGAAATTCGACTATTCGACCGGATATCGAATCCCATTAAAGTCTATGGGGAAAAAATGCTCGCCACTTGGAAATCTCAATTCGACCACTTGGAGGTCACCAAGTCCACCCTGGAACCTCAGAAAAGGATGCCAACACTGCTGGAATGCAACTGGGACAGCAGGGGAAGCATGTCTGGGTGCATATAACGCGCCCAAGTCGCACTATTACGCCACTATCACAGCCTCTCAACAATACACTCCAAACACAATCTAACCTCTCTGTAAAGTGAGACCATACAAGGAAACCTTCTTTCCTCTACATTGCCATGGACCCCAAGCCAAACTAGACAAAAAAGAAGATAAAATTCTGCACCCCTTAAAATCACGTTGCCTATGACAACCACAGATGGCATAGGCAAGGGGGAAAGCAAATAGACCCCACCCCTAATTGTCATTGTGTGTGTGTGTGAGATGTGGTCAGACATGTCTTCTTTAAAATGTAAAAACAACTCAAACACATGCAGAAGCCTTAAAATGCCCAAATTGTTGGCGCTAGAGATATCAGTGACCCGACCTGGCCCAGTGTCATGTCTAGCAGGTAAAGCAGTGGGGATGTTGAGGGATGCGTAGGACCGCAAAAGGAAGGAAGAGGCCGTGGGCTGGCCAGAGGCTCATGGAAAATTTTGTGGCGGCCCAAGAGGTGACACCTCTTAAAAATTATGTGGAGGCCCAAGAGGTGAGACCTCTTAAAGATTTTGTGCAGGCCCAAGAGGTGAGACCTCTTAAAGATTTTGTGGAGGCCCAAGAGGTGAGACCTCTTAAAGATTTTGTGGAGGCCCAAGAGGTGAGACCTCTTAAAGATTTTGTGGAGGCCCAAGAGGTGAGACCTCTTAAAGATTTTGTGGAGGCCCAAGAGGTGAGACCTCTTAAAGATTTTGTGCAGGCCCAAGAGGTGAGACCTCTTAAAGATTTTGTGCAGGCCCAAGAGGTGAGACCTCTTAAAAATTATGTGGAGGCCCAAGAGGTGAGACCTCTTAAAAATTATGTGGAGGCCCAAGAGGTGAGACCTCTTAAAAATTATGTGGAGGCCCAAGAAGTGAGACCTCTTAAAGATTTTGTGGAGGCCCAAGAGGTGAGACCTCTTAAAGATTTTGTGGAGGCCCAAGAGGTGAGACCTCTTAAAGATTTTGTGGAGGCCCAAGAGGTGAGACCTCTTAAAGATTTTGTGGAGGCCCAAGAGGTGAGACCTCTTAAAGATTTTGTGCAGGCCCAAGAGGTGAGACCTCTTGAAGATTTTGTGCAGGCCCAAGAGGTGAGACCTCTTAAAGATTTTGTGGAGGCCCAAGAGGTGAGACCTCTTAAAGATTTTGTGGAGGCCCAAGAGGTGAGACCTCTTAAAGATTTTGTGGAGGCCCAAGAGGTGAGACCTCTTAAAGATTTTGTGGAGGCCCAAGAGGTGAGACCTCTTAAAGATTTTGTGCAGGCCCAAGAGGTGAGACCTCTTAAAGATTTTGTGCAGGCCCAAGAGGTGAGACCTCTTAAAAATTATGTGGAGGCCCAAGAGGTGAGACCTCTTAAAAATTATGTGGAGGCCCAAGAGGTGAGACCTCTTAAAAATTATGTGGAGGCCCAAGAAGTGAGACCTCTTAAAAATTATGTGGAGGCCCAAGAGGTGAGACCTCTTAAAAATTATGTGGAGGCCCAAGAGGTGAGACCTCTTAAAAATTATGTGGAGGCCCAAGAGGAGAGCCATAAATATATATATATTTTTTTTTACGGAGCAATTCTACGGCGGTTAAGGAGGAGGAGGAGGAGGTGGAGGAGGAAATGGCACTTCATACAGATGGCACTTCACTTTTGGCTGCTTTCCACGGTTGGAGAAGCAAAGTCCGGGTCAATCCACTTGCTGTTCATTTTGATTAGCGTCAGCCTGTCGGCACTGTCGGTTGACAGGCGGCTGCGCTTATCGGTTATAATGCCCCCGGCTGCGCTGAACACCCTTTCTGATAGCACGCTGGCGGCAGGGCAGGCAAGCACCTCCAAGGCGTACAGGGACAGTTCCAGCCACGTGTCCAACTTGGAGACCCAGTAAGTGTAGGACGCCGAGGGATCGGGGAGGACAGGGTTACGGTCTGCCAGGTACTCCCGCAACATCCGCCGATACTTGTCCCTCCTGCTGATAGCGGGCCCCGCAGTGATGGAAGTTGCACGAGGGGGTGCCATGAACGTGTCCCACACCTTGGAGAGTGTTCCCCTGGTGGCTGTGGGCCTGATGGATGTTGTGGGACTCTGGGAGACCCTCTCCTCTCTGCCGCCAGCGATGGTGGGTGGGAAAATCTCCATCATGTTCTGCACGAGTTCCCTCTGGTATTCCAGCAATCGATTCGTCCTCTCCTCTACCGGAATAAAAGAGGAGACGTTATCTTTATACCGGGGGTCCAGGAGTGCGAAGACCCAGTACAGTTTGTTCTCCACTATCCGGACAACACGTGTGTCCCGGGAAAAGCAGCCCAGCATGAAGTCAGCCATGTGTGCCAGACTCTGAATAGGCATGACCTCACTGCCCCCACCAGAAGGATCACTTGCCATTTCCTCCTCTTCCTCTTCCGCCTCCTCTCCGCCCCATCCGCGCTGAACCAATGGGACGCACACAGCCTGACTGCTACCCTCGCCGCCAGCATCCTCCTCCTCTTCCACAGCCACCTCCACGTCGTCCTCCTCCTCATCCTCCTCCTCCTGCAACTGCCACCGTGAAGCAGACAAAAGTGTGGTCTGACTGTGTAGCTCCGTTGCGTCTCCTCCTACCCCCGTCTCCTCTGCGTGCAATGCGTTCTCCCTTATTGCGATGAGCGATTCTTTAAGGACGCCTAGGAGCGGAATGGTTACGCTCACTATAGCGTCCTCGCTGCTGACCTTCTTGGTGGACTCCTCAAAGATACGCAGTACATCGCATATGTCTGCCATCCATGGCCACTCGTGGTTGGCAAACTGAGGGAGCTGAGTTGGAGGCACGCGTGGATTCATTATCTGGTACTCCATCAATGCTCTCTGCTGCTCACACACCCTGGCCAACATGGAATAGGTGGAATTCCAGCGAGTGGGCAGGTCGCACAACAGCCGATGTTCAGGCAAATGGAGGCGTTGCTGGAGTTTTTTTAAGCTAGCAGCAGCTACAGTTGACTTCCGAAAGTGAGCGCACAAGCGCCGCACTTTCACCAGTAGCTCTGCCAGGTTGGGGTAAGTCTTCAGAAATTTTTGGACTACCAGATTAAAAACGTGGGCCAGGCATGGTACGTGATTGAGTTCGGCAAGCTCCAGAGCCGCCACCAGGTTACGGCCGTTATCGCACACGACCATGCCTGGTCCTAGCTGCAGCGGCGACAGCCACATCTCCGTCTGCTGCAATATGGCGTCCCTCACCTCTGGGGCGCTGTGCTTCCTGTCGCCCAAGCTGATGAGCTTTAGCACCGCCTGCTGACGTCTCCCCGCGCCAGTGCTGCAACGCTTCCAGCTAGCGGCTGAGGGAGATGTTAAGGCACAGGAGGAGGAGGAGGAGGAGGGGGGTTTATCAGAACCCATGCTGGCAATCTTGGGCGGGGGTGGTAGGTAGGCCGTCTCTGTTTGCGACCCCGTCCCCGCCTCCACTACATTCACCCAGTGTGCCGTCAGAGAAATGTATCGTCCCTGGCCGCAAGCGCTTGTCCATGAGTCGGTGGTCAAGTGGACCTTTGCGCTGACTGCGTACCTCAGGGCCCGCCTGATGTTACGCGACACGTGCTGGTGCAGGGCGGGGACGGCACTCCGGGAAAAGTAGTGGCGGCTAGGGACGGAATAGCGAGGTGCGGCAGCCGCCATCAGGTCGCGGAAGGCCTGCGTCTCCACAAGCCTAAACGGCAACATCTCCAGGGCCAGCAGTTTGGAGATGTGGCAGTTTAAGGCTTGGGCTTGGGGGTGACTCGAGGCGTACTTCCGCCTGCGGTCGAACGCCTGCGAGATGGACAGTTGTTGGGACGAGGAGTGTGAAGGTGCAGGCGAAGAGGCGGGGGAAGGGGCGGGGGAAGGGGAGGCTGAAGGAGAAGGCCCCAAAGTAGCAGAGGCAGAGGCAGATGTGGAGGTGTCCTGGCTGGAGGTCTGGACCGCAGTGGCAGCACACAACAAAGGGGAAGAGGCAGTGGCAGCAAGACCGGGCGCAGTTTGTATTGCGTTTGCTCTCTCCCACTCAGCCCAGTGCTTGAATTCCAAGTGACGCCGCATGCCTGAGGTGGTCAGATTGCTCTTCTCAGAGCCCCTACTCAGTTTTGAGTGGCAGAGTGTGCAAACCGCGCTCAGTTTGTCATCCGCACAAACATTAAAATATCTCCACACCACAGAAGTACGAGGCCTCGATGGGGGAGCTTCGCACGACTGGCCGCTGGCGGGAACAGCTTCGGCCCTGCTGGCTGTGGCCTCACTTCTCTGTCTGAACTGTCCTCTGCCTGTGGCCATCCCTCTGCCTGTGGCCATCCCTCTGCCTGTGGACATCCCTCTGCCTGTGGACATGCCTCTGCCTGTGGACATCCCTCTGCCTGTGGACATCCCTCTGCCTGTGGACATCCCTCTGCCTCTTGCTGCCTTTTCGGTGCTGCGCAGACCACCACCTCTCCACTGCTTTCCTCGCTGGACATCACCCCTGGCCAAGTGGGGTCGGTCATTTCGTCATCCACCACCTCCTCTTCCTCACTCTGCTCCTCCTCCTGCCCACTGGACATTCCAACAGCCTCCCTTGATGGCAACTGCGTCTCATCATCATCATCGCTCATGATAACAGATGCTGGCTCAGGGTCCACATCAGCAGGAGATGGCGAAAACTCCAGTGTTTGGGCATCACTACAAACAAATTCCTCTGCTAGCTCCTGGGATTCTTCCGGCACATCTGAAAAAGGACCCGAAAAGAGCTCCTGGGAGGGGTCAAGGGTGGGATGACTCTGTTGGCCAGGTGTGGAGGAAGGAGGGTCAGAGTGAGACTGTGTGGATGACTGGCTGGTGGACAACTGTGTGGAAGCGCTATCGGCTATCCATTGCACCACCTGTTCAACCTGCTCAGGCCTCAACAGCGGTGTAACCCGCCCCCTGCTTAACTGTCCCATAAAGGCAGGGATTCTGGATGAGCGGGATCCTGGCTGATCCTCACCAGCACACATTGTATCCCCACTGGCTTCAACAAGGCCCCCAACAGCATTTCCGCGCCCCCGTCCTCGTCCACGTCCACGTCCTATTCCGCTAGCCCCCCTCCGCATTTTATTTTTTTTTTGTTGCAAATACAATATTTGGGTATATAATTAGGTATGTGAAATAATTTAGCAAGAGAACACACAGTACAGTGGCCTATTAAAATGCCTAGATATTGTATATTTCAAAGTACACAGCCGTGTAGTAACTGAACAGACGGTGGGTATTTACACCAGGTATGTGAGATAATTTAACAAGAAAACGCACAGTACAGTGGCCTATTAAAATGCCTAGATATTGTATATTTCAAAGTACACAGCCGTGTAGTAACTGAACAGACGGTGGGTATTTACACCAGGTATGTGAGATAATTTAACAAGAAAACGCACAGTACAGTGGCCTATTAAAATGCCTAGATATTGTATATTTCAAAGTACACAGCCGTGTAGTAACTGAACAGACGGTGGGTATTACACCAGGTATGTGAGATAATTTAACAAGAAAACGCACAGTACAGTGGCCTATTAAATGGCCTAGATATTGTATATTTCAAAGTACACAGCCGTGTAGTAACTGAACAGACGGTGGGTATTTACACCAGGTATGTGAGATAATTTAACAAGAGAACGCACAGTACAGTGGCCTATTAAAATGCCTAGATATTGTATATTTCAAAGTACACAGCCGTGTAGTAACTGAACAGACGGTGGGTATTTACACCAGGTATGTGAGATAATTTAACAAGAGAACGCACAGTACAGTGGCCTATTAAAATGCCTAGATATTGTATATTTCAAAGTACACAGCCGTGTAGTAACTGAACAGACGGTGGGTATTTACACCAGGTATGTGAGATAATTTAACAAGAAAACGCACAGTACAGTGGCCTATTAAATGGCCTAGATATTGTATATTTCAAAGTACACAGCCGTGTAGTAACAGAACAGACGGTGGGTATTTACACCAGGTATGTGAGATAATTTAACA
Organism: Rhinella marina; assembly: GCA_900303285.1. NCBI lineage: Eukaryota > Metazoa > Chordata > Amphibia > Anura > Bufonidae > Rhinella > Rhinella marina. Next base: position 24,746 of record ONZH01028471.1, on the reverse strand, counting down.
AGAGAACGCACAGTACAGTGGCCTATTAAATGGCCTAGATATTGTATATTTCAAAGTACACAGCCGTGTAGTAACAGAACAGACGGTGGGTATTTACACCAGGTATGTGAGATAATTTAACAAGAGAACGCACAGTACAGTGGCCTATTAAATGGCCTAGATATTGTATATTTCAAAGTACACAGCCGTGTAGTAACTGAACAGACGGTGGGTATTTACACCAGGTATGTGAGATAATTTAACAAGAGAACGCACAGTACAGTGGCCTATTAAATGGCCTAGATATTGTATATTTCAAAGTACACAGCCGTGTAGTAACTGAACAGACGGTGGGTATTTACACCAGGTATGTGAGATAATTTAACAAGAGAACGCACAGTACAGTGGCCTATTAAATGGCCTAGATATTGTATATTTCAAAGTACACAGCCGTGTAGTAACTGAACAGACGGTGGGTATTTACACCAGGTATGTGAGATAATTTAGCAAGAGAACGCACAGTACAGTGGCCTATTAAAATGCCTAGATATTGTATATTTCAAAGTACACAGCCGTGTAGTAACTGAACAGACGGTGGGTATTTACACCAGGTATGTGAGATAATTTAACAAGAGAACGCACAGTACAGTGGCCTATTAAATGGCCTAGATATTGTATATTTCAAAGTACACAGCCGTGTAGTAACTGAACAGACGGTGGGTATTTACACCAGGTATGTGAGATAATTTAACAAGAGAACGCACAGTACAGTGGCCTATTAAATGGCCTAGATATTGTATATTTCAAAGTACACAGCCGTGTAGTAACTGAACAGACGGTGGGTATTTACACCAGGTATGTGAGATAATTTAGCAAGAGAACGCACAGTACAGTGGCCTATTAAAATGCCTAGATATTGTATATTTCAAAGTACACAGCCGTGTAGTAACAGAACAGACGGTGGGTATTTACACCAGGTATGTGAGATAATTTAACAAGAGAACGCACAGTACAGTGGCCTATTAAATGGCCTAGATATTGTATATTTCAAAGTACACAGCCGTGTAGTAACTGAACAGACGGTGGGTATTTACACCAGGTATGTGAGATAATTTAACAAGAGAACGCACAGTACAGTGGCCTATTAAATGGCCTAGATATTGTATATTTCAAAGTACACAGCCGTGTAGTAACTGAACAGACGGTGGGTATTTACACCAGGTATGTGAGATAATTTAACAAGAAAACGCACAGTACAGTGGCCTATTAAATGGCCTAGATATTGTATATTTCAAAGTACACAGCCGTGTAGTAACTGAACAGACGGTGGGTATTTACACCAGGTATGTGAGATAATTTAACAAGAGAACGCACAGTACAGTGGCCTATTAAATGGCCTAGATATTGTATATTTCAAAGTACACAGCCGTGTAGTAACAGAACAGACGGTGGGTATTTACACCAGGTATGTGAGATAATTTAACAACAGAACGCACAGTACAGTGGCCTATTAAAATGCCTAGATATTGTATATTTCAAAGTACACAGCCGTGTAGTAACTGAACAGACGGTGGGTATTTACACCAGGTATGTGAGATAATTTAGCAAGAGAACGCACAGTACAGTGGCCTATTAAAATGCCTAGATATTGTATATTTCAAAGTACACAGCCGTGTAGTAACAGAACAGACGGTGGGTATTTACACCAGGTATGTGAGATAATTTAACAAGAAAACGCACAGTACAGTGGCCTATTAAAATGCCTAGATATTGTATATTTCAAAGTACACAGCCGTGTAGTAACTGAACAGACGGTGGGTATTTACACCAGGTATGTGAGATAATTTAGCAAGAGAACGCACAGTACAGTGGCCTATTAAAATGCCTAGATATTGTATATTTCAAAGTACACAGCCGTGTAGTAACTGAACAGACGGTGGGTATTTACACCAGGTATGTGAGATAATTTAACAAGAAAACGCACAGTACAGTGGCCTATTAAATGGCCTAGATATTGTATATTTCAAAGTACACAGCCGTGTAGTAACTGAACAGACGGTGGGTATTTACACCAGGTATGTGAGATAATTTAACAAGAGAACGCACAGTACAGTGGCCTATTAAAATGCCTAGATATTGTATATTTCAAAGTACACAGCCGTGTAGTAACTGAACAGACGGTGGGTATTTACACCAGGTATGTGAGATAATTTAACAAGAGAACGCACAGTACAGTGGCCTATTAAAATGCCTAGATATTGTATATTTCAAAGTACACAGCCGTGTAGTAACTGAACAGACGGTGGGTATTTACACCAGGTATGTGAGATAATTTAACAAGAGAACGCACAGTACAGTGGCCTATTAAATTGCCTAGATATTGTATATTTCAAAGTACACAGCCGTGTAGTAACTGAACAGACGGTGGGTATTTACACCAGGTATGTGAGATAATTTAACAAGAGAACGCACAGTACAGTGGCCTATTAAAATGCCTAGATATTGTATATTTCAAAGTACACAGCCGTGTAGTAACTGAACAGACGGTGGGTATTTACACCAGGTATGTGAGATAATTTAACAAGAAAACGCACAGTACAGTGGCCTATTAAATGGCCTAGATATTGTATATTTCAAGGTACACAGCCGTGTACTAACTGAACAGACGGTGGGTATTTACACCTGGTATACAAAAAGGGTATTGCAGGCACACAGAACCCAGAACACTAGAGCCAAATAAACTGTATTTAAAAAAATAAAATAAAATTCACAGCCGTATACTGCCAGATCAGATGGTGCATATACACACTAGTTATATAACAGGGTTGTTCAGCCTAAAAGAACGCTGAACAGTAGTGCCAAATATAGTTTGGTATGTAGCAGAGCACCTAATACACCACTAATGCCTCTCTCTGTCCCTACTCCAGCAGCTATCCCTGAATACAGCAGCCGTTCTCTGTAAAGTCTATATTGTAGTAAAGCTATCACTGAAGTCCACTGTAGTAGCCCTGATAAGGGCTTTTAATCACGCTCCTGCCTGTCCAACAGCTAAAACCTATCTGTCCCTTCTCCAGCCTCTGTCCCTGACTAAGTTCACGCAGCATATGCGTACGAGCAGGAAGAGCTGAGTTTTTAATATTCGAGGTCACATGGTTTTTCCAGCCAATCCATGTAGACGCTGTTTTCGCGCAGCCAGCGTGCTCAGCGTGCCTGTCATACCCCCCCTGCATGTTGATTGGTGGAAAAAGAGCGCCAGGGAAGGTGGGAGGGGAAACGAATTCTAAGTGCGCCATCGCCGTTATACTCGATTGAAATCGAGTATGCCGAATATCGTAGTATTCGATCGAATACCGGCTCGATCGAACACTACTCGCTCATCTCTAGTTATTACCAAAAGCCTGTTTCCTTTATGAGATCTACAGCTTTCAGTTTCCCAGTATATATCTGGGAGGTTGAAGCCCCCATAATAATGACCTCATTATGATTTTCCGCCTGATCCATTACCCTTAGTAGTAGATTTTCTGTGGACTCTGGTATATTAGGTGGCTTATAATAAACTGCTATTAGTATTTTATTATTATTTTTGCCTGTATTTCTACCCACAGTGACTCCATATGTTTATGCCCCTCACTTATATCTTCCCAGAGTGTGGGCTTTACACAGGACTTTACATTAAAGCAAACCCCTCCCCCTCTCTGGTTTTGATGATCTTTTCTAAACAGACTGTAGCTCTGTATGTTAACTGCCCAGCTATCATCCAGCCATATCTCAGTTATTCCCACTATGTCAAGGTCCTCCTCACACGTTACTAATTCCAGTTCCCCGTTTTATTAGTCAGGCTTCTGGTAAGATCTCCAGCTTCAGTGCAACCGCGTCGGGAAAGACACAATGAGAAGCTACACCCCCTAGTGACGTGACAGCATCTAGCAACAAGTTGATTGCTCAGCTGTTCTATTATTGTGTGCTGTGTTTTGACTAACGGAGCACCGAGTCATGACCTGTTAGGTTTTGATCCTGGGACTCAAAGCTCTATTTAAACCCCTACCTGGCCAGATACCATTGCCACTGATAGGTTTTTCACTCCCTAGCTGTGTGTTTGGATTACTTATTGGATCGACCCCGGCTTACCTTTGACCAATCTCTGTCTCATGATTTGGTACTGTGTTTCCAGTCTGGTTCTGACTTCGGCTTGGCTATCCTGACTACCCTTTGTCATCTGATTTGGTATTGCATTGTCCGCCCAGTTCCGACCAATTCCTGTATGACTTCATCTTTGTATAGTTTCTTTTCTGTGTGTGTGCCAGTCCTGCACCTAGCAGAGTAGGGCCAGTGCAGACTTGCTGCCTAGGGCTTGCACTGCAAGAAGTCAGGGAAAGCGGCCTGGGTTCCAATTAGGGCTCACCGTCTGTGTGTTCCTGCCTACTGTGCTGACAAGATCTGTGCACATTTTTTTTTTTTAATCACAATTGAGTCTGTCCCATCTACCAACATCAAGTTGGCTTCTGCAGATGGGAACATACACTATCAGGCTTGAGCCTAGACCTATAAAATTAAGGGCAAAGTAGGATCCAGCTGTACTAAGCTATATTTAAAAGCCTTAGGTAGATGGACAGGAGTACAAAGTCCAAATGGAGTGCAGCCACTCCCCTAAATGTGCAATGCAAAGAACAAAGGTACATTGTGCATGCTACCATGGCTGACATGCAAAAGCAAACAAACACTATAGGTAGCCAGCACATATTTATTTCTTTTTTGCCTCTCTGGTAGAACCCAACCTCCCCTCCTTCCTCCCCCCTTCCCCTGCTGGATTTCAAGTGCCTACTTGAAAAATATGGAAATATAGCCCTGGCAACACTATATTCTGGAGAACTGTACAGAGAGTCTAACCATTATATTAGTCTTTATACCTAATGGGCCTTACCATCTAGTTATCCCAACTTTAGTCACATGCATACTAAGCTAATTTTGTAGGAAGCCAGTTAACCCAATTAACTGTCTTTGGAATGGGGGAGTAAACCAGAATACCAGGAGGAAACCCACACAAAGATGGGGAGAACATACAAATGCCATGCATAGGTTGTCCTTAGCCAGATTTCTACAGTGCTGTTCTAATGTTCTCTATGTTCATTTTGACATTGCTGATGGCTGAGCTTTATGTCTGAAGGAAGGACAGGTGCTTCTACTTCTTTGAAGCTTAATACCTACTCTGCTCTGCATTCGGAACCACCATCAGGCCAATAAGCTGGTACTGCTGTATGTGGCCTGGGATAAAGTCCGGTCAGCATTGAGGAAAATGTTGCAGCTATATACTGCAACAGTTTGCATAACTCAAACTCTTCCATCTGTGCCTTATTATTGCTAATTGTGGAGGAAAGTAAAGAGGAAATACATTTGTAATACCTATGTGCAGTGTTAAAGGATCGAAAACAATGTTCTGATGTGTTGTGATGCTATTCTATTACATAATTGTTCTTCTATCATTTGTGTGTACCTATAGGCTGGAAAATGGGGTTAATTTCCTTCCCTTAGACCGGGCAGCGTCCACAATAGTGAGAGAAGGTTAAAGGGTTATTCCCATCTTGAACAATGGGGGCATATCGCTAGGATATGCCCACATTGTCCTATAGGTGTGGGTCCCACCGCTGGGACCCGCACCTATATTGAGAAGGGGCCCCGAAAGTGAAGGAGGGTGCACCGCGCATGCGCGACTGCCCTCCATTCATTTGTATGGGGCCGCCGAAAATAGCCGAGCGCTGGCTCGGCTATTTCCGTCGGCTCTATACAAATGAATGGGAGCTGGGCCGCGCATGCGCGGTGGGCTCCCATTCATTTCTATGGAGCCAACAGAAATAGCCGAGCCGGTGCTCGGCTATTTTCGGCGGCCCCATACAAATGAATGGAGGGTGGCCCCCATTGTCCAAGATGGGAATAACCCTTTAATCGTGCTGTTCATTCTGACCATGTATGCATGGTCACATGGTGCATCGGCCAATCACAGCCATGCCAATACTAGGCATGACTGTGATGGCTTCCAAGTGCCCACAGCTTAAACGCTTGCTGATTGGCTGCACTGCCAGCGCTCGGCTATTTCCGTCGGCTCTATACAAATGAATGGGAACCGGGCCGCGCATGCGCGGTACGCTCCCATTCATTTCTATGGAGCCAACGGAAAAGCACCGGCTCGGCTATTTTCGACGGCCCCATACAAATGAATGGAGGGTGGCTGCGAATGCATGGTGTGCCCTCCTTCACTTTCGGCGCCCCGTTCTCAATATAGGTGCAGGTCCCAGCGGTGGGACCCGCACCTATAGGACAATGGGGGCATATCCTAGCGATATGCCTCCATTGTCCAAGATGGGAATAACCCTTTAATGCCCCTGGGAAACCAATAGAAGAGAGAGTTTGTGCAAGGAAGTAGCCTGTGGAGATAATGCATGTTTATGGCTCCTGGGCTCCACAAGCCTTGGCTGGCTTTAAATGGCCCTCGGCTGCCACTTATGTCAGTGGGACTTTCCTGTTTTAGGGTCTACACCCTGCAGTGGGCATTGTATACATATTTTTGTGAGAATTACATAGAAATGAATGACGGGCTGCCGTTCATGCAGGCTCCATTTTAGAGATAGCTGTGGATCCCAGCTAAAAGACATTGGTTGCATTTCCTAGCGATATGTCACCAATATGTGAGATGTGCCAACTCCTTTCAGTATACCGTAGTGCATAGACTTCGATGTGTTTCATACATTAAGTCATTATTACATTAATATTCATTCACATGGTGATGTCAAAACCTTACCATATGAAAAGAAAAAAGTCATCCCTCCTGTACACATCGCAGTTCTTGATTGGTTAAAAGTTCTTGTTATCTAACAACCTGCAACCATCAATATGCATAAAGAAGACTTACACTTCTTTATACTTCATAATAGTTAATTAGCTAAAAGTTTTCTACCATGTATAAGCATGAATATCTAATGCATTTTTACCTTTTATCCATGATCCTCTTTTTTTCATTGAAAGTTGTTGATCACAAAATATTGAAGTTGACAAATACTCAATAATAAAGCATTTAGAAAAATCATTGTTTTATGGACTGATATGGATCAAGACAGCTCAGTGTTAATGTGGAACCACTAAGGCAGGGGTGCACAACCTGCAGCCTGGGGGCCACATGCGGCCCTTGATACCATTCTGTGTGGCCCCCATCCATCTGGTAACAGACATGTATGTCTATGTCTTGTGGCTGTTCACATGTATTTTTCATGTATTTCTCCCATTAGATGGGAGTGCTGGAACTTTAACTACACATTAATGGTATATACTGTGTGTTCAATATGCTGTAAATATACTTTAGTTGTTAATACTAACCAGAAAACGTTGTGCACCCCTGCGCTAAGGTAAGTAACCAGTTTGACATTGGGCCTAACCCTAAGTGCACTATTCTGTCAATTCCTGCATGCCCCCTTAACCTCTATACAGGGATGTGGACTTCACTGCAGACTAACAACCAGACCTCTACCTAGTGGGATGGACCTGGTATACTTGGCAACTGCCCTTTAGACTCAGGAACCCTGGTACAAGCACCTGGAGGCAACAAAACCATAGGCAGTCTGATCAGGAACCAAGACTCCAATGCAGGTTTCCAGAAGGCACACAAAAACAGGCAAACTGAAACTAAAGCTGAAACACCAGACTGGATTACAAAACATTAACAGAAACCAAACAAGGGTAACACAAAAAGTATCCACAGCCTATATACACACCCACAAGTATCCGGCAACAAACCCACTCAGCATAAAATGGAACATGGTGATCAGATATAGTAACACATTAAATTACATGAATCTGTCACTAAGGCCTAGTTCACATCTCCGTTAAGGAGATCAGCTGCCTGATCTGGAGCAAATGCCGGAAAGCGGTGAACAGCCTGCTGGATCTCCTAATGGAGATGTGAACAAGGCCTAAGATTTCATGATCTCATGGCTAATCCTAATCAGAAAACATATGCTTTAATCCAGTGTTCCTCAACTCCAGTCCTCAGGGCCCACCTAACGGTCAGGTTTTCAGGATTTCCTTAGTATTGAGCAGGTGATATAATTAGTGTAAATGCATCAGGATTTACCACAGGTATTCATTCTGTGGGATATTCTGAAATCATGACTGGTAGGTGGGCCCTGAGGACTGGAGTTGGGGAACACTGCTTTAATCGATCACCTAGAGACTTCTTATCAAACAAGATCACAACACATCAGAATTATTTACTAATAACCAAGCCATTTAGTCACTTTTTCATGTATTCAACTCTTTACCAAACTTTTGAAGTATTAATATAAGATAGAAATACAAGATGTTTACGTGTTGTGTATGTGTGCGTATTGTGTATACATGCATTTATGTTATAAATTAGTATGAGAAGGGTAGTATTTACCAATCGACAATCTCTGAGTCAGGACTAGAGAAGTGAGCACAGACAGCATTGTTAGCCGATAGTCAGCCAGATCATCGCAAACAAGTGTTCATATGAACGCTCATTAGCGATGATCTGGTTGTGTAATACAGCCATGGATTACCCAATGAATGAGAAAACGCTAGTTCATCAGGCAATCCAGATATTTAAGCATGCTTAAAAATCCTTGTTTCCCGGTGGCAGATTGTGCTGTGTAATCATGATCTGCTGCTGGCAAACAACAAGTGAGTATGGGGACGAGCAATGGTATTAGCACTAGTGATGAGCGAACCCGGACTGCCACGCTCAGGACCGTGTCCGTGTACTGAACCCAGATTTTGGCGCAGTGTCTGTTTTCGTTGTTCATACTTTAAATAAATCTTGTTGAAAGGCTGCAGTGCAGCCAATCAGCAAGCGTTTAAGCTGTGGGCACTTGGAAGCCATCACAGTCATGCCTAGTATTGGCATGGCTGTGATTGGCTGGTGCACCATGTGACCATGCATGCATGGTCAGAATGAACAGCACGATTAAAGGTTTATTCCCATCTTGGACAATGGAGCCACCCTCCATTCATTTGTATGGGGCCGCCGAAAATAGCCGAGCACCGGCTCGGCTATTTCTGTTGGCTCCATAGAAATGAATGGGAGCGCACCGCGCATGCACGGCCCAGCTCCCATTCATTTGTATAGAGCCGACGGAAATAGCCGAGCGCTCGGCTATTTTCGGCGGCCCCATACAAATAAATGGAGGGCAGCCGCACATGCGCGGTGCGCCCTCCTTCACTTTCGGGGCCCCGTTCTCGATATAGGTGCGGTTCCCAGGGGTGGGACCCGCACCTATAGGACAATGTGGGCATATCCTAGCGATATGCCCCCATTGTCCAAGATGGGAATAACCCTTTAATCGTGCTGTTCATTCTGAGGGTGACTGTTGGCATTTTTCGGTGCAATCCTACTCCTTTGCACAAGTGACAGGAAAATACAATCGCTAATCAGTCTGTTAATTGTGTGGGTGAGACATACCTATTATACCTATTATTCAGCCGGTTAATTGGGTTGGTGTGACCTACCTATTTCTGTTGTTGAAAACACTGTACTTGCCACCGTCACAGGGATATATAATAGTTATCCAGCCGGTTAATTGGGTCAGTGTGACCTACCTATTTTTTTGTGCTAAACACCTCTTTTGCATCCGTGACACTGATATACAATTGTTTGTCTGTCAGACAATTTTCTGGGTGACTGTAACAATATGAGGAGAGCATCAACTGGGGACGTGGCCGTGGTTGTGGTGTTGGTGGTGATGGAGCTCCTGCTGCAGGGAGAGGACTTTGTTGATCTGTGACAGCTACACGCCCAAATGAAACGCCTTCCTCTGGTGTACGCAGACGACAAGACGTTCTGCGACATTTTGTTGAATAACGCTGTAAGAATGGTGAGGCCAGAACAAGTAGAGGCGGTAGTAGATCGGATGGCTGACAGTGCTTCCAGTTCCTTCACATCGCCTTCCACCTGGTCCACTTCTGAAAGCATAGAGTCAGCACCGGCGGCCCACAGGCATCCATCTTCCACCTCAACCCCTTGTACATCAGCCAAGCAGTCTGAGCCCCAAGTCATGAAGCAGTCACTTATGCTTTTTTATGACTCTGCTGGTGGGGTTTTCATGGGTCATCTACCTAGCCCTGCCCAAGAAGTGACAGAGATTGAGGGCACTACTGCCCAACCATTTATGTTTGAGGATGAGGACATGGGAGAACCACTTCAGCACCTCACTGATGATGATGACAAACTATAGGTATCAACTGCTGGGGCTTTCTACAGTGTGCAGACCGGCTAGAAGCTGTAAAAAGAGGCTTTTCCAGTTCTCACTCTCAAGAGAGGAGAATAAGGAAAATAAAAAGGCGCACAATCGTGTAAAACGTTAACAGATAGGGGTAATGAAAGGCGACAAAATGGAGGCTCACCTTATATGGTTGTGCAGTAGGCACAACACTATTGTAGACATATAACAGATTTGGGACTTGGTCAGAATGCAGCCGCAGAGTGGAAATCTTGAAGACAGGGATGCCAAATCCCACCAAGAGAATATATCTTGTAGAAAGAGCGAAATTCTGCTTTTCTGGCGCAAAGAATACTGATCCGGACATCCCAAGTATTATGGCAATAATTTTTCGTTTTATTATCACCAATACAGTAGATAAAACAACGCGTTTCGGGGGAATTCAAGGTCCCCTTCATCAGGTAATAACAAATAACATAAAAAGAATACATTTATAGTACAAGTACATACCTCCTATAGTGGAAAAAAGCGCCAAAAAAACGCATTGGGGGGCGGAGTTAAACAGGAGGAGTTAACATAGTGAATCATTAAAATACATCTGAAGTGCTGTTTTCACAGAAACATCAAATTCCTCTTTAGATATAGGTCATTATCTTATTTGACCAGCAGAACCTAATTCATATATATAAAATGCAAAAATAAACGTCTATAAAATAAATAAGATATCTTACATTGGTGGGTCACGTGGTTCGGCATTGTGGCACTGTATTGTGAGCGCTTACTGCCTTATTGGATCGCTCAGGGAAAGCCTCCTTTGGGTGGATTTATGCAAAATATATTGCTGTTGTTAACTCTGGTCACGTGACCTGTTATCCGGAAACCGGATGCTCAAGGTCTCCAGTGTTATAAAGACTCTAAAATTTGAATAAGTAAAATAATGTATAAAAGTACTCATGGTCTTCATCACTATACCTCGTATCAATGTGAAATGGAAGGCAAAATCTAAAAATAGTAGGAGAAATGGTGGAGAGTACGTATCACATGATCGCAAATATGAAACATGTTAGTATGGCGTTAGTATGGCAGACTGGAAGTGTGGAGATTGGTATACAATAAAAAAAATGTAAAAAAAAGTTTTTTTTTTATAAATTAATCTCGAAGGCTTCATTCAAGCCATATGGACTGAAGCTGTTAATTTTAAATATCCAGAACGTTTCCCGACGTCGGATGTATTGTACATTTTTCCATTCATGTGCCGGGATTTGTTCTATAGGTATAATACTGAAACCTTTTGAACTGTCATCATGATGTTCGGCAACATGCCTAGAAACACTGTGCTTTTGATATTTTTTCTTTATATTTAATAGATGTTTGTTAAGTCTATTCCGCAGTGTCTGAATGGTACGCCCGACATATTTCAAGTGACATGGGCATTCTAATACATAAATAACATGACTGGAGTTACAATCTAAATTGCCTAAAATTTAAAAGGTCTCACTGTTGGTGGTGTTATGAAAAGATTTCTTTGTTTGTATCATACTACAACATAAACATCTAGAGTGACCACACCTACTGCTCCCTTTATAAGATTTAATGGTCTCGCTAGTAGTGGAGTTTTCCCCCTCCCTGATTTTGCCGGGTGCTAACATATTTTTTAGAGTTTTGTCTCTCCTATAGGTCAATCGTGGTGTTTCGGGGATTATTTTGCTCAGGACAGGATCCCTTTGTAAGATGTGCCAATGCTTTAGCAGAACTGTTTTTATTGTTTCAAAATTATGGTTATAAGTGGTGATAAAGTTAAAACCAAACGTATCATTATTAGTATCTTTTTTTCTTTTTTTTTTTTTTCTTCTTCTGCTAAAGCATTGGCACATCTTACAAAGTGATCCTGTCTTGAGCAAAATAATCCCCGAAACACCACGATTGACCTATAGGAGAGCCAAAACTCTAAAAAATATGTTAGCACCCAGCAAAATCAGGGAGGGGGAAAAGTCCACTACCAGCGAGACCTTTAAATCTTATAAAGGGAGCAGTAGGTGTGGTCACTGTAGATATTTATGTTGTAGTATGATACAAACAAAGAAATGTCAAAAGGTATGATCATAAAGTCGGCACATGCGGCTGTAATTCCGGCTTCATACAGTCATATCCACTAAGAGGTACTTCCCTCGGTGGTGCTCTGCCTTCACAGTATTCAAGACATCATGTGTTTATAGAAGGTAAATAAAAAGCGGCACTCACCCAAATCTTGACTCGCTGCTTTATTGTACAGAAATAACATACATACCGCGGATGCGGGTACAGTGCTCAGTGTCAAATTGCGGCGGCCGTTTTGCGCATTCCTGCGCTTCGTCTGGCCGCTAGCGTGATGATGTCGGCTCACGTTGCAGACTTTATACTGCCTCCGGCGTCATCACCATAGTGACGAAAGACAATACATTTAAAACTTTTAAAAACAATCAAAGAAACACTGCTAGATCATTCTTATCATTTAGACCCAAAGGTCCCATTGCATTTGTTCTTATTATCCAGGAGGCTTATTATCCAAGGGGCCACTACCTCAATTCCAGCACACGTTAACCCTTCACCTATACCTCCATGCTCTTCCCTCATATGGTTTATCAACCTTGGGGATCCGCTACCTGTTTGTATTGACTTTTTATGTTCTCTGAAACATACACATAGGGGTCTGATGGTTTTTCCTATGTAGAACCTTTTCAATGGACAAAATATTACATATACTACATACTGGGTCTTACAGGTTATCAGCTGCCTTACTACATGTGTGATACCTCCTATATTAATATTTTTCATTTTACACATGTGTTTGCAAGAGACACAATGTCCACATTTATAATTACCCTGTGGGGCTGATCTAGATAACCAATTTTATCCTCTATTATCATATGCACTTTTTACCAACCTATCTCTTAATGTAACACTTCTCCTGAAGCTGATTAATGGAGGACTCTTAACCTTCTCCTTCAGGTCCTCATCATTTGATAAAATGTGCCAGTTATTAAAGATCGCTCTTTTTACAGCTGTTGACATGGGTGTGTATTTAAAGGAAAAGACTGCTCTGTCCATTTCTTTTTTATTTTCCCTCTGGTAGTCCCTAAGATTATCATTCTTTTGGACTACCTTCTCAAAGGATTGATCTACTAATTTCTCGGGATAACCTCTCCCCAGTAGCCTCTTCTTTAAATCTGCCACAATATACAGCACCACCATCTGATATGGAACATCTTAGCAGGAGGCAGCGTTTCAGCAACATGGTGGAATAGTACGTGTCTGCACATACTGACTGATGGGTCTCCAATACTAACTTCCGGGTCTCCAACTTATTCACTTGGCCTGAGCTTGCCCTTTACGCCTTGGAGGTGCTGACCTTCCCTTCGGCAAGTGTATTGTCCGAATGTGTGTTTAGCATGGCAGGGTGTGTGATCAAGGACAGGTGCATCCACCTGTCCACAGCCAACCTGGATAAGCTGACATTCATTTAAATGAACCAGGCATGGATCCCACAGGACTTGTCCATACCTTGGCCAGAGTAGAGAGGTATACCAGCTGCGCCCAGCCATTGTTATACTCCAGCAAAAAAAAGATGGTGTCCTCCTCAAAAATGCACCACCACGTCTATCCACTCCTCCACCTACAGGCTCAAGGTTATTATGTCTTATATTGGCAGAGCAGAGAAATATATTGGGCACATTTAACCATTGTTGTACTCCAGTGCAGTTTGTGCGTTCTCTTTGCCATCTCCCAATGGTTTGTGGTCGACAGTTACCACCCCCCAAAAAAAAAAAAGAATTGTAATAAGTAGACCCATTTTGAATCCATCCAACGAATTTGGGAGAGAAAATTGTTCTGTGGAGTGTGCCAGTAAAAGTCATGATTTTTTTTTATTTTTTAATTAACATCCCCTTCATCCGTCTAATTGTTGTAGGAGAGGAAATTCTTCTGTGTAGTGTGTCTGTGAAAGTAACAAATATTTTTTAAATAATTAGTAACACCCCCTTCTTGACTGTTGTAGGAGAGAAAATTCTTCTGTGGAGTGTGTCTGTGAAAGACATGAAGTATTTAAAAAAAAAATAGGAACACCCCCCTCATCCGTCTAACTATTGTGGGAGAGGAAATTCTTCTGTGGAGTGTGTCTGTGACACTTTGGCAATTTTTTAAAATTAGAACACCCCTTTGGCATCCATCTTACTCAAAAACAGCAACCTGAGCAGTTGCTCTGTCCCGATGCCCAAAATTTAGAACTTTCGCAGTCTGTGGGTGATGAGAGTGTGGACTTAGTGCAAGTAGTGCGTCAAGAGGTGTCGGATGATGATGAGACACGGTTGTCAGACATTGACGTTGTTGTCAGGGCAGTAAGTCCGAGGGGGGAGCAGAGTGAGGAATCTGAGGAAGAGCAGGTGGATGATGAGGTGACTGACCCGAGCTGGGTTGGTAAGCCTAGTCAAGACAGTGCTTCTGAGGGGGAGGAAAGTGCAGCACCAGAACAGGTTGGAAGAGGCAGTGGGGTGGCCAGAGGGAGAAGCAGGGCCAGAGCAAGTAGATCAGCAACTGTTTCACGTAGTCAAGCTCCCGTGCCAAGGCCTAGATTTTCGCAAGTCTGGAGGTTTTTTAAAGAATGTGAGGATGACCGACGGACTGTGGTGTGCAACCTGTGCCACACCAGGATCAGCAGGGGAGCCACCACTACCAGCCTAACCACTACCAGCATGCGCAGGCATATGAGTGCTAAACACACAACTCAATGGAACCAAGGCCGTTCACCTCCTGCGTATCACACCACTGCTTCTACCCCTTTGTCACATGCTGGCTCAGCGAGTCAACCACCCGCCCAGGACCCCGGCACGAGCGCCTCCCGCCCTACAACCACCCCTTCACCTCCACGATCCTCCACACCCTACACCAATGTGTCCCATCGCAGCCTTCAGCTGTCTTTGCATCAGACATTAGAGCGCAAGCGCAAACGCAAATACAATTCCACCCACCCACCCACATGCACAAGCCCTAAACTTCCACATTTTAAAACTGCTGAGCCTGGAGATGCTGCGATATAGACTGGTAGAGACTGAGGCTTTCCGCAACCTGATGGTGGTCCCCCACTATTTTTCACGTGCCGTCCCAGCCCTACACCAGCACGTGTCAGAGAACATCATCCGTGCCCTAAACAACGCGGTTACTGAGAAGGTCCACCTAATCAAGGACACGTGGACAAGTGCTGGCGGGCAGGGACACTATATCTCCCTGACGGCACATTGGGTTAACTTGGTGGAGGCTGGGATCGAGTCTGACCAAGGGGCCACTCATGTAATGCCCACACCAAGGATTGCGGGGCCTACCTCGGTCATGGTTTCTCAGACTTATTATGCCTCTTCCTCCAACCCCTCCTCCTCCTACCCTCAAATACAATCTGTGAGCATGGCGCCTTCAGTCGGTAGCTCTAGGCACAGCAGCACTGCTGTGGGTAAGCGTCATCAGGCGGGGCTGAAACTGCTGAGCTTAGGTGACAAGAGGCACACCGCCCAAGAGCTGTTACAGGGCATCACGGCGCAGACCGATCTTTGGCTAGTGCCGCTGAAACTCAAACCAGGCATGGTTGTGTGTGACAACGGGCGTAACCTGGTGGCGGCTCTGCAACTCGGCAGGCTCACACATGTGCCATTATACACCAATACTATTTCCCAAAGTAACAACAACCCATATAAACACTGCATATAAAACCTGCCTGGCCCACGTGTTCAATCTTGTGGTTCAGCGGTTCCTCAAGACCTACCCCAATTTGTCTGATTTGCTCACCATGGTGCGACACATCTGTGCGCATTTCCGCAAGTCAACCACAGATGCTGCCACTCTCAGGGCAGTGCAAAGGCGCTTATGACTGACAGCTCACTGACTGTTGTGCGACGTGCCCACACAATGGAATTCCACATTACACATGTTAGCCAGGGTTTACCAGCAGCGAAGAGCAATTCTAGACTGCCAGATGACAACTTCCACAAGAACTGGTAGTCAGGTTAGTCAGCTTCTTCAAGTGTACAATGAGGAGTGGACGTGGATGTCTGATATCTTTCAGGTGTTAAGCAACTTTGAGGAGTCAACACAGATGGTCAGCGGCGATGTCGCCATTATCAGCGTCACCATCCCGCTGCTTTGTCTGCTGAAAAAGTCACTGCTCAGCATGAAGTCAGAAGTAATATAAATATAAAATATATAGCGTAAGGAGGAACAGGAGACTCAAACAGGAATAACCAAAGGAAGGGAAAACACTTAACTTTAAGTAGAACTCAGCAACAGGATCTTAGCCGAGATCCACACCACTCTCAACCAGGTATGAAGCAGATATAAACCGCAAGGGATACTGGGAGAGGAAGAGGTAAGTAGGAGACAGCTAATTGCCCAGCGGCAACAGCTGAGGGAAAGGGGTGTGGAGAACAGCACCCAAACCACAGGGAATAGCCTGTCAAACCTGTCACTTAGAAAGCCGCGCAGAACGTCTGATTCCAGACGCAAGACCACTCGTGACATTACCCCCCCTTTTACGGGTGACCTCCGGGCACCCAGGACCAACTTTATCAGGGTGACATCTGTGAAAGGCTTTTACCAAACGACTGGCGTTCACGTCAGATGCCGGTACCCATGACCTCTCCTCAGGACCATAACCCTTCCAATGAACCAGATATTGAAGGGTCCCACGAAGAACTCGAGAATCAATGATCTTGACAATCTGAAATTCCAAATTACCATCCACCAAGACAGGCGCGGGTGGCAAGGGAGATGGCTCCAGAGGTTCAACATACCTCTTCAACAAACATCTGTGAAACACATTATGGATTTTCAGGGCCTGCGGAAGTTCAAGACGAAATGCTACAGGATTAATAATGGCCGTGATTTTATATGGGCCAATAATCTTGGACCCAACTTCCATGAAGGAACTTTCAACTTAATGTTCCTAGTAGACAGCCACACAGAATCACCCACATTTAGGTCCGGACCATTCATGCGTCTCCTGTCAGCCACACGTTTGTACTTGTTACCATATTTATCAAGTTACTTTGAATTTTTTCGCCATATGGAAGACAATGATGATGAAAAACGTTCTTCCTCAGGAATACCAGAAGTATCAGAACCACAAAATGTGCCAAACTGCGGGTGAAATCCATATGCACCAAAAAATGGTGACTTACCAGTGGAGTCCTGTCTGCGATTATTTATGGCAAACTCAGCCAGAGACAAAAACGAGGACCACTCCTCCTGGTTCTCAGAGACAAAGCATCTCAAATAAGTCTCCAGATTCTGATTGGTACGCTCAGTCTGTCCATTCGTCTGGGGATGAAAGGCAGAGGAGAAAGACAGTTGTACCCCGAGCCGAGTACAGAACGCCCTCCAGAATCTGGACACAAACTGAGTCCCACGATCAGAGACAACGTCAGTGGGAATGCCATGAAGTTTCACAATATTGTCAACAAACACTTGTGCAAGAGTTTTAGCATTGGGGAGTCCGGGTAATGCAATAAAGTGCGCCATTTTACTAAAACGATCTACAACCACCAGAATAACTGTCTTACCAGACGACTCAGGCAGATCAGTGATGAAGTCCATGGATAGGTGAGTCCATGGTCTGGACGGGATGGGTAATGGAAGTAGGGGTCCAGAGGGACGAGTATGTGTCACCTTAGAGCGTGCGCAGACACTACAGGCTGACACATATTCCTCAACACACTTACGCAGACCTGGCCACCAGAATCTACGAGAGATGAGGTCGACAGTGGATTTACTCCCAGGTGTCCCGCAAGCACCGAAGAATGATGCTCCTCAAAAACCTTATAACGCAAATCAGAAGGAACAAACAACTTCCCGGGAGGGCAAGACTCCGGCGCATCTCCCTGGGCCTCAAGCACTTTAGCCTCAAGATCAGGGTAAAGAGCGGATATCACCACTCCTTCAGACAGTATAGGGCTAGGATCTTCAAAATCACCACCCCCGGGAAAACTACGTGACAAGGCATCCGCCTTCACATTCTTAACCCCAGGACGGTATGTGACAATGAAATTGAATCTGGTGAAGAACAAAGACCATCTGGCCTGCCTCGGATTAAGTCGTCTAGCCGACTCCAGGTAAGCCAGATTTTTGTGATCAGTGAATACCGTGATTGGATGGTTCGCCCCTTCCAACCAATGACGCCATTCCTCAAAAGCCAACTTAATGGCCAGTAACTCTCGGTTACCCACATCATAATTTCTCTCCGCCACAGAGAGTTTCTTCGAAAAAAAAGCACATGGGCGCCATTTACCAGGTGACGGGCCCTGTGATAACACAGCTCCTACCCCCACATCGGATGCGTCAACCTCCACAATGAAAGGTTGTGACACATCTGGCTGCACCAATATAGGGGCAGAGGAAAAGCACTCCTTAACAGCGGAGAAGGCTTGCAACGCTGCATCAGACCACACAGAGACATCCGTCCCTTTCTTAGTCATGTCAGTTAAGGGTTTAACTATAGTCGAATAGTTCTTAATAAATTTTCGGTAATAGTTGGTGAACCCCAAAAATCGCATAAGAGCCTTCAGATTTTCAGGTCGGTCCCAGTTCAGAACAGCACAGACCTTCTCTGGATCCATACGAAAACCTGAAGATGAAAGCAGGTATCCTAAGAATTGCACCTCATGTACAGCAGAAGCACATTTCTCTAATTTTGCATACAACTTGTTATCTCTTAAGATTTGCAACACCTGCCTCACGTGATCCTGATGTGTCACAATATCTGGAGAATAGATTAGTATGTCATCCAAATACACGACTACAAACCTCCCCACAAGATGATGAAAAATGTCATTAACAAAATGCTGGAAGACAGCAGGAGCATTGGTCAACCCAAAAGGCATGACCAGGTTCTCAAAGTGGCCCTCAGGAGTGTTAAAGGCCGTCTTCCATTCATCCCCTTCCTTGATCCTGACCAGATTATATGCCCCCCTTAAGTCCAACTTGGAGAACACCTTGGCATCCACAATCTGGTTAAACAAGTCAGGAATCAAAGAAGGGGGTACGGATCACGGACAGTAATCCTATTGAGTTCACGGAAATCCAGACATGGCCTAAGGGATCCGTCCTTTTTTTTAACAAAAAGAACCCTGCTGCCACAGGAGATTTGGAAGGCCTAATATGTCCTTTGGCCAAACTCTCAGCAATATATTCCTTCATGGCCGTTCTCTCAGGTCCAGAAAGGTTATACAGCCTAGATTTAGGCAATCTTGTTCCAGGGATAAGATTGATAGGACAATCGTATTCCCGGTGAGGGGTAAATCCTGACATCCACCTTCAGAAAATACATCAGAGAAATCCGATATAAAAGAAGGAAGAGTCTTAGTGGTTAAAGCAGAAAAAGATGTATTAAGGCCAATTGTCAACACAATAATCGCCCCAATCCACAATTTGTCTAGTATGCCAGTCAATGGACGGATTATGTTTGCTTAACCACGGTAAACCCAGAACCACAGGAGCAGGAAGACCTTCCAACACAAAACATGAAATAAGCTCCTGATGAAATTCACCCACTCTTAATTTGATATCATGCACCATCTGAGACAAACACTTCTGAGAGAGAGTGCAGAATCAATGGCGAACACAGCAATCCTCTTATCCAAAGAACTTGGTGACAATCCATGCATACGGACAAACTGAGCATCAATCAAGTTCACCCCTGCCCCGCTGTCAATAAACACCTCAATTTTCAACAACCTTTGATTCTAGCGCCACCTCGGCAGTCAGGAGAAAACGGGTACTGCAGGATGAAGACAAATGCACATTTTCAGTCTCCCTACCCACTCCACCAAGAGTGAGATGAGAATTCAACGCCCCCTTTTCTTTTCTCTCCTTTAGAGATAGGAAGCATGGACATACATTGATAAAGTGTCCTTTCTGACCACAGAAAAAAACACACTCCCTTTTTATTACCAAGATGTTTACGGGTGGATACAGGAGTGGCTCCCCCTAATTGCATAGGTTCATCCCCAGACATCAACCTAGGGGAATATTCACCCAAAGTGTCATAGGAAGCTGGTACACTATGTGATAGTACGTCCTGAGAGCGGGGGCCCCTAGATCGCTCTCTCAGGCGCCTATCCATGCGTACAGCAAGAGACATAGCGGCTTCCAAAGACACAGGGGTTTCCTGAAAGGCCAAAGCGTCCTTCAGCCTTTCAGACAAACCTTGACAGAATTGGCTACGTAAAGCCGGATCGTTCCATTCAGTATTGGTCGCCCACCTCCGAAACTCAGAGCAATAAGTCTCAACCGGCCGCTCACCCTGACAAAGGTTACGTATCTGGGTCTCAGCCAGGGAGATACGATCCGGGTCATCATAGATAATCCCAGGGTCTGAAAAATTCAATCTACCGACCGGAGAGACAGCGATCCGGCGGTAGAGAAAAGGCCCATGACTGCGCATCCCCTTTAAGCAGCGAGATGACCACACCAACCTTCTGTTCCTCATTACCAGAAGAATGTGGACGCAGTCTGAAATACAATTTGCACGCCTCCCTAAATAGAACAAAATTATCACATTCCCCAGAAAATCTATCCGGGAGGGGGACCTTAGGCTCCAAACAGGCCTGACACTCAGCACCCCCAGAACCACCAGCCTGTGCGTCTCTGAATTTGGTTGCGGATGTCAGCCACCTCCAAGCTGAGTCCCTGCAGCCGTTCAGCCAGTGTAGCAATAGCATCCATGTCAGCACAAAAAATGACATAAATTTTTGTTAGTGGCGGTTTATAATGTCACGCTCGGGTGTGGGGGGAAAAGCCACACCGATGCGTAATGAGGGATGGGAACAGAACAAACCAGGGAACTGGTCACCCTCCTGCAGGGGACCCTAAGACTAGGCCCTAGCTGGCTACCAGTATGAACTAACCCGGGTGGTAGGAAAGCTCATACACAGGAACCTAATCTGAATAAACCCTAGAACACCCTGCAGTCTAATGACACAAAAGAGTAACCTGTTCCTCCAAGCGTAAGGAGGAACAGGAGACTCAAACAGGAATAACCAAAGGAAGGGAAAACACTTAACTTTAAGTAGAACTCAGCAACAGGATCTCAGCCGAGATCCACACCACTCTCAACCAGGTATGAAGCAGATATAAACCGCAAGGGATACTGGGAGAGGAAGAGGTAAGTAGGAGACAGCTAATTGCCCAGCGGCAACAGCTGAGGGAAAGGGGTGTGGAGAACAGCACCCAAACCACAGGGAATAGCCTGTCAAACCTGTCACTTAGAAAGCCGCGCAGAACGTCTGATTCCAGACGCAAGACCACTCGTGACAATAATTTTACATACCTGGTGTTAATACACACCGTCTGAACAGTTAGTACACGGCTGTGTACCTTGAAATATAAAATATATAGGCTTTTCATTGGCAACTGTACTGTGCGTTCTCTTGCAAAATAATTTCACATACCTGGTGTTAATACACACCGTCTGAACAGTAGTACACGGCTGTGTACCTTGAATATAAATATATAGGCCTTTTCATTGGCAACTGTACTGTGCGTTCTCTTGCAAAATAATTTTATATACCTGGTGTTAATACACACCGTCTGAACAGTTAGTTACACGGCTGTGTACCTTGAAATATAAATATATAGGCCTTTCATTGGCAACTGTACTGTGCGTTCTCTTGCCAAAATAATTTTACATACCTGGTGTTAATACACACCGTCTGAACAGTTAAGTACACGGCTGTGTACCTTGAAATATAAAATATATAGGCCTTTTCATTGGCAACTGTACTGTGCGTTCTCTTGCAAAATAATTTTATATACCTGGTGTTAATACACACCGTATGATCTGTTAGTACACGGCTGTGTACCTCGAAATATAAAATATATAGGCCTTTTCATTGGCAACTGTTACTGTGCGTTCTCTTGCAAAATAATTTTATATACCTCGGTGTTAATACACACCGTCCTGAACAGTTAGTACACGGCTGTACCTTGAAATATAAAATATATAGGCCTTTCATTGGCAACTGTACTGTGCGTTCTCTTGCCAAAATAATTTTACATACCTGGTGTTAATACACACCGTCTGAACTATTAGTACATGGCTGTGTACCTTGAAATATAAAATATATAGCTTTTCATTGGCAACTGTACTGTGCGTTCTCTTGCAAAAATAATTTTACATACCTGGTGTTAATACACACCGCTGAACAGTTAGTACACGGCTGTGTACCTTGAAATATAAAATATATAGGCCTTTTCATTGGCAACTGTACTTGTGCGTTTCTCTTGCAAAATAATTTATATACCTGGTGTTAATACACACCGTCTGAACAGTTAGTACACGGCTGTGTACTTGAAATATAAAATATATAGGCCTTTTTATTGGCAACTGTACTGTGCGTTCTCTTGCAAAATAATTTTATTATACCTGGTGTTAATACACACCGTCTGAAAAGTTAGTACACGGCTGTGTACCTTGAAATATAAAATATATAGGCCTTTTATTGGCAACTGTACTGTGCGTTCTCTTGCAAATAATTTTATATACCTGGTGTTAATACACCGTCTGATCTGTTAGTACACGGCTGTGTACCTCGAAATATAAAAATATATAGGCCTTTTCATTGGCAACTGTACTGTACGTTCTCTTGCAAAATAATTTATATACCTGGTGTTAATACACACCGTCTGAACAGTTAGTACACGGCTGTGTACCTTGAAATATAAAATATATAGGCCTTTTCATTGGCAACTGTACTGTGCGTTCTCTTGCAAAATTATTTTACATACCTGGTGTTAATACACACCGTCTGAACAGTTAGTACACGGCTGTGTACCTTGAAATATAAAATATATAGGCCTTTTCATTGGCAACTGTACTGTGCGTTCTCTTGCAAAATAATTTTATATACCTGGTGTTTAATACACACCGTCTGATCTGTTAGTACACGGCTGTGAAGGCAAAATATTGTAACAAAAAAAAATAAAATGCGGAGGGGGGCTGGCGGAATAGGACGAGGACGGGGGCGCGGAAATGCTGTTGGGGGCCTTTTTGAAGCCAGTGGGGATACAATGCGTGCTGGTGAGGGTCAGCCAGGATCCCGCTCATCCAGAATCCCTGCCTTTATGGGACAGTTAAGCAGGGGGCGGGTTACACCGCTGTTGAGGCCTGAGCAGGTTGAACAGGTGGTGCAATGGATAGCCGATAGCGCTTCCACACAGTTGTCCACCAGCCAGTCATCCACACAGTCTCACTCTGACCCTCCTTCCTCCACACCTGGCCAACAGAGTCATCCCACCATTGACCCCTCCAGGAGCTCTTTTCGGGTCCTTTTTCAGATGTGCCGGAAGAATCCCAGGAGCTAGCAGAGGAATTTGTTTGTAGTGATGCCCAAACACTTGAGTTTTCGCCATCTCCTGCTGATGTGGACCCTGAACCAGCATCTGTTATCATGAGCGATGATGATGATGAGACGCAGTTGCCATCAAGGGAGGCTGTTGGAATGTCCAGTGGGCAGGAGGAGGAGCAGAGTGAGGAAGAGGAGGTGGTGGATGATGAAATGACCGACCCCACTTGGCCAGGGGTGATGTCCAGCGGGGAAAGCAGTGGAGAGGTGGTGGTCTGCGCAGCACCGAAAAAGGCAGCAAGAGGCAGAGGATGTCCAGAGGCAGAGGGATGTCCAGAGGCAGAGGGATGTCCACAGGCAGAGGGATGTCCACAGGCAGAGGGATGTCCACAGCAGAGGACAGTCCAGACAGAGAAGTGGAGGCCACAGCCAGCAGGGCCGAAGCTGTTCCCGGCAGCGGGCAGTCGCGTGAAGCTCCCCATCGAGGCTTCGTACTTTCTGTGTGTGGATATTTTTAATGTTTGTGCGGATGACAACACTGAGCGCGGTTTGCACACTCTGCCACTCAAAACTGAGTAGGGGCTCTGAGAAGAGCAATCTGACCACCTCAGGCATGCGGCGTCAACTTGGAAAGTCAAGCCAACTGGGCTGAGTGGGAGAAGAGCAAACGCAATACAACCTGCGCCTGGTCTTGCTGCCACTGCCTCTTCCCCTTTGTTATGTGCTGCCACTGCGGTCCAGACCTCCAGCCAGGACACCTCCACATCTTGCCTCTGCCTCGGCTACTTTGGGCCTTCTCCTTCAGCCTCCCCTTCCCCCGCCTCTTCGCCTGCACCTTCACACTCCTCGCCCCAACAACTGTCCATCTCGCAGGCGTTCGACCGCAGGCGGAAGTACGCCTCGAGTCCACCCCAAAGCCCAAGCCTTAAACTGCCACATCTCCAAACTGCTGGCCCTGGAGATGTGCCGTTTAGGCTTGTGGAGACGCAGGCCTTCCGCGACCTGATGGCGGCTGCCGCACCTCGCTATTCGTCCCCAGCCGCCACTACTTTTCCCGGAGTGCCGTCCCCCTGCACCAGCACGGTCGCGTAACATCAGGGGGTCCTGAGGTACGCAGTTCAGCGCAAAGGTCACTTGACCACCGACTCGTGGACAGCGCTTGTGGCCAGGGGACGATACATCTCTT
>ONZH01028470.1:0-340567 GCA_900303285.1 Rhinella marina | reverse complement strand
TGTGTGACGTACAGAAAGTGTCACCTGGACAGTATATACGGATGGGAGCTAGTGTACTGAACTGTGACACACAGAAAGGTTACACGCAGCTGAGTAAAAAGGATTTGTATCACTGAGCTAAAACAAATGAAAAAATATTTTTTTTAAAATATTTGTTTTTTTATATTTTTTATAAAATTTAGTTTTTTTGGGAACGTGATGCGCAGGAACTATGGTAGAACTGACTGACACCCTGTTAACGGTGGCTATTTAGTCTGCGACCCAGACAAATGTCGCACAGAGAGTTTTCTGGATCAAGCTGTAGATGATATTGGTAGCAAATGACTTAGTTGTATTGTGTGACGTACAGAAAGTGTCACCTGGACAGTATATACGGATGGGAGCTAGTGTGCTGAACTGTGACACACAGAAAGTTTACACGCAGCTGAGTAAAATGGATTTGTATCACTGAGCTAAAACAACTGAAAAAATAATTTTTTTTAATATTTGTCTTTTTATATTTTTTATAAAATTTAGTTTTTTGGGAACGTGACGTGCAGGAACTATGGTAGAACTGACTGACACCCTGTTAACGGTGGCTATTTAGTCTGCGACCCAGACAAATGTCGCACAGAGAGTTTTCTGGATCAAGCTGTAGATGATACTGGTAGCAAATGACTTGGTTGTATTCTGTGACGTACAGAAAGTGTCACCTGGACAGTATATATGGATTGGAGTGAGTCAGTGCTGAACTGTGACACACAGAATGGTTCCACACTGCTGTGTGCAATGGATTTGTATCACTGAGATAGAACAATAAAAAAAAACAGGGTTAGATATGGCGATAGCTGCACTACTTGTGCCAGCCAGCCAGCCAGCCAAGCCAGGAGACAAAAAAAAATTCTTCTAGCCCTTAGAAGGGCTGTTGGGTTCTTTGTGGGTGATTCCTGCCTAACTGAGAACTAAATTCAGGCCCTAACACTGTCCCTGAAAGGCAGCAGCTCTATCCCTAACGACATCCAGACGGCATCTGAGCCGAGCGCCGCGGCCAGTCACTAGTATATTCCAGGGTCACCTGATCAGGCCAGCCAACCCCTGCTATCGACATGTAAGGGCCCCACGTGATGCTGGGTGTACTGTAGAGTCTCCTGGCTTGTGATTGGCTGTGTTTATAGGTGCCAAAAAAGCACGATGCGGAAGTTGCCATTTCCTCGAGTATGGCGAGATACTCGTCCGAGCTGCGAGTACTTACGAGTACCCTAATACTCGAACGAGCACCAAGCTCAGACGAGTATGCTCGCTCATCTCTAGTCTGCATCCAAACCTCAAAAAATGTGTCTCGCATGCAGACCCCAAAAAAATCATTCGTGTGACTGAGGCCTTAGAGGACCTGCACACGATGCAGATTATGTGCAGAAAAAAGGCAGTACCAGCAAGCTGTATGAGATTAGACAAATCTCACGAACACTTTGCATTTTTCCTGAGATGCCTGTGGTTTTTTGCCCCAGAAAACTCAGCAGATGTCAAACTCTCCATTCTGGGTGAAATCCACAAGAGAAATCCGTGGCATAAATTGACATGCTGTGGATTTGAAATCCGGTTTACTGCAGCTTTTTTTTTTTTTTTTCCCCACAGTGTGTGGATGAGAGTTCTTAAATCCACAGCTAATCAGTCACATGTGACCCTGGCAGGGGCGGGTTGGCCATAGACCCTACAAGGAAATTTCCCTGTGGGCCGATTTAATGGCTTTTAATGGCCAGCCAGTGGAAGTTTTTGGGGATGCATTTTGTGCGGTTGGCGGCAGTATTTTGTGATGGACTGTGGTATTTGGCTCTGTTGAGGTGGTATAATGTGCCACAATATAGTATTGTGGGCCCCACCTACTTGTGTTGGCCCTACTTTCCATCAATTTGGACCCGACTACAAAACGGGGCCGCTTTTAGTATTTTTTCCAGGGCCACTTTAAGTTCCCAGTCCACCCCTGGACCCTGGCCTTAAAGAGGAGCTGTCACCTCTCTTGATATGTCAGTTTTCATAACTGCTTGCATTCCTCTTGTAATAATAATTCTAGAGCCTCACAAATTATGAATGAATTGCTAGCAGTTTACAGTGAAGGTCCTGATGGGTGTTACCAGTTGGGGGGAGGTCTCTGCACAGTCTGACACTATCCAATAAGTACTGTCTATGCCAGAATGTGCAGGGATACACCCCCAACTGGTAACACCCCTCTGGACCTTCATTGTAGACTGCTAGCAATTAATTCATTACATTTAGGATAGTAACATAGTAACTTAGTTTATAAGGCTGAAAAAAGACATCTGTCCACCCGCATCGGCCTGTTATCCTGCAAGTTGATCCAGAGGAAGGCAACAAAAAAAAAACCCTGTGAGGTAGAACACTATTTTCTTTACTTTAGGGGAAAAAATTCTTTCCCGATTCCAATCAGGCAATCAGAATAACTCCCTGGATCAACCACCCATCTCTAGTAACTATAATCTGTAATATTATTACACTCCAGAAATACATCCAGGCCGCTTTTGGACTCACCATCACCACCTCCTCAGGCAGAGAGTTCCATAGTCTTACTGCTCTTACCGTAAAGAATCCTCTTCTATGTTTGTGTACAAACCTTCTTTCCTCCAGATGCAGAGGATGTCCCCTCATCACAGTCACAGTTCTGGGGATAAATAGATGATCGGAGAGATCTCTGTACTGGCCCCTGATATATTTATACATAGTTATATAACGCTAATTTTGATAATCTTTCTGGGTACTGTAGTCCACCCATTCCAGTTATTACTTTAGTTGCCCTCCTCTGAACCCTCTCCAGCTCTGCTATGTCTGCCTTGTTCACAGGAGCCCAGAACTGTACACAGTACTCCATGTGTGGTCTGACTAGTGATTTGTAAAGTGGCAGGATTATGTTCTCATCATGGGCATCTATGCTCCTTTTGATGCAACCCATTAGCTTATTGGCCTTGGCAGCAGCTGTCTGACACTGGTTTCTACAGCTTAGTTTGCTGTTCACTAAAGTTACTAGGTCCTTTTCCATGTCAGTGTTTTACCATTTAGTATGTACTGGTGACTTGCATTATTCCTTCCTATGTGCATAACTGTACATTTGTCAGTGTTAAACCTCATCTGCCACTTCTCTGCCCAAGCCTCCAATCTATCCAGATCCATCTGTAGCAGTGTACTGTCCTCTTCTGTGTTAATTACTTTACACAGTTTAGTGTCTTCTGCAAAAATTGATATTTTACTGTGCAAGCCTTCTACAAGAATAAATATATTGAAAAGAATAGGGCCCAACACAAACCTCTGTGGTACCCCACTAGTGACGGTGACCCAATCTGAATGTGTACCAGATATACGACATCCATTGATTCACCGACATAAGTTATGACATAACATAATGACATGCAAGCAGTTATATTCCACTGCAAGCAGCCACGAAAATAAACTAAGAAAATTTTCTGTGATTTCCCCTTGTGATACATTTATTTGGGTGAAAATCATGTCCTTAGTTCCCACAGATTACGCAGCACTGTGTGCATAATGAGCCTTCGCATTGCTGCATATCAATCATACAGACATGAGGCAGGGAAGTGATAGGAACACAATGCGCCATCATGCAATCTTTCAAATTCTATTTTTATAATGCAGATGATTGCAGAATTTATCTAAACACAAGAAAATAATGAAAGAAAAATATATACATTCCAGAGTCAATAGACCGCAGGCTTGTGTATCAGTCACCACAGAAACGAATCCAAAACAGGGCTCGTTCCACAGAACGGGTCTGTTCTCCTGCATCTGAAGCCTCCCCATGCCAGCCGCAGGTCACACTGTACAGAGAAAAAGGTATGGAGAGGGCAGGAAGAGAAGACATGTTTTACTGACCATACAGAATATATTCACTGACCAGAGCCTATATCAGTGCTGGAGCGTCTGAAAGAGGTGTAAATGTCTCTAGAGGTTCTCAGCACTGGATAGATAGATAGATAGATAGATAGATAGATAGATAGATAGATAGATAGATAGATAGATAGATAGATAGATAGATAGATAGATAGATAGATAGATAGATATGAGATAGATAGATAAAGATAGATAGATAGATAGATAGATAGATAGATGATGGATAGATAGATAGATAGATAGATAGATAGATAGATAGATAGATATGGCAGAGACAGACAGATGATAGATAGATGATACATATACGGTATATATATATATATATATATATAATATATATATATATATATATATATATATAATATTTTTTTTAATTATTTATTTATTTATTTATTTATTTTTTTAAATAACCACAGATAAGCCCTGTAATCTCACTCTGGCTCCTGATCAGTCTTAAAGATTTTTCTAAACAAACAATAAGAAAATGTAAAAAGCCGCATTGTAGATTTAGCGGGTGAATAGGAAGCCACAAGTGACAGCAGAAGACAATACATCAGGAGCCCTCAGTGCTTTACTATTAGTTTTAATGCAAACAGGTTAGGCGGCATAACTGAAGTAGACCCAGAGTGTGATGTTCTGCAGGGAGGGCGGTGTTATTGGGTGTTATGTAGCATTCAAGGTCATGAACTCTCAGCATGAAAGAGATTAGAGAGTCATTATTCACCCAGAGCTGCGCTAATCTTCACTTCTTCCCTCTTCACAGCATAGAGAACACTGTCATGTCAGCTTATGTGCTCGGAACATCAGTGTAACTTTGGGGGTCATTTATAACTTCAGGGTTTTTATCCAGGTTCATGCCATGCACAGTTATTGGAACGCACACAAGTAGCGTCACCTATGAGGAGTTGACATGTTTGACTTGTCGGCGCCTGCACCAAATTTACTTATGGCAATATGTAAAGGGTCAGAAAAAGAGTAGCTGTACTCACAGTGTAATTTTAGTAGTGATCAGGAGACCTGCGGTCGGGCTAGAACTCATCATTAGTGTTGAACAAAGCAAAGTATACGAAGAGGAGTTTGGCACGAATTTTAGGAAAAATTTGATTCTAAACAAAGCCAACATGGTAACGAATCATTGTCTTAGAAAGAATGGAAAAAATACTCACCAGTCTGCTCCTCTCTTGATTGAAAAAGACCTGCCGAAGGACCTACGTTGAGCATGATGGCGTTACAGCGCACTCTCAGCATGCACACGTGGTGATGTCATCACTGATGATGTCACCACATGATCAAAATTGGATATAGTTGCAAAGTTCATAACTCTCTTCTCAAATATCAGTTGGACACGATCAGGTCAATTTTTCAGCCTGTGCATGTAAAATAGTTCCTCCTTCCCTCATTTGTTGAAAGCAAGCACAGATCTTGAAAATCATGTGAAATTGAAATAGATTATACTATAGGCTGCAAAGTAAGTGTTAATAGTTTATTTGTAACAAAGTGAATGAAGAAACGAGAAACATCTAAATGAAATCAATATTTGGTGTGACCACCCTTTGCCTTCAAAACAGCATCAATTCTTCTAGATACACTTGCACACGAAGGAACTCAGCAGGAAGGTTGTTCCAAACAATGTTGGACTGGGTTACCTAGGAGCCACTAGTAAAAATTATTTTGGGGGCCCATCAAACGGATACATACAAATATAATAAATAATCAATCAAGTTTTTTATATGAACATCGGCTGGTTGAGGTGCTGTACATTGAATATATGTATGTAGTGCAGCAAGTCTACTGTGTTATGTGCCACTTGTGCAGGGGGTGGGAGACTAGGGGCCCACTTTGCTCAGGATTTCCCTGTACCCCTGTGGGCCAGTCCGATCCTGGTCCCAAACATCTTGGAGAACTAACCACAGATCTTCTGTGGATGTAGGCTTGCTCCAATCCTTCGGTCTCTTCATGTAATCTCAGTCAGACTTAATGATGTTGAGATCAGGGCTCTGTGGAGGCCATATCATCACTTCCAGGACTCCTTGTTCTTCTTTACATTGAAGATAGTTCTTAATGACATTGGCCGGATACTTGGGGTCCTTCTGCAGAATACATTTAAATGTAAACTATTGACACTTTTATTTTTTACAGCATTGCAGCATTTTTTTCCACTTTTGCACAGTACCATACTGACTAAACCCCTTAATTCGTATATGAGAAGTTTATATGATGTCATGTTACTGGTAAACAATAGCGGCTCACATGGAGCAGTCCCACCTTGGATTTCTCCAGAAAGCTGCATTTCCTTTCTCACAGTAAATGACAATTATTGGTAACTATGGGAATTGACTCTCTTCCCTCTTGATCCCATAAGTGATTCTCCCCACTGGGATGATTGAATGATTTTCATTGAGGCCAGGCTGAAGACCTCCATTGTTCAGTGACTTCTCTCACCTAGATCACTGATAATCCACATGATCGTTCTCGGGGAGGAAGGAACTGTGTGGCCTCATCACCTGCCGTCCTGATGTATGACAAGCCACTGACTGATTCCGTGAAATGATTTTCTGCTTGTGACAATGTAACTAATTGTGGCAGCAGAATCTGCTCTCCCAGGAGATGAATCACCTTTTGTTCTGATTTCAAATGACCTGATGTCATAAATATACAAATCTCTGACAAAGGAGCCTTGTGCCTTACAATCCTGCGGTGTCACCCAGAGAGCAAGGATTTCCTAATAGGTGTCATGTCATTTATCTTAGGTGTACATCTCAAGTGAACGCAGCCCTTGTGCCCTACACAGCCGCATAACTCAAGCTTGAGCCGTTCTTTCAACACGTCTTAGTGTCAGCATTAGGAGGCAGGCGGGAAATAACCCAGTAATGATACAGATTCCGGATGCTATGTGATAGGTAAACAGTGAGCCCAGGCGACAGGTACACATGCACGTAATGCACCTCAAAGCTGGCAGATAGCAAAATGCTGCTGTCAACATTTTATTCACATATCTGCTAGTCATTTCTGGGATAGCTGAATGACAACCAGTATGGTAGCTATACAGCAAATTAAGAGATCTGCCACCCAGAAGTCCAAGAAATCTGGGTAATAATCACCTCCCTTCTAGCTGATAGGACAGCCAAATTAATTGTCCCCCAAATTTTTCAGGTACAAAGAAACAACTAAATAGAATACTTAATAAAATAGAATGGCTACCACTAGGGGGAGGCATTGTGTTTACTTATGAGTTCAAGCTAGACCTCTTAAGCTCCCCCTAGTGGTGGCTGCCGAAATCCAGAATGTTATCATGTAACTCTATGGCTGTGTGTGAAGGGAGGTGGAGGGGTATCAGAAGAATGGAGCCCCATCCCCTATAAATATATATTATGGAATAAATCAACACAGAATTATAAGTACCTAAAACATGAAGCTTATGACTGAAGATTCACAGTGATTCACTTGAATCCACCTGAGTTTAAGGTGTTGTGCATGACCTATCGTCAGGATAGGTCATCAATATCTGATCAGTGGGGATCCGACACCCAGCACCCCCACCTATCAGCTGTTTGAAGATGGGGCGGCACTTGTGAGCACCGCTTCCTGGTCATTACACTGCCCATCGTCTCAATGCAGTGTAATGGCATATAGTACCTCCATTCACTTGAATGGAGTGCGTATTTGTAATTACACTATGCCACCGCTCCAGAGGAGATGAAGAGTAGTGTAATGAACATTATGGAAGCAGGGTTGCCAACCGTCCAGAAATTTCTGGACAGTCAGTAAAAATAGGTTTTTTTTTTAGGCTAGTGGCACTTGAGTAGATGATTTTGGTGGTAACCATCATCATTTTTCAGCTCACAGCAAATGCTGGTAATGAGATCTTAGCAGTATATTGAGCTATAACCATGTATTACTTATCATCTTAATCATTCATTATGGTTTTCCAATTTGTCCGTAAAAAATGTTGGTTGTCTGTGATTTTGGGATAAGTTGACCAGAAAAAAGAAAAATTCTGGTTGGCAACCCTGGATGGAAGCATGCCCTATATTTGTCTGTTCCTTACACACATTATAGTCTATAGGTCCATGAAAACCACACAACACAGATCTGTGGTATTCACTGGTCATTGATAGGAGATGCTCTGGAAATTAATTTTCAGCCCAGAAGTGTCTGTGGAATATGGATGACACATGGATCAAACATGGATCCTTCACGGACATCTTCACTGATGATGTCACCACAGACATGGACGTGAGGAACTTACTTACTCAGCTATGATTAATTACCTGTACTACACCTATTGAAGTCAGTAACATTGACCTTACACCATAGACAGCTTTCGGCTGACAGGTATTCCTCACAACTCCCCCATACCGATGAACACTCGATGGGCTGGATTCTGGAACAAATGTCCAGATCCTCTAGCAGCAACATATCTCCCATGGGAACAAAGGATCTGGATCGGGTATCCAACATGCCGATCCTTCTTTCCTCAACACCTGTCATATACTTTCTGGGAGCTATGGTCCTTTGACAGATCCAAAGGTTGGAGACCACTGCTTCAGAGAATGCCCTTTCATTGTGTACTTCGAGAATGCTCTCTATCCGAGGGCTGCATGGACTTGGAAGCGATTCACCCCTCTTTTTAATCAGATTACGCTGCATCTTTAATGATACTTGTAAGGTGATTATTACCATGGGATCATGTCAGAGATACATCGACCCTTATCAAGGTTGTGTTTCAGGTTTTTTCTAAACATAGACCTTCAGAGAAGTCACTCTGCTCCAAGTATGGAAGTGTTAAGAAGAGGTTAATAGCGGCAGATTAAGGCAGGCGTTTGCTTCGGATCGCTCACAAGTGTAATTAGCCTCTTTGATGAACTCTTCTATTTGGTTTCCCTCCAACCTGTCCACATGGTCATAGATTTAGCCTGCAGTGTTCCTGTACCGTACATAAAGTGCTAAACTGCTTTTCCAGGAAAGAATTCAGCCTTCCTCCCTGGTAAGAAGGGTGTGGACGGTGTCGATATTTGTAGGCTCATTAAAGGGACCATCCATTATCATGTAAATGAAGCTCACTCACTGCATAAATTAACAGTACGGCATCTTCCTAATAAAATGTCCTTCAATTCTTTATGAGTTTGCAACAACTGTATCCAAGACCTTTACGGAATGCCGGTTCAATTTGGTCGCGCCCTCATTACAGAGGATCGGTCTTACATCTGTATTTGGATACATTTTGACAACTGATAAGAGGCTTCCATAATATTTATCCTACTCATTACTGTAGCTGTGGAAACGCTAAACCCACCTTCGTTCAGAGAGCGAATTTAATTGTAAAGGTAATGACAAGGCGCGCTTCAGCCTTTTCTACTGTCCCGGATATAATAAGCTCCAAACCGTGAAAGGTGCATGGAAAGCGTTAGTCAATGGCATGCTGAGCACATAGCAAGCTGGTGATTTGCCCCCCAGAATGTGACAGGCCTGCCCTGTGCCACCCCGCCTTCCCTGGCTTGTAGGATATGTACTCTGCCTCTAAAACCTTCCCTTATATGTCCATCAGGCTCACAGACACATTAACCCATTTAATCCCTGTTCCGTAGCTCATGAGACGCCATGTGGGATTAATTCATTACGCCGTGCTAGGACGCTGCCCGCTCAATTAAGTATTTCCATGTTATGTGTGTCATTCAGATTTAGTCATTATGACAAATTTCCATGGCTGCTCAGGCTGCTTCCTCCCCAGACCAGAGACCTTGACTGAGAAGGACAAGAGGTGGCAGGTGTCATTCACACATGACAATAGCCAGGGGTGGAGGACATAGAGACAGAACATGTCAAGCCTTAAAGCTCTCCACAGAATAGCGCCGGACCACACAGGCAGTGCTAAGAGAGATCCGGCATATAATATACCATGTATTAATTACCCCTCATCCCCAATATGGATCATTCTCAGGGTTTTTTCTTTTTAACAGTCACATACTTTGTATGGAAACTTTTTAAACAAAGCTGATAATTCTCCGTTTTTGGTCTGACACGCAGATGTTTTGCACAATTATGTTCAGATGTGTTTTATAAATGTCCACCTCCCCAGATACGACAAATAAATGGCTGGACAATCGTCTGGTAGGAGCCTGGTCATATGCTGCCTCTATGTCCAGATAATAGAGGGCTGGGCAAAAAATTAAGCAGGAGCTTTAGGCAACTTTCACACTAGCGTTTTTGCTGGATCTGTCATGGATCAGCAAAAAAGCTTCTGTTACTGATAATACAACCATCTGCATCCATTATGAACGGATCCGGTTGTATTATCTTTAACATAGCCAAGACGGATCTGTCATGAACTCCATTGAAAGTCAATGGAGGGCGGATCCGTTTTCTATAGTCAGATTGTGTCAGAGAAAACTGATCCGTCCCCCATTGACTTTCAATGGAGTTCATGACGCATCCGTCCTTGCTATGTTAAAAATAATACAAACGGATCCGTTCATAACGGATTCAGATGGTTGTATTATCAGTTACAGAAGCGTTTTTGCTGATTCCTGCCGGTGTTTGTGGGTCATGCTAAATAAATATTATGGAAGCCTCTTATCAGCAAAATTTAGAAGTAAGACCGATCCTCTGCAATGAGGGTGCGACCACATTGAACCACATTGAACCAGACGCATTATGGATCATGCCGGATTCGTTTTGCTCCGCATCCCATGACGGAAAGACAGCTGCGTATGGGGATGCAACCAAACAGAACAGAATGCTTTTTGGAGCATTCCGTTCTGTTCAGTTACGTTTTCTCCCTATTGACAATAAATGGGGACAAAACGGAAGCGCTTGCATGGCCGCAGCCATCCGGATCCGTCCTCCTTACCCGACTGCAAGTCAGTGGGGACGGATCCGTTTGGTATGACACACTCGTGTGTCATACCAAACGGATCCGCCCCCATTGACTTACAGTCAGGTGAGGACGGATCCGGATGCCTGCGGCCATGCAAGCGCAGGGGATCCGAGCAGTACATTGCTTGTTACGAGCACGATCGCTCAACTCTACTAAGCATGCATTGATATGCCCTAATTTTTTATGTTTTTATATAGTGTTTGTTGCTTTATAGCTGAAAATTAGGGCTGAGCTGGCCTGTCTATTAGAGTTTGAGGTCGTCTAAAAATTGGTCTCACTAGAGGCTCAGGCTGTTGCTCTTTTCATTACCATATTTTCCACTGCAGCTCTCTCTTTTCATATTACCTGTATCAGCACAAGCTCAGCAGGATGTCAGTAGCGGAGAGATGATTTCTATTACAAGAAAGGAAGATGATAAACTACAAGCAACAAAACCACCAGTGAGAAAAAGATTGGGGAATTGCTGCATGTTGACTGATGGGAGAAGCCTCAATAAGAAGGAAGAGCCTTATGGGCTCATGCGCAGGACGATATGTATTTTGCGGTCCACAAAAAATGGATCTGCAAAAAATACGGATGAAGTGGACAGTAATAGGACATGTTCTATTCTTTTGTGGAACGGAGATACTGACATACGGAAACGGAATGTACACGGAGTAACTTCTGTTTTTTGGGGGAGACCCATTGAAATAAATGGTTCCGCATACGGTCCTCAAAAATAATGGAATGGACATGGAAAGAAAATACGCTTGTGTGCATGAGCCCTAAAGGCTATGGACACCTTTGGGACAATTTCATTTGACTCATTTTGAGCTAAAAATCATTTTTTAAGATGGTCTTTATTAAAAATTTTCAACAGAGCAAATCGATTTGTGCAAATTGACTTGTTCATCTGAACAACTTTACACTCTAGGTGTTCCCCCTGCTGGCAAATTAACATGGCTGCGCATCTTAAAGATCTTGCGCATGTGCTGATACTGCGAATATCGGTGCATGCGCAGATGATATGCCTACAAATCCAAACCAGAGAATTTGCTTGTGCCAACGTATTTTAGTGGCGCTAGCACAATCGCCAATTCCTTTTTGTGGGCATAGCATCAGCGCATGCACAAGGTTATCAAGATGTGCAGCCATGTTAATCGGCCAGCAGAGGGAGCGTCTAGCGCTGTGGGGATGCCTCCTCACAAGTGTAAATTCGTTCAGATGAAAGAATCAATTCGCACAAACCGATTCACTCATCCTAAAGCTGTTGACAATTTTTAATTAAAAAAATTTTTTTAGTTCAAAATGGTAAAGAAATGCCCCCGAAGGTGCCCATAGCCTTTAACACCAAGCCTCCATCTTTAAAGTGTAACTGTCATTCTTTTTTTATTTTTGTAATGTATAGGGGCAGTGATACTGACCATTTTTGTAATATAGTTTAATTACTGAAATTGTATATTTTTATTAGAAAATAGCTCTAAAGCACAGAATCCTATCATCAGATCAACGCTCAAAGTATGGAACACTCTTAAGGACAGTCTCAGTCCTTCCCCATCCCCACTCATGTCAATTGGAGATATCCCAGAACTATATCTTCATAAATTCACAGACACGTCTATAAATCTGACGGAACTGAAACGTATCCCCCCTAACCACCTATACAGACAATGAGGAAGGAATAGACCCATTAGACTCCATAAAGCTACATACACTACAAAAGGCACATATCCGCTCCCTATTATGACCTTATGCCAAAAACCCTGAAGCCAAAAGGCACCTTACACAATTTGAAAAACTGTTAGCAACTAAGCAGCCATCAAAGCATCTTTTATCACAGACTTACAACCTTCTACAACAACTAAAAATTCCCCTCAATAGAAGTTATATTTAGGATTGGATCAGAGACCTAGAAACAAAGTGGTCAGACCTGGAAATAATGCACATGTACAGATTATCCCACGGTATATCTCGCTGTACAAGACTACAGGAGAACTCAAGCAAATAAAATGTCTTAGTTCAGACTTATGCTGGAAATGCTCTCATTCACAAGGTACATACTTCCACATATGGTGGTCATGCCCAGTGGTCAGACCTTTTTGGACCGAGGTTTTGGAAGCAGTTAAACAGATATGCTCCCTTCCCAAACTCCTTTGTCCTACTGCTATTCTCCTAAACATCAGATTGATAGATGTACCCCACACAAAACGAAAACTGGTACTGCATTTTGACATCAGCTGCTAAGTCATTAATCCCCCAATACTGAAACCAACCCACCTCCCTCACGCTCACTGAATGGCTCAAAAAAGTAGATCACATCTATCACATGGAAGAACTATCCGCATGGGAAACAAGACCACATCACAGTTTCCAAAAGACCTGGATGGACTGGACGTCCTACTGTAAAACAAGCCCCTTCCTCAACAAAATCGTAGAACTCAGCTCACCCAATAACTCCCGCATTTAATTCCAAACTCATGATACTGCCCGTCGCTTCCTCTCCCCTTCCCCCATCTTCATACACCCTACCTTCTAGTCATTGAGTACAGTATCTCCTTAATAATTATAGCCTCATTCGTCTGAGGCACTTTTGTATCGTTTTCAATTTCGCCTTTCGGACCACCCCTCACCACATCACACTAATAGAAGTTACTATTAAATTTCATGTGTGACCACAGTGGTGACAAATGAGCACGTTACTTCATGAAGATTACTGTGTTCTCAGCACCTGTTCACTGTACTGTTTGTTCCATTATGTAACGTTGTAAAAATCAATAAAAAGAAAATTGAAAAGACAGAAAAATAGCTCTAAAGTGGCACATTTTCAGTCTTAGCAACGCTCTTCTGTCTTAACATAACACAGTCAATGTTAGCAAGTCTTCACTGTTATGTAAACAGAAGACAGAGGAGCGTTGCTAAGGCTCAAAATGGGCCACTTTAGAGCTATTTTTCTAATAGAAATGTACAGTTTCAGAAATTAAATTATATTACAAAAATGGTCCGTATTACTGCCCCTACACATTACACAAATAAAAAAAAGAATGACAGTTACACTTTAAAGCAAAAATATACAAATAAAAAAAACTAACACTAGCAAGATGCATTTTGCTAAGCAGATAAAAAAAATCAAATATAAAAGTAAAACTCTGACACTGTGGAGGCAGAGATCCTACACATACGTATGAAGACCAGGACACACATGAGGTGCCAGTAACTGCTACGTCTCCTACCAGTAGAAAAACCTGACAATAGGCGTGAGAGCCTTTAACAATGTGCCTCTGTGCTGCCGAGAGGTGACGCTGGCTGCAGGCAATGTCACTTCTCGCTGACAGGACATCATATTTGGACAGAAGAAAAAAAAATGAGTGCAGGTAACAAGTAAAGCAATCATTTCCCCCGTGTCCAACAAGGCTCCATTATCTACAGCAGAGTGACACCCAGGGAGTTGATCTCCCATCAGTCACTGCTAATCCCAAAGGCAACAACTTGAGCTGCTGTCAGTCAGCGACATGCAGGTTTACATAGGAACGGACTTCGGCAGATTGAACTTACACAAACATTTTTATCTACAATAATTTGTGAGTGTCTCCTACAGTTTTTCTATGTGATCATGGCAGCCCACTGGGAACCATGCACACCAGATCATTCATATTTAACTAATATTGGTGACCTATTCCACACCCCCTTCCCCCCACCAATCAGCTGTTCCTTGCAGCCTCCAGCACTTTGAATGGAAAAGGAAGCAAAGCGCCGTTCAAAGTGTAGTGGCCGTTTTGGGTTACTGCAACTCAACTCCCATTGAAGATGCCAACACAATACAGCTACAGTAGCGTGGGCATCACTGGGCATAGCCATGCATTGACACAGCAGAGCCTCATTGAATGGGGAGAAGGCAGCGATTTGTGTATCTGATGAGACGCTTAGCGTAACTGCAGACAATCCTCAGAAAGAAAAAAACCTGCAAAAAAGATGCTCCAGAATTGTTATTATATGGGGGATGCAAGTATGTACAGTAGTTATCAAAACAGACATGTCAGGAGAGGTGACAGGTCTTCTTCAATGTTTAGGGTAAGACACTAACAACATTTTTTTGACATGCGACAAAAAAATATGCACAACTTGTCTTCAACTTGCTATCGTGCGTCTATTTTAAACTGTGCTTTGACTGTGAAAACACAGGCGAGTCGCTTCTCGCGTGCAACTTCCACTAAAGCCAAAGGTAAAAAAGTTGCGCTTGGCCTGTTGCGTTGCAGTCGCAGCATGTTGCATTGCGATACCATTGACAATTATTACAACAAATATCGTGCAATGTTTTTGTTCCGCGATACATGTAGCAGAACCCTTAGGAAAATTTGACAAAAATTCTTCCAGCTACTGCCTGTTTTTGTCATTTACTGTAGTTGAGCCTTCTTCTGAATTATCACTATTAAAAGATGTAATACCCAGAGTGCAATCACAGGCTCTGCCGAGAACAGTGGAGGTGGCACAGGAATCATTTAATGCTTACATTATAGCTGCAGCGCCATCTACTGGTGCAAGGAGAGTGGTGCAGTGAAAAGCAATACATAGATACATAGAAGATTGACAGCAAAAAAAGACCACCTGGTCCAGTGTTGGACTGGGCTGGCTAGGGCCCACCAGTAAAGTTTATTTTGGGTACCCTACATATGGATACATCCAAATATTACCTGCTCACACAGCAGCAAGATGCTACTGGATGATTGAATATGGGGGTCCCGGCAGCATCTTTGAGAAAGCAGATCTCTGGGAAAGGAGGACACTGGCTAGCTTTCCTGTATACCTAGAAGTCATCTCAGCTCTGATTGTGTCTATAATAATAATCTGGGGAGTTTATTCAATAATCTATCAAGTTTTTTGTATGAACATAGGCTGGTTGAGGTGCTGTACTGCTGTACAGTGAATTTATGTATGTAGTGCAGTAAATCTAATGTACTATGTGCCCCTTGTGCAGGGGGTGGGAGACTATGGGCCCACCTTGCTCAGAGGCCCATCGGAGGATTCACCTCTAACCCCGTGGACCACTCCAAGCCTGACCTTATCCATCTAGTCTGTCTTAGGGCTCATACACACGGCCGTTGCCTGGCCATTCCTGTATTGTGGGCCACAAACTGCAGGTCCGCAAAATACAGGCACCGGCCATTGGTTTTGGACCCTTTCACTTGAGTGGATCTACAATTCTGATGATACGGTGCAGATCAGAAGCCCATGGAAGCACTATGGATGCACTACTTTTTTGCTGTGTGGACCGTCGGATGTGGATCACGGACCCCATTCAAGTGAGCAGTGGGCACACGGTCGCTGCCTGTGCATTGCGGACCGGGTCGTCACACGTTTGTTAGGATAGACATGTGGTTTTCCCACACATGTTTAAATTCACTTACTGTAGATTTCTCAACCACTCTTTCAGTAAAATAATGTTTCCTGACATTGCTCCTGATCCCACCCCAGAATATTTTAACATTGTGTCCCCTTGTTCTTGTGTTTAGCTTTTTAGTGAGAACACTTCCTTCGAACCTGATTTGAACATTTAACATATTTAAAGTTTCGCTCATGTTCCCATTTCCCTTCTTTCCGCAAAGGCTATACAGATTAAAGGGGTTGTCTCATCATAGACAATGGGGGCATATCGCTAGGATATGCCTCCATTGTCTTATATAGAGGGACCCGCACCTGTATCGGGAATGGAGCCCTGCAAAGTGGTGGCTGGAGGACGGCGGTCCGGCTTCCCATAGAAGTGAATGGGAGCGTACCGCTCATGCGCCGCCCCAGCTCCCATTCATTTCTGTGCGGCTGACGGAAATAGCCGAGCCAGTGCTTGGTTATTTTCACCAGCCCCATGTATGCGCAGTGCGCCCTCCTTCCCTTCCGGGCTTCATTCTCGATATAGGTGCGGGTCCCAGAGGTCCATGATGAGACAACCCCTTTAGGCAAGAGAGCTGACGTAGATTTAGATCAGCAATGGATGCGGCAATGTTATGTAGAGGCAGGCGCTTCTTCAATACTTCGGTGGATCCACCGCTAGCGCAGGAGTTTTTAAGACCTTTGTCTAAACTGGCGATCTTAAATGACCTCCTAAGACCTTTAAGTCTATCCTGTTCTATGCTTAAGACCTTCTGCCATTTTTGTTGCATGCCTCTGCACCCATTTTATCTATATCTTTTTGTAGGTGGGGTCTCCAGAACTGGACAGAGTGTGGTCTCACTAGATCACAATCTCTCTTCCTATTGGTTATACCTCTAGCTATACAAGCATCCTACTTGCTTTCCCAGCTGCCTGTCCACACTGTGCACTCATTTTGAAGCTGTCCAATATCACCTAAATCCTTCCCTTCTGAAGTCCTCACTAAGGCTTGTTTCACACTGCTGGTACAGCCTTCCGTCAGGCTGTTCCAGGAATTGGTCTGACAAAAAACGCTATTTGTCTGGCCGATTCTTGGCATATTTGCCAGGTTTTAGCCAGATCTCCACGAGACCCCATCATAGTTAATGGGGCCGAATGGCATTCTGGCAGCGCCTGACAATGCCATATCCAGCAGGCTGTTCCCAGCCAGAACAGACTGCCGGATCTGTCAACACATATGTGAAACAAGCCTAACACAGAACTGCCAATTCCATTTTTTGGACCATTTATCTAGTGAAGCTAAAACTTTTACCAAACCGCTTGTTACAAACTGCTCCAGGAATATCAACCCTTTTACACACTTTTGTGTCATTGGCAACCCAGCAAACCTCACAAACCAAACCTTCTCAGATGTTGCCTAAAAAATATTAAAGAAGCATTCCCACAAAAATGTTTATTTTCTGACCGATTAGAAAGGTACATGATGTTAACTTTAGTGAAGGTGATCACCTCCTACATCCAAGAGTTTTGTGACATAGTTAAAAAAAGATTAGTTTGACGTGATTGGCCCTCAGTAAAGCCATGCTGTTTTGTGCCCAATAAGTTCTTGGTTTTTAGGTGGTCAATTATCTTCTTTTTAGGAGGGTTTCCATTAGAGATGAGCGAAGCGATTCGTCGATTCGTTGATTCGTATCGAATCTTGGAAATTTTCAGCTGCGAAGCGAATCCGAATATTAGGTGATTCGCTTCGGCTTTCTACGCATTCACTACGTAGTTGTCCTATAAATTATACGCTATTGCTGCGTATAAATTACTCTATACGATGTTGCGTACGAATTCATTAGCAAACTTTTACTGTTAGTTCGTTTATCGTGCGCAAAAGCCCGGGAAGAAAGCGGTCGCCTGATCTAGTGGGCAGGGCTTGCTCTGATTGGCTCAGGCTTGGTAAGCCAGTGACGCATCACTTCTGCTGCGACTGCTGAGACGAGCAGAAGTACTGTGTGTGAAGTTATGAGACACTGAGAACTGTTTTGTGAAAATTGGGGTGTAATTGCTCTGGGAATCCATATTACACATATCACAGATACTGCAGGGCAAGTGCAGGGCCAGTTCAGGGCTAGTAATTAATCAGGCAGGGAGAGAGAGACAGTGAGATACAGGGACAAAGACCAGCTGCAGGGCCACAGAGTGAATTGAAAAATGTCTGGAATGGATCAGCAAAAGGGGTCCAGTTCCAGCCAGACCTCGAGCTCTAAAAAAAAAAAGGAGAAGGTGGCACAGGGCAGCAGTGCCAAAGGACCTGTAGCCGGAGCTTCTACTAGTAGTATTCGCAATACTTGGCGATGTTCCACCAGGCTAACCCACCAAGGCGCAAAATTGTAGTGGAGAAGAAAGTGGATGAGGTAGTGGAGTGGATGGCACGCTCATCTCAGTCTCAGCCGGATGATCTGCTGTAATCTGCTGATACAGTATCCATATGTAGCCAGGGGTCAGACTCACGCAGTTTGTACGTGTGTTCAAAGAGGTTGCGTACCTTTTTTACCTGAACGTTCATTATTAGTGCGTGAATGTTCGCTAAAAGCCATATAATTACATATATATTTTGTACGCAAATTCAACAAATCTATTCTTAGAATATACGAATCTTAGGAAAAGTTCGGCGAATCTTCGGTGAATAAAATTTTGCATGATTCACTCATCTCTAGTTTCCATTATTTTTACTACTACAGATGTCAAGCTCAC
Organism: Rhinella marina; assembly: GCA_900303285.1. Lineage (NCBI taxonomy): Eukaryota > Metazoa > Chordata > Amphibia > Anura > Bufonidae > Rhinella > Rhinella marina. The sequence continues at coordinate 321,711 of ONZH01028470.1, read as the reverse complement.
TGGTCTGTAGTTTCTAGCTTCCTCTCTGTTACCCTTCTTGTGGATGGGTACGACATTGGCCATTCTCCAGTCTCCAAGACTATCACCTGTTAAGAGGGACTAGTTAAACAAATCCGTTAGAGGAGCAGCAATCACAGACTGGAGGCCTTTAAGGACTTCGGGGTGGACATCATCTGGACCCATGGCCTTGCTTGAATTTATTCGTGCCAATTCACCTATAATGTCAGCCTCCAAAAACTCCGGCACTCCGCCTTCACAACCACTAGGACGGCCATGGCCATAGAAGTCACGATTCTGAAAGCTGTCTACCGAAAATACTGATCAAAAGTAACTATTTAAATGGTCAGTGACAGCCTTACTTATATTTGTAATTCATCAACATATAACACAGGCTCTAACTCAGGATCAGTATAGGATGAATAATGTAATATATGTACACAGTGACTCTACCAGCAGAATGGTGAGTGTAGCTCTGAACTATAATACAGGATGTAACTCAGGATCAGTTCAGAATAAGTAATTTATTTAAACAGTGACCCCACCAGCAGAATAGTGAGTACAGCTCTGGAGTATAATATAGAATATAACCCAGGATCAGTACAGGATAAGTAATGTATGTAGACAGTGACTTCACCAGCAGAATAGTGAGTGAAGCTCTTGAGTATGATGCAGGATATAACTGAGGATTAGTACAGTGACTCCCACCAGCAGAATAGTGAATGCAGCTCTGGAGTATAATACAGGATGTAACTGAGGATCAGTATAGGATAAGTAATGTATGCACACAGTGACTCCACCAGCAGAATAAACAACGTTAAAGACAGCATCAATACTCACTATTTCCTCTGTGATGCACAGCTCACAGTGGACAGGCTCATCACCACTCTGCACACTGCAGAAAATAAAGAACATGTAGCCAGCATCTTCCCATTGCGTCTTTATTCCATCAGTACATCAAAAAAGGCGAAGTTTCTGCTTATTACAAGCTTGAGTCTTGCTTTAGAAAAGCTTGTAATAAGCCAAAACCCTTTTGATGTATTGATGGGTATGAAATAAAGATGCAAGGTGAAGATGTTCTTTATTACCACCAGCAGAATAGTGAGTGCAGCTCTGCAGTACATATGTAGTAGAGTTAACGCACATGCTTTATGAGACGTGTTATCTAAGGGTACTTTCGCACCTGCGTTTAACTATTCCGGTATTGAGCTCCGTCATAGGGGCTCAATACCATAATAAAACGCTTCAGTTTTGTCCCCATTCATTGTCAATGGGGACAAAACTGAACTGAAGACAACGGAATGCTCCTAAAAGTATTCCGTTCCGTCTCCAGACTGGAGAGCAAACATGCTGCAGTTTGCTCTCCGGTCTAGGCATCCGCACCAAGACGGATCCGGAATGGCCCCCAATGCAAGTCAATGGGGACGGATCCGTTTGGTGTGACACACTAGTAAATGGATCAGTCGTCCATTGACTTTCAATTAAGTCCATGACGGATCAGTTTAACAGATAATACAACCGGATTCATTCATTACGGATCCACATGGTTGTATTATCTGCACGGATCCGTGCTTAACGCTAGTGTGAAAGTAGCCTAAACTAAATGCATTAAGCAAACACCTTGCTTTTCAATTGCGTTTCAATGGCTTTTGTTTCAAGATAACGCGATGACATTTGAGTTAAGAGTTTGTGTGTTAACTCTGCTACATCTGTATAATACAGGATGTAACTCAGGATCAGTACAGGATAGTAAGGTATGTATACAAGGACTCTACCAATAGAATAGTAAGTGAAGCTCTAGAATATAATACAGGATGTCAATCAGTATCAGTACAGGATAAGTAATGTATGTACACAGTGTCTCCACCAGCAGAATAGTGAGTGCAGCTGGGGCGTATAATATAGGATGTAACTCAGGATCAGTACAGGATAAGTAATGTATGTACACAGCGACTTCACCAGTAGAATAGTGAGTGCAGCTCTGGCGTATAATATAGGATGTAACTTATGATCAGTACAGGAGAAGCAATGTATAGTGTTGATCGAGCACCGTAGTGCTCGGGTAGAACACTGGGTGGTGCTCGAGTGCTCTACCGAGCACCCGAGCACAATGGAAGTCAATGGGAGAACCAGAGCACTAAACCAGGCACCCCCTGCTCTGAAGAGGGAAGGGTGTCTGGCTCATAGGGAAAGGTAAGAAAATGATGGAAACACCACTGAAATGGTTTGGGAACAGCATGGGGAGGATGTCTGGATGCATCTTGGACTCCAAAGTCACTGCTGGGAACAATGTTGTCCGAGTATTACGCCACTTTTACGGAATGACAATAATACCCCCCAAAACCTAAGATAACATTAATTTTAGAGGAAATATTTTTAGGAAACATATATTTACTTGTATATAACGCGCAAGTGCTGCCAAAAATTATAAGAAACAGGCACTCCAATACACCCTTTATTACACATAAAGTAGGGCATCAGACACACCCTTGAAAAATTATGATTGATTGCCTGCTGCTGACACTCAAAAACATTAGGGGTGAGGGTCTGCTGCTGAGCTGACCCTCTAAAACATTAGGAGCGAGTGTCTGCTGCTGATCTGACCCTCTAAAACATTAGGATTGAGTGCCTGCTGCTCATCTGACCGTCTAAAACATTAGGGGCGAGTGCCTGCTGCTCATCTGACCGTCTAAAAAATTATGGGTGAGGGCCTGCTGCTGAGCTAACCGTCTAAAAAATTATGGGTGAGGGCCTGCTGCTGAGCTAACCGTCTAAAAAATTATGGGTGAGGGCCTGCTGCTGAGCTGACCATCTAAAAAATCATGGTTGAGGGCCTGCTGCTGAGCTGACCGTCTAAAAAATTATGGTTGAGGGCCTGCTGCTGAGCTTACCATCTAAAAAATTATGGTTGAGGGCCTGCTGCTGAGCTGACTATCCAAAAAACTATGGTTGAGGGCCTGCTGCTGAGCTGACCGTCTAAAAAATCATGATTGAGGGCCTGCTGCTGAGCTGACCGTCTAAAAAACTATGGTTGAGGGCCTGCTGCTGAGATGACCGTCTAAAAAATCATGATTGAGGGCTTCCTGCTGAGCTGACCGTCTAAAAAACTATGATTGAGGGCCTGCTGCTGAGCTGACCGTCTAAAAAATTATGTGTGAGGGCCTGCTGCTGAGCTGACCGTCTAAAAAATTATGGTCGAGGGCCTGCTGCTGAGCTGACCGCCTAAAAAATTATGGGTGTGGGCCTGCTGGTGACCGTCTTAAAAATTAGTGGTGAGGGCCTGCTGGTGACCGTCTTAAAAATTAGTGGTGAGGGCCTGCTGGTGACCGTCTTAAAAAGTAGAGGTGAGGGCTTGCTGGTGACATAGAGGGCAGCCTAATAAGCAGTTTGATATGATGGAGGATGAGGAGGAAGAGGACGAGAAGAGGAAAGGGTACATGGGAATACAGTGTATTCAATACACCTTAAAAGCCACATTTAAAGTTCCTTCATGTTCAGCCACTTTCCTCTGGTGGGGTAGGGAAGTCAGGGGCAATCCAGGCCTTGTTCATTTTGATAAGCGTCAACCTGTCAGCATTTTCAGTTAACAGGCAGATACATTTATCAGTTATTATGCCCCCCAGCGGCACTAAATACCCGCTCCGACAAAACGCTGGCGGCAGGGCAGGCCAGCACCTCCAAGGCATAGAGCACCAGTTCGTGCCACGTGTCCAACTTAGACACCCAATAATTATAAGGCACAGAGGGATCACTGAGGATGTTGACACGGTCAGCTAGGTACTCCTTCACCATCTTCCAAAACTTTTCCCTCCTTGTGACACTAGGCCGCTCATCATGGTGAGGGTGCTGGCGGGGTGTCATGAAACTGTCCCAGGCCTTGGAGAGTGTTGCCCTGCCTCTGTTGGAACTGCTGTGTGTTCCCCTCGTCTCCCCTCCTCGGGTGCCCAAGGAACTACGTACTCTGCCGCCAGGGTTGTCAGCTGGAAATTTTTGGAGCAATTTTTCTACAAGGGCCTTCTGGTATTGTACCATTTTGCTAGTCCTCTCCACCAGAGGAATAAGAGATGATAAGTTCTCTTTGTAGCGGGGGTCGAGAAGGGTGCACAACCAGTAATCGTTGTTGGCTAAAATGCATATAACGCAAGTGTCATGGGAAAGGCAGCATAGCATGAAGGCAGCCATGTGTGCCAGAGTCCCAACAGACAAGGCTTCGCTCTCCTCACCAGGAGGATGACTCTCAATCTCCTCCTCGTCTTCCTCCTCTTTGGCCCATCCACGCCGAAGAGATGGAGTAAATCTGCTATGGGTACTACCCTCTGTAGCGGTGGCAACCGTCTCCTGCTCCTCCTCCTCCAATTCGCGCTGAGAAGACAAACCGAGGGTGGTCTGGCTATCACCCATTTCCACCTCTTCCACATGCAAAGCGTCTGCCTTTATTGTGAGCAGTGAGTGTTTTAGTAGACACAGAAGTGGGATGGTTACGCTTATAGTAGCATTATCGCCGCTCATCATATGTGTAGAGTTATCAAAGTTGCGTAAAACCTCACAGAGGTCAGACATCAATGCCCACTCGTCGCTTGTGAAGAGCAGAAGCTGACTGGAAAGGCGCCGACCGTGTTGCAGCTGGTATTCCACTACTGCCCTCTGCTGCTCACAAAGCCTGCCCAATATGTGGAATGTGGAGTTCCAGCCCGTGCTCAGGTCGCACAGCAGTCAAGCGCAGCTGCAGCATTGCCAGACCGGCTGAAGCTGTAGGTGACTTTTGGAAATGGGCACACAGGCGGCGCACCTTCACCAGTAGCTCAGGCAAATTGGGGTAGGTTTTGAGAAACCGCTGAATAACTAAGTTGAAGACGTGGGCCAGGCATGGTATGTGTGTGAGGTTTCCGAGCTCCAAAGCTGCCACCAAGTTGCAGCCGTTATCAGACACAACCATGCCTGGCTGTAGGTTGAGTGGCGAGAGCCACAGCTCAGCCTGGTCCCTTATTCCCTGCCACAGCTCTGCGGCGGTGTGCTGTTTGTCACCTAAGCAAATAAGTTTCAGCACAGCATGTTGCCGCTTCTCAACTGCTGTGCTACACTGCTTCCAGCTACTGACTGAAGTCTGACTGGTGCTGCAAGATGAGAATTCTGCAGTGGAAGTGGAGGAGGTGGAGGAAGAGAAGGAGAGGTTGCAGCCGCTACTGTAGGTGGTGGCGGAAATCCGGATGGAAGTAGGGCCCACAATCCTTGGCATCGGTAGCACCTGTGCCATTCCAGGGTACGACTCGCTCCCACAACGTTCACCCAGTGTGCCGTCAGGGAAATGTAGCGTCCCTTGCCAGAAGCACTTGTCCATGTGTCAGTTGTTAAGTGGACCTTCCCAGTAACTGCGTTGGTCAGGGCACGGGTTATGTTTCAAGACACATGCTGGTGTAAGACGGGGATGGCACACCGGAAAGAATAGTGGCGGCTGGGGACTGCGTAACAAGGGACAGCTGCCGCCATCAGTCTGCGAAAAGCCTCAGTGCTCACCAGCCTAAACGCAACATTTCCAGGGCCAGCAATTTAGAAAGTTGCGCGTTTAGTGCTATGGCCTGTGGGTGGGTGGATGGGTATTTCCGCTTGTGTTCAAATGCCTGGGGTAAGGACATCTGTACGCTGAGCTGGGACACTGAAGTGGACATGCTCATTGATGGTGCTTGCGAAGGTCCAGGTGCAGGGCGGGAGGCATCTGGGCCTGCGTCTTGGACAGCACATAACACAGGGGAAGAGGAGGCAGTGGTGTGACCCGCAGACACCGATCGTGGACCCAGGCGTTCGGCCCACCTATTAGGGTGCTTTTCTACCATGTGGCGGATCATGCTGGTGGTGGTCAGGTTGCTAGTGTTCACGCCCCTGCTCATTTTGGTATGGCACAGGTTGCAAATTACAATTCTTTTATCATCAGCACTTTCCTCAAAAAAGCGCCAGACTGCGGAACACCTACCCCTTGGCATCATCATGCACCTCGTCAGACACTAATTGCCGTTCCCCACATCACCTTCAGACTGTGGATGCTCAAGAGTTTGGGAATCAGGGCACAACATCTCCTCATGTCCCTCTTCAAGCAGGCTTGGCAAGAGGCCCAAATCAAGGAACGGTGATGAAAAAAGCTCCTCGGAATATCCAAGTGTGGGATCACTTGTTTGCCCAGACTCTGCATGGTGGGAGGAAGGAGGATCAGGGTGAGGATTTTGTTGACCAGACTCTTGGCTACTGAGACTGGACTTTGTGGAAGAGAGGGTGGTGCTTAACCGACTGGAAGCATTATCTGCTGCAATCCAACCAACTACCTGCTCGAACTGGTCTGGCGTCAAGAGTGGTGTCTTGCGCCGCCCTGCAAACTGGGACATGAAGCTAGGAGTTTTGGATGACTGTTTCTTGTGCTCTGCCAGCAGGCACAGTTTCACCATGCCCAGAACCATGGCCTCTGCGTGCACCATCAGCAGCACGCCCACTTCCCTGTCCCTTACTGCTCGCCTTGCGCATATTAAATGGTATATATGCAAGTTTGTCACAAGTACAGTAGCGCAGATTTTTTTTTAAATGTATAAGCAGAAAAATTTCACCAAATGTCAGAAATATTTAGGATACACAAACGTTAAACAGTAGACGCAGTGCAGGTAATGTCATTGTCACCAACAGCAGGAAAAATTTCACCGAATGTCAGAAATATATACGATACACAAACGTTAAACAGCAGACGCAGCGCAGGTAATTTCGCCTTGATTAGCGGAAAAAAAATTACACTGGATGTCAGGTATTTAGGACACAGAAAAGTTAGACTGCACACGCAGCACAGGTAATGTCGCCTTGATTAGTGGCAAAAAAATGACACTGGATGTCAGGTATTTAGGACACAGAAACGTTATACTGGACACGCAGCACAGGTAATGTCACCTTGATTAGCGGAAAAAAAATTACACTGGATGTCAGGTATTTAGGACACAGAAAAGTTAGACTGCACACGCAGCACAGGTAATGTCGCCTTGATTAGTGGCAAAAAAATAATACTGGATGTCAGGTATTTAGGATACAGAAACGTTAGACTGCACACGCAGCACAGGTAATGTCGCCTTCATTAGCGGCAAAAACATGACTACAGCATTACAGTGAATGCCAGTACCTCCCCGCATGCTGATTGGCTGCATAGTAGCCAAGAAACGTGCGGGGAGGGGAATCGAGCATGGCGCTCGAGCACACGCGGTGTTCGGCCGAATACCGTATTCAGCCGAGCATGCTCGCTCATCACTAGTAATGTAATGTATGTGCACAGTGACTCCACCAGCAGAATAGTGAGTGCAGCTCTGTCGTATAATATAGGATGTAACTTAGGATCAGTACAGGAGAAGTAATGTATGTACACAGTGATTTACTAATCCTGTGGATGGCATTCACTTAGGTTGTCTAAACCTGCACCAGATTTATCTCAAGCTGGATGATAAATGTGGTACAGGGATAGACTCCTTTGTACCACATTTTGGTGCAAGGTATGCAAAAATCTAAGTGCACTCACGTTAGTAAATTTGGGCCAGTGAGTGCAGCTCTGGAGTATGAAGCAGTGAATCTATCCTTCAGGTCATGGATTGATGGGGCACCGGGTTCATATCAGCAGCAACTGTGACAAAACCATTAATGATGATTTATGTTTATCAGTCAGCTCTGGACTCATTTACTTCAAAGTCAAGTCCTGGTATGTTCTTCGTTCTAAGGGCCGCACCCTCACTCTAATAGAAGCCTATTGTTACAGATATATAGGTATCATGTAGGTGTAGCAGGCAGTAGGCAAAATCTGCACCTGGGGAAATCTGCAGGAACAAGGCTATTTTAAGCCAAATGTTTATTTAAGCATAAAGCCTGTAGAGTGAGATTCCTGGGAGATAATAGACTTCATACATATATAATACCAATACCCCCATCAGGCGCCTCATAGAAAATCATTTCCTCCACAGGACTCCATAGACATGTATCATAGTATTATATTATCACATAATTAAGGAACGTGGGGGAGGAAGTATGCACTGTAGGGGCTCTTCTGGGCTGAAACTGCCGCCCATGCATGAAACTAAGGCAATCATCTTATTAAGCTAGTTATTTGCCTTAAGGAAAAAGGTGAAAATGACCTATTGTTTAAATCACGTTTTTTTGTGAAGCATTTTTTTTTTTAGAATTTTTAATGATTTTTGTTTTCTTTTTCCATGTCACTATATTTTAAAAAAAGATATCTAAAATCATGCAGTGTTTACACTGGCCGCTAGGTTTAATAATATGTCAAGACTTCTTGTTTTGTACAAGTAAATTTTGAGCAGTCATCTCATTATCATCACAGGCAGAATTACAATGATAGCTATCACCTTTGTATGGATAATACAAGATCCATCATTCACAATAGGTGATGGGTGGGGTCACCTGTCCATCGTGTCTATGGCCCATGGGGGCTGCTCTTAAAGAACAGGAAGTCTTGACATATGTATAGTAGTATCATGTAGCTACTTTATTGCATAATTATTTATAAAGTGTGTCACTGTAATATGTAGGTGCTGTCAGGGACTATAATGCCAACAGTGTCTGCCGGTATTATATGGGTAGATTATATGGCCACTGGTAATATATTCTTATTATTTTAAAGGTTGTGTGTAGAAGTATGATTTTGGCTTTGTATGACACTGTTATATGAACACTATATGCCAGTATTATGTAGGTGCCTTAATGCACTGCCATAAAAAGGTGTATGGGTGGTCACTAAGGGGTTAACAAATCTCATCCATACACTGCAGAAAAATATCCATGCATTTTAATTCATTCTGAGGATTTCCACTGATGATTTTATCCCAAAAGTGTCACTGAATTTTCAAAAAAAAACTTTTGGTATGTCACAGCGACATAACCACGGTTTCTTTCTGTGGGATTCTGAGTGCTGAGACGTCCACCGATCACTAGAACGAGGAGGGGGAATCACTCACAGAAAGACTATGGGTCCATCTTGATTCCGTCTCCTGCAGCTAGGTGATAGTGTGCTATGCAATTGCTTCCCTCTCCCTGTTCCAGCACTCAGACCCCCACAGATCAAAACTTTTAAAAGCTCATTCCAATTGCATGCAGAAAATCTGCAGTATTTAAAGGGAACTTGTCAGCATAAAAATGCAGTCCAATCTGCAGACAGCATGTTGCAGAGCAGGAAGAACTGAGCAGATTGACATATAGGGGGTCATTTATTAATCTAAAATACCTCTAAATTAGACGTATTTCAGGGGCAGATGGTGGCCCAACAGTTAATTGCGCCTCTATCTGCCAGGTCTCATGCCAGGTCTAAAATTGTGGGTATGACATGGGTGGAGAAGAGGACGGGCCGTCAAGCCCGTCTCATTAATCATTTTCTACGCCTGTTTTAAAAAATGGTCTAAATGTAAAACAGCTAGGAAGCTGTGTTACATTTAGAAGTTGCGCTGGATGCCCCGAAGTTATGGAATGGCCTGCGCCTCTTCAAAACTTCAGCGGATCCACCACCAGATTAGGGCTTTATTAACCCTTTCGCTACCAGCGCCGTACATGTACGGCACTGGAGTGATGTTTAAGCATGGTGCCCGCTCGCACGTGAAGCGGGCATCATGGCCGGCACGTCTCTGCTGCTTCAAACAGCAGAGACTTGTGGCTAATTACCGTGAACGGCAACAATACCGATTGCGGTAATTAAAGGCTTTAGATGCTGTGATCAAGTGAGATCACGGCATGTAAATGCGCAAAAACCCGCCCAATGGAGGCATTGGTAGTTGCGCTGAACACTACGAGCCTCGCTGACGAGGCTGATAGTGTTCATGCTGCAATTCTTATTTTGGCCACCAGATGGCAGGCCAGGATAAGAAGTGAGCAATTTTCAAGAGGACCTTTCGTTGTTTTAACTTACACTATCTAAATACCTTTATTGTTAGGGCACCCCCCGCTTATGCCAGCACCCGTTCAGGTTTTTCAAAATATCGCTCCTGCGCTCCGCTGTGGCCCCCTGTATATTTCCCGCTCAGTATGCTAATACTGAGCATCGGAACAGGGAGGAGGAGACGCCAGGCTTTCTCAATGGGCGTCTCCTTCTCCCTGGCTGTGCCGCGATCCAATCACATCGGAGAGCGTCACAGCAAAGGAGTTTTTTTCTCCCTGGCTGTGAAGCTCTCCGATGTGATTGGATCACGGTACAGCCAGGGAGAAGGAGACGCCCATTGAGAAAGCCTGGCGTCTCCTCCTCCCTGTTCCGATGCTCAGTATTAGCATACTGAGCGGGAAATATACAGGGGCCACAGCGGAGAGCAGGAGCGATATTTTGAAAAACTTGAACGGGTGCCGGCATCAGCGGGGGGTGCCCTAACAATAAAGGTATTTAGCTACTGTAAGTTAAAACAGTGAAAGGTCCTCTTTCAGTGTAAATCCCATTTTAAAAATCCCTGATAGAACAAAATGAAAAACTAATAAACATAATAGGCTAATATACGAGCTTCAAAAGCATCACAAAAAAATGTTAAAAAATATATCAAAAATAAAAAATATAAAAGTTTAAATCAGCCCTCTTTCTGTATAATTAAAAAATAAATACCTAAATAACAATAAATATAAACATCATTGGTATCACTGCGACTGAAAAAGCTCATACTATTAAAATATTTTAAAAAATTCCAATATAGCATAATGGAAAAAAGGGTCAAATGGCTGATCTGCCATTTTTCATTGCTCCTCTTTCCAAAAAAAGTAATAAAATGTGATCAAAAATTCACACACACTCCAAAATGGTATCAATAAAAACTACGGATTGTCCTGCAAAAAATGAACCCCTAAACAGCTCAATAGTCATAAGCATAAATAAGAATATGGTGATATTTTTAAAAAATTTTTGTAAAGTTTAAGTTTATTTTTACACTATTTGGACACAGAAAAATGAAAACGCAAAAACGAAAAAATCTCTGGTAGTGAAAGGGTTAAGACTGGCGTCTTAACTTGTACTTTATTCATCTAAATCTTTACTCATTCTGAGCTAAGGAGTCAATTGGGCGGTCAGTGTGCATACAAAGATAGCTGTCAGTAACGGATGAAAACTACCCATATGACTCTTTAGCTCAGGATAAGCAGAGAGTTAGATGAATAAATAACAAGTTTTACTGAATCTGTTTAGCTCCTCCTACTGTGTAACATCCGGCCTGAAGACTGCACTAGATTTCATAGTGACAGGTTCCCTATAAAGTAGCAGTAAAGAGGATGTGATTTTAAAAAATATCATCCACACATTGTGGAATTATTTCACTACAATAGCTGCACATTACTTAAAGGAGTTGTCCGAGTTATGAAATAAATATATATAGCACTGTAAATCTGATGGGCAGCAATATATAACTAAGTTAAGCAAGTTTTAGGCAAAAACAATCTATATTTCCTGATTTCCCTGGTTTTCTTCTGGCCTTTGTTTACATGCAATAATACCAATCTCTGCCCCTCCCCCTCTGCTCTGAAAGGGAGTGAATAAGTCTGTCCTGAGTGAAATGTCTGCCTGCTAGGATACTCAGCAGAATGCTGTATGTGTAGAACTACAAGTCCCAGCTGTACAATGACATTACTGATGCACACAAGAACTTCCCCCTACCTTTCTTGTGCAATACTCTGCAGATCTCCTCCAGTGTCAGGATCTGCCCTCCTCATCCTGTAGACACAGAGCTATGTCTCTTCATTGCCTGTAGCTACTGTTGTAAAGCCTTGAGCCTGTGTGTGTTCTGGAAAGTGCTGGAAAAGCTGTTATATTTGATTAGTTAGAAGCATACAAATGACAAAAAAATAACTTGGACAACCCCTTTAAAGGCAGTCTGTCACCTGATCTGTCACTTTACTATGCATATTACTGTGTGGGGTGCACATATCTGGTATAACTACTGTGCGGTGCCATAAAGGGGGAATGATTACTATGTTTTGGTCAGAGTTAGAGGCGTGGCCTAGTGTGAAAAAAATGTGCCACAGCACTCTTCGCGTGCTTGCTGCACAATTTGTGCCTCTTACTTCTTTTCTAAAGTTGGGAGGTATGGATATGAGAGGATAGATGGGGGTGAATCATCATTTACGCTCAGCACACATCATACATGAAGCTCTGTTTGTAGGGAAGGGTATGATCGCCACCTGTTGGCAACATCTATTACTGCAGACAGAATATTAAGAATTGTAAATCATCATGAAATCATGTTTCAACTTACAAATATTTCCTCCTTTAGATAACGCTGTCTATTATCACTATGGTTTTATTTTCCTGCCTCCTGTGAGACTGGATGGAGATTTTCATCCCCCATGGATGGCTGCAGTAAAATAACATTTGTAAGTAATGTAATTACTGTATTGATTCTGAGTGTGGTTATCGTCATGCTTCCAGCTCAATTCAATTACATTCACCCATTTAACTGTATCATTTTAATGTTGTTTCATTGCTGATGGGCCACACTTAACCAGATGCCCGCTGGGGAACAACACTTACTGCACAGCAAATGAATCTGAATTTTGATTGATAGAGATAGATAGATAGAAGATAGATAGATAGATAGATAGATAGATAGATAGATAGATAGATAGATTAGATAGAGAGAAACATACATGTACAGTTCTGGGAGAGACCCCTTATCTAGATCATGCATACAGGCCATTTTTATGAATTTGACAAGACCAGCCCCTTATCTAGATGATGCATATATACATCTTTGAGAGGACCATCCCCTTATCTAGATGATGCATATAGACCATCTTTCAGAAGACCAACCTCTTATCTAGATGATGCATATAGGCCATCTTTGAGAGGACCATTCCCTTCCCTAGATGATGCATATAGGCCATCTTTGAGAAGACCAACCCCTTATCTAGATGATGCCTATAGGCCATCTTTGAGAAAGCCAACACCTTATCTAGATGATGCATATAGGCCATCTTTGAGAAAGCCAAACCCTTATCTAGATGATGCCTATAGGCCATCTTTGAGAAAGCCAACCCCTTATCTAGATGATGCCTATAGGCCATCTTTGAGAAAGCCAACCCCTTATCTAGATGATGCATATAGGCCATCTTTGAGAAAGCCAACCCCTTATCTAGATGATGCATATAGGCCATCTTTGAGAACACCAACCCCTTATCTAGATGATGCATATAGGCCATCTTTGAAAGGACCGTCCCCTTATCTAGATGAATCATATAGGACATCTTTGAGAAGGCAAATCCCTTATCTAGATGATGCATATAGGCCATCTTTGAGAAGACCAACCCCTTATCTAGATGATGCATATAGGCCATCTTTGAGAAGACCATGCCCTTAAAGTCCATAATCTACAGGAAGAAAATCGATAGCAGATCAAATAACAGAATCAGTAGCTGTAAACAGGTCATTTTTGGTTGCACATCGGTAATCTGGTGGTGGTTTTAGAGTAGTTCTAACATACATTTTAGAAGAGTTTTTCAATTGGATTTTTCTGTTTATTCATTGAGTTGTATGGAAATCTACAATCAGATCTGCTTCAAATAAGTAAATGATAATAGAAGTAATGGATAGATAGATAGATAGATAATGAAATAGAAATTGGCATAAAATATAACTGAATCCACCACATTCCTAGCTGATATATATTCAAAAAGGGTCCAAAAACAGAGCCCGGGAACTATAGGCCGGTAAGTTTAACATCTGTCGTGGGTAAACTGTTTTAGGGTTTTCTAAGAGATGCTATCTTGGAGTACCAAAATGAAAATAAGCAAATAACTCCATATCAACATGGCTTCATGAGGGATCGGTCATGTCAAACCAATTTAATCAGTTTCTATGAGTTGGTAAGTTCTAATCTGGACCGCGGCGAATCAATGGATGTCGTATATCTGGACTTCTCCAAAGCATTTGACACTGTACCACATAAAAGGTTAGTATATAAAATGAGAATGCTTGGCCTGGGAGAAAATGTCTGTATGTGGGTAAGTAACTGGATCAGTGATAGAAAACAGAGGGTGGTTATTAACGGCACATATTCAGATTGGGTCACTGTCACTAGTGGGGTACCACAGGGGTCAGTATTGGGCCCTATTCTCTTCAATATATTTATTAATGATCTTGTAGAAGGCTTGCACAGTAAAATATAAATTTTTGCAGATGACACTAAACTGTGTAAAGTAATTAAAGGGAACCTGTCATCTCCAAAACAACCCCTGAAATAGAGTAAGCGGTGTATAGTGTAAGTGATGCTGAATCCGAATATGTAAGTTTTATCTTCATACTTTCTTCCATTCCGACGTTGTGCTCCCACAAACCAGCAGTGAAATGTATTGAGAGGACTCTTCTTTGAGTCCTCTCCATTATGTGAGTGAGAACCGGAGTCCACTGAGTGCATTTTACTGCTGGTTTGTGGGAGCACAGCGTCAGAATGGAAGTGAGTATGAAGATAAAACTTACATATTCGGATTCAGCATCATTTACACTATACACCGCCTACTCTAGTTTAGAGGGTGTTTCAGAGCTGACAGGTTCCCTTTAACACAGAAGAGGACAGTACACTGCTACAGATGGATCTGTATAGACTGGAGGCTTGGGCTGAGAAGTGGCAGATGAGGGTTAACACTGACAAATGTAAGGTTATGCATATGGGAAGGAATAATGCAAGTCACCAGTACATACTAAATGGTAAAATATTGGGTAGCTCTGCCATGGAAAAGGACCTAGGAATTTTAGTGAACAGCAAACTAAGCTGCAGAAACCAGTGTCATACAGCTGCTGCCAAGGTCAATAAGATATTGGGTTGCATCAAAAGAGGCATAGATGCCCGTGATGAGAACATAGTCCTGCCACTTTACAAATCACTAGTCAGACCACACATGGAGAACTGTGTACAGTTCTGGGCTCCTGTGAACAAGGCAGACATAGCAGCGCTGGAGAGGGTTCAGAGGAGGGCAACTAAAGTAATAACTGGAATGGGTGGACTACAGTACCCAGAAAGATTATCAAAATTAGGCTTATTCACTTTAGAAAAAAGACGACTGAGGGGAGATCTAATAACTATGTATAAATATATCAGGGGTCAGTCTCTCCCATCATCTATTTATCCCCAGGACTGTGACTGTGACTAGGGGACATCCTCTGCGTCTGGAGGAAAGAAGGTTTGTACGCAAACATAGAAGAGGATTCTTTACGGTAAGAGCAGTGAGACTATGGAACTCTCTGCCTGAGGAGGTGGTGATGGTAAGTTCACTAAAAGAGTTCAAGAGAGGCCTGGATGTATTTCTGGAGTGTAATAATATTACAGGTTATAGTTACTAAAGATGGGTCGTTGATCCAGGGAATTATCCTGATGCCTGATTGGAGTCAGGAACGAATTTGCTTCTACCTCACAGGGTTTTTTGCCTTCCTCTGGATCAACTTGTAGGAAAACAGGCTGAACTGGAGGGACAGATGTCTTTTTTCGGCCTTATAAACTATGTTACTATGTTACTATATAAATCGACGGCACTCCTCTGTAAACAAAATTTAAAAAAATACAAGTGTATTTATTCACACGTCACAGCGACATTTCAGTCTCCTCACGGAACCTTTCTCAAGCCAAGTGAATTACAAAGTGCAAGTGCATATATTTATATATCACATGATTAGATACATCATTAATTCATCAGTGTATAACTGCAAACATACACGATTGGTGTACATTATCAATATGATTATAAACAGATATACATGATACGTGTTTATCAAAATCAATAAAGTGCAAAGTGCGGATGTATCAATGTTAGAAACTGCTTGGCCATCAAGATAAAGCAATAAAGCCAGGGGGCAGTATTCAATAATCAATATTCAATATTTAATGTTTGTAAGGCCCGTGAGGTGTTGGTAATGGCAATAACTGAAGTGAATCGATCAGGCTCTAATGATTCTGATCTCTGTGTTTTGGCCGAGGCACGGTTGATTTGAACAAGGGCAGGATGGAGAAGGGGGTATCGCTATCTGAGATGCGTTCCTTCTGGATCTGGACCAGTATCAGGTGCCTACACATCTTTAATCCAAGCAGATGCAGTTGCCCAACCTTTTGCCCTCAACCAAGATGGCGACTGCTGCTGTGTGAATAAATACACTTGTTTTTTTCACCATTTACAGAGGAGTGCCGTGGATTTTTTGTATATACCTACACCCAGGATCAAGAGTTCAACGCTGGCACCCATTCACTGTATCTGAGGAGTGCTGCCCTATTTTGGTTATATATACAGTGCCTTGCGAAAGTATTAGGCCCCCTGGAACCTTTTGCCACATTTCAGGCTTCAAACAAAAAGATAGAACATTTTAAATTTTTGGTGAAGAATCAACAACAAGTGGGTTACAATTGTGAAGTGGAACGAAATTTATTGGATCATTTAAACTTTTTTTGTAATAATAAAACTGAAAAGTGGGGCGTGCAAAATTAATCTGCCCATTTACTTTCAGTTTAGAAAACTCACTCCAGAAGTTCATTGAGGATCTCTGAATGATCCAATGTTGTCCTAAATGACTGATGAAGATAAATAGAATCCACCTGTGTGTAATCAAGTCTCCGTATAAATGCACCTGCTCTGTGATAGTCTCAGGGTTCTGCATCATGAAGACCAAGGAACACACCAGGCAGGTCCGTGATACTGTTGTGGAGAAGTTTAAAGCCGGATTTGGATACCAAAAGATTTCCCAAGCTTCAAACATCCCAAGGAGCACTGTGCAAGTGATCATATTGAAATGGAAGGAGTATCAGACCACTGCAAATCTACCAAGACCCGGCCGTCCCTCTAAACTTTCATCTCAAACAAGGAGAAGACTGATCAGAGATGCAGCCAAGAGGCCCATGATCACTCTGGATGAACTGCAGAGATCTACAGCTGAAGTGGGAGAGTCTGTCCATAGGACAACAATCAGTCGAGCACTTCACAAATCTGGCCTTTATGGAAGAGTGGCAAGAAGAAAGCCATTTCTCAAAGATATCCATAAAAAGTCTCCTTTACACACCAAACACGTGGAAGAAGGTGCTCTGGTCAGATGAAACCAAAATCAAACTTTTTGGAAACAATGCAAAACAATATGTTTGGCGTAAAAGCAACACAGCTCATCACCCTGAACACACCATCCCCACTGTCAAACATGGTGGTGGCAGCATCATGGTTTGGGCCTGCTTTTCATCAGCAGGGATAGGGAAGATGGTTAAAATTGATGGGAAGATGGATGGAGCCAAATACAGGACCATTCTGGATGAAAACCTGTTGGAGTCTGCAAAAGACCTGAGACTAGGACGGAGATTTATCTTCCAACAAGACAATGATCCCAAACATAAAGCAAAATCTACAATGGAATGGTTCAAAAATAAACGTATCCAGGTCTTAGAATGGCCAAGTCAAAGTCCAGACTTTGGCAAGGCACTGTATATACTGTATATATTTCAGTTTCTGGCACATAGACAGCACAGATGCAATACATTTATTAAAAGACATGTGCAGTGTGTGGTTTAAACCCTCTCAAAGCTCATGTATTTTCTCATTTACAATCACATCCCTCCAATTGACTTTGAGGTGTGAAATCACTGTACCCCACTATGAACACCATTTTATATTTAGGTAAAAATTCAGTTTTTATCCATATTGTATCTGTGTGGGTAGAAGCTTAGTTCTGATACAGAGAATACAGTGCATTTTGAAAGTTTGTAGACCATTTCACTTTTTTCACATTTTGTTATGTTGTGGCCTTGTGCTAAAATTTAAAAACAAAATCATGTTTTCCCCATCAATCTGCACCTAAGCCACTTCTGTGTTGTCTTGGCTGTTTGTTCAGGTTCATTGTCTTGTTGGAAGGTGAATAGAGATGAGCGAACTTGCTCGTAACGAGCACTGTAGCGCTCGGCTCCCCTGCTCTCGCATGGGCGCAGGCATCCGCATCCGTTGGGTGAGGAGGACGGATGCGGATGCCTGCGCCCATGCGAGCGCAGGGAAGCCGAGCGCTACAGTGCTCGTTACGAGCACGTTCGCTCATCTCTAAAGGTGAACCTTCGGCCGTCTGAGGTTTAGAACTCTCTGGATCAGGTTTTCATTAATGATATCACTGTACTTTTCTCCATTCAGCTTTCCCTCAACCCTGACCAGTCTTCCTGTCCCAGCCTCCGAAAAATACCCCCACAGCATGATGCTGCGACCACCATGCTTCACTATATGGGTGATGACGAGCAGTGCCTGGTTTCCTCCAGAAATGGCACTTAGAATTAAGGCAAAAAAGGTCAATCTTGATTTCATCAAACCAGAGACTCTTATTTCTCACAGTGTGAGAGTCCTTTAGGTGCTTTTTGTGCAAACTCCAGACAGGCTTTCATATATCTTTTACTGAGGAGAGGTTTCTTTCTGACCACTAGAGATGAGCGAATCTATTCACCGATTAGTTGATTCGTATCGAATCTTGGAAATTTTCAGCTGTGAAGCGAATCCGAATATTTGGAGATTCGCTCCATTAAGATTCGAAAATCTTCCTAAGGCTTTCTACGCATTCGCTACGTACTTGCCCGATTAATTGTGCACTAATGCTATGTATAAGTTACTCTATACACTGTTGCGTACGAATTCAATTACTTAGCGAACTTTTACTGTTAGTTCGTTGTTCGTGCGCAAAAGCCCGGGAAGAAAGCAGTCACCCGACCTAGTGGGCAGGGCTTACTCTGATTTGCTCAGGCTCGGTAAGCCAGTGACGCATCACTTCTGCTGCGACTGCTGTGACGAGCAGAAGCACTGTGTGTGAAGTTCCTAAAGACTGAGACCTGTGTTGTTGAAATTGGGGTGTAATTGTTCAGGGAATCGATATTACACATCAGGGATACTGCAGGGCAAGTGCAGGGCAAGTGCAGGGCCTGTGCAGGGCTAGTAATTAATCAGGCAGGGAGAGAGAGAGACAGGAAGAGAGACAGAGACAAAGACCAGCTGCAGGGCCACAGAGTGAAGTGAAAAATGTCTGGAATGGATAAGCAAAAGGGGTCCAGTTCCAGCCAGACCTCGAGCTCTAAAAAAAAGGAAAAGGTGGCACAGGGCAGCACTGCCAAAGGACCTGTAGCCGGAGCTTCTACTTGTAGTATTTGCAATACTTGGCCGGTGTTCCACCAGGCTAACCCACCAAGGCGCAAAATTGTAGTGGAGGAGAAAGTGGATGAGGTAGAGGTGGATGACGCGCTCATCTCAGTCTCAGCCGGATGATCTGTTGTCATCTGCTGATACAGTGTCATGTAGCCAGGGGTCAGACTCACAGCTTTCCTCCTGCTCCACCATTCCGCTCCAGCAAGGCCCGTCATTTTCGTACGCAATTTGTACGCTCATGAGTACGTGTTGAAAGAAGTTGCATACCTTTTATAACTGAATGTTCGTTATTAGTGTGCGAATGTTTGGAAAATGCCACATGATAACGTATGATTTGTATGCAGATTCGTCAAATAGATTCGTAGAATATACGAATCTTATGAAAAGTTCGACGAATGTTCGGCGAATAAAACTTTGAATGATTCGCTTATCTCCACTGACCACTCTGCCATAAAGCCCAGATTGCTGGAGTGCTGCAGTGATGGTTAACTTTCTAGAATTTTCTCCCATCGGCACACAGGATCTTTGGAGCTCAGCCAGAGAGACCACTGGGTTAACTCTCCTACCAAGGCCCTTCTCGCCCAATTACTTAGTTTGGTGGGGTTGCCATGTAATGACTGAAGCCTCCTAATGTCTTTTCAATTATTTATACCACAGGGACATCTGTAAGTACAATTATGGCCACACATTCAGTTTTCTTGATGCAGTTTTGGAAGCCCAAACCAGGCATGGATCATAAAACGAGAAAAAGTATAAGTCAGATATGACTTCTCTTTTTTTTTTCTTTTATTCACTCCTGGTTTTAGCTTCCAAAACTCCATAAGGAGGCCGTACCCTAACACAGGAGAGCGAGAAAGTGCTGATTCTCCACCAGGGGGCACTCTTCACCATGACATAACTTTCTAGAATTCTTTATAAGGTCTCTAGATAAAGATCCTTGAATTCATATTAAGGGTCCAGGGCCTATACAATCAGATACTACACTATAAAAATAATGCTGCCTGTTGAGTGAAAACATCCCAGTTATTTTGTATAGTTAAAGGATTAATAAAGAAAAATGACTGAATGCTAAAAAATAATGTGTAATAAAAAATGTGAGGTTTTATAAATAATTTGTTGATTCCTCATCATTGTCTGAATCTAAACATTATTCACATTTAATGGGGTTTCCTAAACTTTTATATTGATGGCTTATCCTTATGAGTGAGGGCGAGGGTCCAACCACCCCATTAGCAAGCAGCTAACCCGTATATGGTATGGGAATGAGTCATGGCATAGCTATCGCTCCTCCCCATGCTAAGGAGGAAATCGCTGCATTTAATAGCATCGGTCTCCTCCCCTAGTTAGCAAGCAATTGCTGGGAACGCTTCCCACCAGACAATCGCTTGACTCTACTCATTTGCATATATTCAAATTTATTTTTCTCAGCAATACGGGCACATATGAACATGGGACCAACACAGATGTCTTCAGCTGCCAAACCTACATGTAACAGGTCTTTTTTTTACAACAATGAAAAACAATAAAAGGTAATCAATAAAACAGAAAACAAAAACCTTATGGCCCTTGGACATGCGGTATTAAAGGGGTTCTCCGAGTTATATATATTGATGACCTATCCTCAGGATAGGTCATCAATATCAGATCGTCGGGGGTCCGACACCCGGCACCCCTGCCGATCAGCTGTTTGAAGAGGAGGCGCGCGCCGTACCAATGCTGCCTCCTCTTCACTGTTTACATGCTGGCCGTAACGGGGTAGTGGTGAGTAGGTGTAATTACACCCAACTGCCCCATTCATTTCTATGGGAAGAATCGCTTCCATAGACTTGTATGGGAACGAGCCTTCCCATTGAAATGAATGGGGTGGTTAGGTGTAATTACACCTACTCTCCACTACCCCGTTACGGCCAGCATGTAAACAGTGAAGAGGAGGCAGCGCTGGTACGGCGCGCGCCTCCTCTTCAAACAGCTGATCGGCGGGGGTGCAGGGTGTCTGACCCCCGCCGATCTGATATTGATGACCAATCCTGAGGATAGGTCATCAATATATATAACTTGGAAAACCCCTTTAAGGGTTTAAGATATCCGAAAATAACGATAAGGGTAGTCAGTCTGAAAGAATCTCAGATCTCTTCTTCAGTTATTAGCGTGTTGACTCTTAAGGGGTTAATATTCTGCAGGCTCTGGGCGCACTCCATGCTCGGTCAGCAGTTTTATTTCCTTGTGAATTAACCATGTTTCTTGTGGCTTGGAAAAAAAGTTGCAGATTTTGGCGTGCACAAGAGACCACAGCTAGGATGGTATCATGTAGACTACAACTATCAGGAGCCCTGCTGTTCTTCTGTGCACACGGGACAATTGTTTTCTGAATTCCTGTTCTGAGCTCTCATTGGCTGCTAAGGGCAACAAAACCAGTTTTTTAAATAAATGAGCCAATTTTTCTCAAAAGAATTGTTACATTTGTATCCAGCCCAGACAATCCTCTGTGACCTAAAACAGATGACTCCTTTGTTACAGTACTGTAAACCTAGGCTTATACATTTTGACCTTATATTTATGATAATTTCTTATTAGCAATAGATGAATAATGTATAGATGTGCAGCCCATGCTTTTTTCTGCAGTTCTATAAACTATAATGTGTCCAACATTGGGGCAGCATTTCTCCCCTCATGGCTGGTTGAATATGAAACATAGTAACATAGTTTATAAGGCCGAAAAAAGACATCTGTCCATCCAGTTCGGGCTGTTTTCCTACAAGTTGATCCAGAGGAAGGCAAAAAACCCCTGTGAGGTAGAAGCCAATTTTCCCCACTTTAGGGAAAAAAATTCCTTCCCGACTCCAATCAGGCAATCAGAATTACTCCCTGGATCAACGACCCATCTCTAGTAACTATAACCTGTAATATTATTACACTCCAGAAATACATCCAGGCCTCTCTTGAACTCTTTTAGTGAACTTACCATCACCACCTCCTCAGGCAGAGAGTTCCATAGTCTCACTGCTCTTACCGTAAAGAATCCTCTTCTATGTTTGTGTACAAACCTTCTTTCCTCCAGACGCAAAGGATGTCCCCTCATCACAGTCACAGTCCTAGGGATAAATAGATCATGGGAGAGATCTCTGTACTGACCTCTGATATATTTATACATAGTTATTAGATCTCCCCTCAGTCATCTTTTTTCTAAAGTGAATAAGCCTAATTTTGATAATCTTTCTGGGTACTGTAGTCCACCCATTCCAGTTATTACTTTAGTTGCCCTCCTCTGAACTCTCTCCAGCTCTGCTATGTCTGCCTTGTTCACAGGAGGCCCAAACTGTACACAGTCAGGGGCGGACTGGGAACTTAAAGTGGCCCTGGAAAAAATACAAAAAGTAGCCCCGTTTTGTAGTACGGGACCAAATTGATGGAAGGCGGGGCCAGCAATACTAATTATATATTACATTATACCTCCACAACAGAGCCAAATACCACAGTCCATCACAAACTACTGCCAGCAGCACAAAATACATCCCCAAAAACTTCTACTGGCCACCTGGGAGGAGGACTCAGGTGGCCCCTGGGCATCGGCCCATCGGGAGACTTCCCTGTAAAGTCTATGGCCAATCTGCCCCTGTACACAGTACTCCATGTGTGGTCTGACTAGTGATTTGTAAAGTGGCAGGACTATGTTCATCTGCAAAAATTGATATTTTACTGTGCAAGCCTTCTACAAGATCATTAATAAATATATTGAAGAGAATAGGGCCCAATACTGACCCCTGTGGTACCCCACTAGTGACAGTGACCCAATCTGAATATGTGCCGTTAATAACCACCCTCTGTTTTCTATCACTGAGCAGGACTATTTCTTTGACAGGAATTTCAAATTCCTAGTAGAAGGAATGGGATGGGGCTAAAAAGCACCCCTTGTCTGAGGATGTGAATGATGCCCATTGGGGCCAACTTCTGACTCTAGAGGCTAGCTGTACAAGGAGGCATCACCTCATTCTAGAGGCTAGCTGTACATGGAAGAAATCCCCTAACACTAGAGGCTAGCTGTATATGAAGGCCATCATCGCACTCTATATGCTAGCTGTATCCATCATCTATCTGACTCTAGAGGTTACCTGTGTATAGACACCATCATCTCTAAAGACAAGCTGTATTTGGAAGCCATCATCTAATTCTGGAGCCTAGCTATATAAGGAGGCAATCACCTGACTCCAGAAGTTAGCTGAGGTAATAATTTGACTCTAAAGGCTAATTGCGTATGGAAGCCATTTCCTGAATCTATAGAATAGGTGTATATTTAGATTATCATTTGACCCAAGAAACTAAATGACTCTAGTGCAGTGGTTCTCAACTCCAGTCCTCGGGACCCACCTGCCAGTCAGGATTTAGGAATATCCCACAGAATGAATACCTGTGGTAAGTCCTGATGGATGGACGCTAATTATATCAGCTGGTCTAAACTAAGGAAATCCTGAAAACCTGACTGGCAGGTGGGTCCCGAGGACTGGAGTTGTGAACCACTGCTCTAGTGCCTAGCTGAATATGAAGGCCATCAGCTGACTCTAGAAGTTAGCTGTATGTGGAGGCCGTCACCTGACTCTAGAGGCCAGCTGTATAGGGAGGCCTTTATTTGACTCTAGGGGCTAGCTGTATATGGACGCCATTACTTGACTCTAGAGGCTAGCTGTATATTGAGAACATAAGCTGGCTATAGAGGTCAACTGTATATGGAGGGCATTACTTGACTCTAGAGGCTACCTCTATATGGAGGCCATCATGTGACTCTAGGGGCTAACTGTACATCTAGGTCATTAGCTAACTCTAGAGGTTAGCAGTACATGGAGGCCATTACCTAACTCTAGAGGCTAGCTGAATATAGAGGTTATCAGCTGGCTCTAGAGGCTAGCTGTATATAGAGGTCATCAACTGAATCTGGAGACTAGCTATATTTGAAAAACATCATCTGATTCTATAGGTTAGCTGTATATGAAGGTCATCATCTAGCTCTATATGGAGGCTATCGCCTGACTATTGAGGCTAGCTGTATTTCTGTATTTGGAGGTCATCATCTGACTCTAGAGGTTAGCTGTGTATAGAGATCATCACCTGACTCTAGAGCATGGGTGGGCAATCTTTGGCACTCCAGCTGTTGTGAAACTACAATTCCCAGCATACTGCACCTATTTCTATGAGAGTTCTGAGAAGAGTAGAGGAAGTATGCATGCTGGGAGTTGTAGTTTCACAACAGCTGGAGTACCGAAGGTTGCTGACCCCTGCTCTAGAGGTTAGCTGTGTATAGAGGTCATCACTTGACTCTAGAGGTTATCTGTATAAAGACATCATCACCTGATTTCAGAGGCTAGCTGTACATTGAGGACATCCTCTGACTCTAGAGGCCATCTGTTTAGGACGGCTATCATCAGATTAACTGTATATAAAGGCCATCAGTAGATTTCCATGCATCTTAGTTTTCCCATAGCATTTTGTCCTGTTCTCTACGGGAAGTCTTTTCTTCCTCTTGTGCGTTAATAATAGTGATTAGTGAAACAATTTTATTTCTATTCGTTACCCGAAGGAAAGCAAGATGTGACAATTACAGCCTAAGAGCACTTGTGTCACGTGGGTGTCCTGCTCTTCTGTAGGACAATTATGAGAGCCCAGGGCCAGTAGTACAGATGGATGCAGAGTGCTGTACTCACAGATGGGAATGACATCACCTTCACTCCATTTATGCTCTGCCACTTGAGACCTCGTCTGTTCTCATTTTTTTCCTGCTCATTTTGCATGTCAAGAAACCAAGCATTGCCAACCAGGCTGAAATATGAAAGCAATCAGTAACGAGAGATCAAGACGACGCTGCAACGAAATAATTCATGTGTATGAGTCTGATCCGCAGAGATCTCTCCATAAGCCGCCGTTCCCACAGGAATCCTTCTCCGTGTGAAAAGGCAGCAACTGGGAACATGCTGTAGGATATGGATAGAGGGACGTCATGGCCTTAGGGAGGAATCTGATCTTCATGGAGAAATTATATTCTGCTGAGTATTAGGAAACATGATGGCCACATAGAACCAGCATTGAGGAGACATTTTGGGCTCTAGATGTTTAACGTAAAGAAGATTTACCACAAGAAAAACTATATAAGGATTTTTGTTGAAGAGTAAAAATCTGATCCAGGTCCAAAGCCTGAGGCTGCTCTACTGAGATACTATGATGGCAATGTTTCCCTTTCTGATTTCTGTCAGATGCAGTATTGACCTGACTTATGTCCACACATATACATTGCTGCCATTATTTAAGCAGGGTTTCCACCTGTCCGGCATTACCAGCTGGAGGCTGGTGCAGGTATTTTTAATTTTACCAGCACATTAAAAGGGTTGTCCACCCTTTACTAAGTGATGGCCTATCCTTAGTATAAGTCATTAGTAGCTGATCAGCGAGAGTCCGTCACCCTGCATCCCTGCCGATCAGCTTATTGGGGGTAGCTCTGTTGTGTAGGTGGGCACTTAGGGGGCATTGTACTTTGTGGGGGCACTAGGGGGCATCTCTTTGTATTGGGCAGCACTTAAGGGGACATTACTCTGTATAGGGACACTTAAGAGGGACACATACTGTATGGGGGCACTTATGGGTCCATTGTACTGTGTGGTGGGGACACTTGAGGGGGCTTTATACTGGTTGAGTACACTCATGGAAGCACCATGGGGACGAGCCTCCATAGCATCACCCATTGGCTGCTCCCCTCGACATCAGGTGTTTTCATCCGCACACAGGGAGAAGCAGCAGTGGCTGTGTGTGGACCAGGAGCAGCACAGGGAGCAGGGGGCCAGGTAAGTAGAATCAGTGTAAGGGGCCCGGGTGTATGGGGGACTATTTCCAGCCTCGGATAACCCCTTTAAGGAGATTTAATAGTGTGTGGGGAACTTATGGGACAATTCTACTGTGAGGGGGACACTTAGAGGACATTCTGTTGTGTGTGGGGCACAATATGATATGGGGGCGCATACTGTGTGGGGAGGCACTAAGGGGGCACCATACTCACCTTAAAGGGATTGTCCTTAGAGGGAATGTCCAAGTCCTTGTTTTATATTGGCATAAAACTGTGAAAAAACTAACATGAATTTAACATTTAGTGGCGTTCCCATGACATCACACATTCAGTCTATGTTTTCATTAATGAGCCATGACTTGTGGTCCGCCACCTGACTGCAGGGACCATATGTGCATATTCGGCTAGTTGAAAGACAGATACACATCCTGTGACTCTTATGAGTATTCACAGAATTCTATCACCTGGTAGGAAACAAGGTTCCTATTAAATGACAGCAAGCGGAAATCTTGAAAACCATCAGGAATTCATCCAGAAACAATATTGGAGAATTGTATAACTTTTTTTTTTTTTTTTTTACAATTGTGGGGGTCTACAATTCCCTAGCTAACATTTTTGTTACTTAGTGGGAGGAATGCTGTCTTTATACCATCCATACTTCATATACTACGTTATTGTTTTGGTTTGTCAGACGATATGCTGTTGATTTGGTCATTTATATCCCACGTTTGTGATTACACAAAATCAGGATTCACATTTCAGATTTAACACTTAAAACATAGATCACATGTAACCCCAAATACTTCCTTATGGGACTTTAAGGGGAGAGCATCAGGGACCCTCAATACAGTCCTGACCACTGTCGTCAATCACTACAAGTTCAAAGCAGGATTGTGTTGATGTCCCATCATCTAGGAATAGATGTCACCATGATCCAGATCAAACGCTACGCTTATACGGTATTCTCTC
Source organism: Rhinella marina (assembly GCA_900303285.1). Lineage (NCBI taxonomy): Eukaryota > Metazoa > Chordata > Amphibia > Anura > Bufonidae > Rhinella > Rhinella marina. Next base: position 294,806 of record ONZH01028470.1, on the reverse strand, counting down.
TCTCACCAGGTAGGTTCTTACAGAATCCATCCCACCATCACCTCCCCTGCCACCCCCGCCGCTCAGCTGTTTGAAGAGGATAGGTCATCAATATATATAACTCGGAGAACCCCTTTAAAGAAGTTTTCCCATCTGGACATTTAGAGCATATAAATAGAATATGCCATAAATGTCCAGTCAGGAGTAGGTCCCAGAGGTGAGACCTATCTCAACCACTATGGGACTTCCCAAAAATAGCTCAGCATTGGCTCAACTGATTTTAGAAAGTTCTATAGTAGTGAATGAAAAGTGGCCATGCAGGTATGGTCCACAGGCCACATTCTTGAGATGGGAGCAGGTTCTAGAGGTGGGACCCACACTTATTAGACATTTATGGCATTTCCTATTGATATGCTACAGATGTCCTGATGGGAGAACCACTTTAAAAGGGTTGCAAGCGCGGGCAACTTTGTTCACTGTTATGGGATGGCTGGAAATAGTTGAGCCATTGATGAAGGGAGGATGGCCGCGCATGTGCCACTGCTCCCCCTTCACTTTGGAGGCCCTGTTCAGGAGACAGGAGGATCCCAGAGGTGGGACGTGCACCTATCTGACATTTGTGGTATATCCTTGCGATAAGCCACAAATGTTGAGATGGGACAACCCCTTTAAAGGCCAGAGATATGGACAGGGATTCCGTGGGGTTAGAGGCATGGCTTAATGTTAACAAAACTTTTGGCACCCCAGGAGTTGACATTCTTTGAAAGTTGCGTTATATACATTCCCTTCCAAACCATGCCTGGCGTTGGCTCAAAAAAACTGCATCAAAACCTGCCACAAAAATCTCTATGTGAAACGGGGGCAGATTGGCCATAGGCCTTACAGGGAAATTACAGGGAGAGCATCAGGGACCCTCAATACAGTCCTGGCCACTGTCGTCAATCACTACAAGTTCAAAGCAGGATTGTGTTGATGTCCCATCATCCAGGAATAGATGTCACCATGATCCAGATCAAACCCTACGCTTATATTCTCTCTCTCACCAGGTAGGTTCTTACAGAATCCATCCCACCATCACCTCCCCTGCCACAGTTGACTCTACGCATCCGCCATGTGTAATAATAGAGAAGTACTCAATGGCAGCATACAACAATGTACGGAGTAGAGCAAGGAAAACCGCAGCACTCTCAGGTCTTCAATTCATTGCAGGTTTATTCATCAAAATTGCGATGTTTCGACCTCAGTGGTCTTTTTCAAGCTGGCTTGAAAAAGACCACTGAGGTCGAAATGTCGCAATTTTGATGAATAAACCTGCAATAAATTGAAGACCTGAGAGTGCTGCGGTTTTCCTTGCTTTAATTTGGACTTTTGGGGATACTTCAGACTGGTATCCATCACCGCGAGCACCACCGCTTGATGGACGTCTACTCTGTAAGTGCTGCTACAAATAATTTCAAGTCGCTTCGGAGTAGAGCAAGAACAGAAGCAATAGGATGAACCTCATTGTCTCCAGGGGGTCTCTCAGCACCAGAGTACGGCCAGATACAACGTACATGTGGGTGCAACCTCCTTATATACCCCAGTGGTGACATCACAATGCCTTATGTGACATCATTAAACGGGCCTTGCTACCCATAGCCACCAATTACTTTGCAGCCTTAATTTTTCAGTTTAGGAAATAAAGCCTGGGCAAGTGATTGGCCGTTCTGGGTGACATCATCACCAGCCACATTCCATCACGTGACATCATCACCCAGCACCAAGTCAACCTTTCTGTAGGGCTGAATGAAACTGAGAATGAGATACTGTTTAGCTCCACAGGCCATTTCTTCATGCAGGAGTTGATATGTCTCATGGACACTGGGATAACAATATATAGAATTTAGAGATAACATTTTTAGGATGACTCCTTCTAAGCAATATTGCAAACTGCTCTTAGTGATTCCTTTAGCTTGCTCTCTGTCACATGCCTTAGTTGAATTATATTCACGCTGACGGGCCGGGAAGTTCTTAAAGGGGTTCTCCGAGTTATATATATTGATGACCTATCCTCAGGATAAGTCATCAATATCAGATCGGCGGGGGTCCCACACCCGGCACCTCCGCCGATCAGCTGTTTGAAGAGGAGGCGCGCGCCGTATCAGCGCTGCCTCCTCTTCACTGTTTACATGCTGGCCGACACGGGGGTAGGGATGAGTAGGTGTAATTACACCTAACTGCTCCATTCATTTCTATGGGAAGAATCGCTCCCATACAAGTCTATGGAAGCGATTCTTCCCATAGAAATGAATGGGGCGGTGAGGTGTAATTACACCTACTCACCACTACCCCCGTGTCGGCCAGCATGTAAACAGTGAAGAGGAGGCAGCACTGATATGGTGCGCCTCCTCTTCAAACAGCTCATCGGCAGGGGTGCCAGGTGATCCTTAGGATAGGTCATCAATATATATAACTCGGAGAACCCCTTTAAAGAGGTTTTCCCATCTGGACATTTAGAGCATATAAATAGAATATGCCATAAATGTCCAGTCAGGAGTATGTCCCAGAGGTGAGACCTATCTCAACCACTATGGGACTTCCCAAAAATAGCTCAGCATTGGCTCAACTGATTTTAGAAAGTTCTATAGTAGTGAATGAAAAGTGGCCATGCAGGTATGGTCCACAGGCCACATTCTTGAGATCGGAGCAGGTTCTAGAGGTGGGAACCACACTTATCAGACATTTATGGCATTTGCTATTGATATGCTACAGATGTCCTGAGGAGAACCACTTTAAAAGGGTTGCAAGCGAGGGCAACTTTGTTCACTGCTATGGGATGGCTGGGAATAGTTGAGCCATTGATGAAGGGAGGATGGCCGAGCATGTGCAGCTGCTCCCCCTTCACTTTGGAGGCCCTGTTCTGGAGACAGGAGGATCCCAGAGGTGGGACTCGCACCTATCTGACATTTGTGGTATATCCTAGCGATAAGCCACAAATGTTGAGATGGGACAACCCCTTTAAAGGCCAGAGGGTGTCATAATTTGATGCATATTTTGTTGATATATAATCCTTACTGTGTGAGGCACTAAGGAGGACACCACTACTTTGTGGGAGCATTCTTAGTGTGTAGAGAGCACTGAAGGGTCATACTTTCTATGCTAGGGCACTGAGGCATTCTTACTGTGTGTGGGTTCTAAAGTGGCATCGCTATAGTGAGGGAGCATTAAAAAGGCATCTGTGAGGGGGTGCTAAGGAAGCATCATCACTGTGTGGTATCCTTATTATGTGCTATGCAGTGAATTCTACTTTACAGCTTAGGGGCACAAAGGGGAATGTATGGGATTGGGCGGATATAGACAAGGATTCGGTGGGGTTAGAGGCATGGCTTAATGTTAACAAAACTTTCGGCACCCCAGGAGTTGATATTCTTTATATTTTTTGAAATTGCGTTATATGCATTCCCTTCCAAACCATGCCTGGCTTTGGCTCAAAAAAACTGCATCAAAACCTACCACAAAAATCTCTATGTGAAACGGGGGCGGATTGGCCATAGACCTTACATGGAAATTTCCCGGTGGGCCGATGACCACGGGGCCTCCGGAGCCCTCCTCACAGCTGGCTAGTGGAAGTTTTTAGGGATGTATGTTGTGCTGCTGGCAGTATTTTGTGATGGACTGTGGTATTTGGCTCTATCGGGGCAGTATAATGTGCCACAATAGGGTATTCCTGGCCCTGCCTTTTATCAATTTGGACCCGACTTTAAACTGGGGCCACTTTTAGTATTTTTTCCAGGGCCACTTTAATTTCCCAGTCCACCCCTGATGTAAAACCACCTTATGGCTGAAAACATGGGTATTTTATGGAGTTTTTCAGCATTTATTGTGGTTTTAGTGGCATTTTTTGCAGTAAAAACACCAGCTCCAGATGTTAGCTATGTCTATGGGAAATATGAAACTCAGGACACATAAGTGTTTTTTGCCTAGTGGCATTTTTGTTGCTCTAGTATTTTTTTAGTCACAGCAAGTTGAAGCTTTTAGCATTTTTTTGCCATCAAAACCACATGTAGCATGGAATTTCTATGGCATTTTCTCAGTTTTTTTTTACGGAATAAACACCAGCTCCAGATGTTAACTGAAGGTCTATGGGAAATATGAAACATAGGACACACAAGCTCCTGGCATTTATGTTCATTAGGTGGCTTTTTGTCTTCTTCAAAAACACATTATGTTGGACCTCTTGGCGTTTTTTTTTTTCCAGACGTTTACAAATCACTGCTATAGGAAAAAAAGCCATTTAGAAAAAACTAGCAGAAAGACTGTGCGCAAAAAAAATTCCACAAAAAGGTGGCAAACATAAACATGTGCACCATTATTCTAGCAATGTTAGGGTGTTCTCACAGATGAATTTAGGTGGCTTTTTTTTTTTAAATCGCAGAATATTCTTGGTGTGGAGTTTTTTTTCCAGATGTTTTCTGTAGGAAAAAAAATAGTGTAACTAAAAAATCCTTTTTTGACAAGCCAAAAAAATGGCAGGACAAAAACATAGCGTGGCAGCACCTTAAATCCAGCTTTTGATCTAGAACAGGGATCTGCAACATCCAGTACTCCAGCTGTAATGAAACTACAACTCCCAGAATCCTCCTTCCACTTTTTTGGGAGTTACAAGAACAGATTGTACTTTCACAGCATCTGGACTGCCAAAAGTTGACGAACCCTGGACTAGAAATTCAGATAATCTCATAATTTGGGATGTCACGAGCCAGGGACTAAAGGCCCCTTTATAAGGCCTGACAGAGCAGACGATTCTTGGGAAGGACATATTCCTTCCCAAGAATCACTTACTCGTCAGTGGAGGAAACTGTTACATTCCCATACATTCCCAGCGATCTCCTCCACAGTATAGGGAGTATTGGTAGAGTAAAGATATTTCACTATATGTACGGCCTGTTTGGCATAGTCATTGTATTGCCTCCCTCGGGATGGGCGGATTTTGAGCTTGTGAGCAGTGCTCTACATGATGCCGCTCGTCTCCTGTCCTCACAGTCCCTAGTGTGGAATCATCTCTGCTGCGTCTGGGAAGCCTCTTTCGTGGGCAGAGATCTTCCGTGCCGTATGTGACTCATTATAATGTGATTCCTCTGCCACATCACAGCGGCTGCTCCATTGCTCAGATTCCTATCAGTGTCACGTGGGGACGAGGGGGAAGACTGTATGTCGTATGCTGACATGAATCGTTCTCCAGCGAGCAGCTCATTCTGCACAGGTTATCATTCTTACATATAATGTCTGCCTGCACTGGAGGTGAGACAAGAGATCCACCAGCCACAGGCATGAACAAGAACGGTTCACATTGATGGGGCAGATCAGGCATGATGATGTTTCCACTGCCTGGCCCTGTCAATCAAAGCGCAGAGGGCTAAGCAGTTGCAGAGAGAGCCTCTAGGTGTAATGGCAACGCCCCCATTGCTCCTAGAGGCTCATTTGCATATATTAAAAGTTCCTTGTTCTCAGCAATTTGAGCACATATGACCATGGGACCAGCACAGATGCCTTCAGCTGCCAATCGTACATGTAACAGTTTCATAGGTACAAATCTGCTGACAGATGCCATTCAAAAACAGTCAGAAAGAGGGGCACAACCCAAGAAGATGATCCCAGCTAAATGGCATTCCTCACATCAGCAGCACAAATCTCTCTCTTGTCATGATAGTTTGTTACAATGTATCAGTACAGGTAAACTGTATAAGTCTGGATTCTGGACTGTGTAGCTAGCAAAGCATTGTCTAGACCAGGAATGCCCAACCTGCGACCCTCCAGCTGTTGCAAAACTACAGCTATGAGGGCATGCTGGGAGTTGTAGTTTCACAACAGTTGCAGGGCTGCAGGTTGGGAATCCCTGGACTAGACTAAATACATTGTAACAAACAACATTTCCTTCATTAAAAGGAAGCAGGGATGTTGAAAATGGCGAGAAAATGAAATAAAAATTATATTAGAAACAATGGCTTTATTGGCTTACTAATCCTGAAAATAGATCACACAACTGCCATAGGGCCTGGAGTGAGATCAGACCCAGGGCTGAACTACCTTTTGCTTCAGGAGATAAATGTACATTATTTTCTTTCAGCCACCACTAGGGGGAGCTTGTGTAGACAGATTTTTACAAATGCTTTTGAGATCAATGGTAACTCTATCAATTCCTAGGCACTGAGCTCCCCCTAGTGGTGGCTGCAAGTAGCCTGTTTTATAATATATTGTGTGAAGAGAAGCAGGGCGATCTATCAATGTATTATGCCAGTTGTCTGATGTAAATACATAAATGTATTTCATATTTAATTCAGAATGAGTGCCATATAATAAGCACCTGGTACACGCTTTCTGAAGTTGGGTAAAGGGGGCAGGTATTTAATTTCTCATTATTAGAGAATTCCTCCACAAATCAGTAAATAAATACATGTCAGAATTCTCACTGGGGGAGGGGAGGGATTCACGTTCATTTACGTAAAGCTAGAGATCCATTTACAGATGCAAAAATCCCCCGAGTAGCTTTAACCTTATTATTGCAGTTGGCAGCACTTGTCCTAAGGCTCTGGTGCCTGTACACAGCCGCTGTAATGCAGTGCCACCATATGGTGCCTCTGTACGACGCTCTCTTGTAGAGATAGTCCATATGGCATAGGGTGGAACATGGCATCATTTATTTTCTTAATCTTAAAGGGGTATTTCCATAGGATATACCATAAAAGTTTGATGGAAGTGGGTCACACCTAGAACAGGGACCCCTTGTCCCCTCCCACTTGGGCGCGAAGGTGGTCTGAACTGTGGACACAGCTGAGTGGGCTGCGCTCAGTCGTGCAATCAGTAGACGCTGCACTTATTCCACTTAGGCCCCTGTCACACGACCGACCGTATGCCCTCCGAGACATACGGTCCGTTAGCGGGCCAATGTCCCGGAGCGGCATCGATCGTGCGCACGGGAGCGCAAAGCATCATAGATTACAATGATGCTGTGCACGTCAGGCTGCCCGCAGGGCTATAGTCCCGCACTCATAAAATCATATTCCTGATTGATGGGATGATATACAGTGCCTTGCGGAAGTATTCGGCCCCCTGGAACTTTTCAACCTTTTGCCACATTTCAGGCTTCAAACAAAAAGATATAACATTTTAAATTTTTGGTGAAGAATCAACAAGTGGGTCACAGTTGTGAAGTGGAATGAATTTTATTGGATCATTTAAACTTTTTTTGTAATAATAAAACTGAAATGTTGCAAAATTATTTGGCCCATTTACTTTCAGTTCAGAAAACTCACTCCAGAAGTTCATTGAGGATCTCTGAATGATCCAATGTTGTCCTAAATGACTGATGAAGAGAAATAGAATCCACCTGTGTGTAATCAAGTCTCCGTATAAAAGCACCTGCTCTGTGATAGTCTCAGGGTTCTGCATCATGAAGACCAAGGAACACACCAGGCAGGTCCGTGATACTGTTGTGGAGAAGTTTAAAGCCGGATTTGGATACCAAAAGATTTCCCAAGCTTCAAACATCCCAAGGAGCACTGTGCAAGCGATCATATTGAAATGGAAGGAGTATCAGACCACTGCAAATCTACCAAGACCCGGCCATCCCTCTAAACTTTCATCTCAAACAAGGAAAAGACTGATCAGAGATGCAGCCAAGAGGCCCATGATCACTCTGGATGAACTGCAGAGATCTACAGCTGAGGTGGGAGAGTCTGTCCATAGGACAACAATCAGTCGAACACTTCACAAATCTGGCCTTTATGGAAGAGTGGCAAGAAGAAAGCCATTTCTCAAAGATATCCATAAAAAGTCTGGTGTACAGTTTGCCACAAGCCACCTGGGAGACACACCAAACATGTGGAAGAAGGTGCTCTGGTCAGATGAAACCAAAATCCATCTTTTTGGAAACAATGCAAAATGATATGTTTGGCGTAAAAGCAACACAACTCATCACCCTGAACACACCATCCCCACTGTCAAACATGGTGGTGGCAGCATCATGGTTTGGGCCTGCTTTTCATCAGCAGGGACAGGGAAGACGGTTAAAATTGATGGGAAGATGGATGGAGCCAAATACAGGACCATTCTGGATGAAAACCTGCAAAAGACCTGAGACTAGGACGGAGATTTATCTTCCAACAAGACAATGATCCCAAACATAAAGCAAAATCTACAATGGAATGGTTCAAAAATAAACGTATCCAGGTCTTAGAATGGCCAAGTCAAAGTCCAGACCTGAATCCAATTGAGAATATGTGGAAAGAGCTGAAAACTGCTGTTCACAAACGCTCTCCATCCAACTTCAAAGAGCTCGAGCTGTTTTGCAAGGCAGAATGGCCAAGAATTTCAGTCTCTAGATGTGCAAAACTGATAGAGACATACCCCAAGTGACTTGCAGCTGTAATCGCAGCAAAAAATGGCGCAACTAAGTATTAATGCAAGGGGGCCGAATAATTTTTCACGCCCCACTTTTCAGTTTTATTATTACAAAAAAAGTTTAAATGATCCAATAAATTTCGTTCCACTTCACAACTGTGACCCACTTGTTGTTGATTCTTCACCAAAAATTTTAAATGTTATATCTTTTTGATTGAAGCCTGAAATGTGGCAAAAAGTTGAAAAGTTCTAGGGGGCCAAATACTTTCGCAAGGCACTGTATAAGAGAAGGATGGCATACGAGTGAATGGGAGTTATGGAAGAGGGTGGCACAGTGAACTATGCCGTTTCTGTAACATGAGGGATGCAGACATGCGGAGCTCACTGTATTCGCTCGATTGGGAACTGCAGAACCAGCGTAGCATCCCCTACTCATCCGACTGTGTCTGTCATCCATTATAGCCTGGCCTATGTTCTCCCTGGCAGGTGCGATGCAGTGATGTCATCGCCTGCTGGGCTCTCCTCAACAGGCGTGATGATGTCACAGTATCATGCGTGGTGCTGGGAAGAGCATGATGTGCTAAAACTGTGCTTCTGTGATGATGCGGCATGTATCACCCGGTGGAACTCGCCATATACTTACCACCTGATTATTCTTTTTTGGCACCAGTCCCCTGCATGAAATGATGCAATCTTTGGATAACCTCCTGACGAAGCGAACCATTACAGGTCCCCCTCCCCAATCATGTCTACAGGTGGTTTTTGTTGGTGGGAGCTTTTTGATATTGTATTTATGTAGCCTGACTTTATAATGGTATTTGAGGGTTGAGTAGGACGCCCCCCTCTTACACGGATACTGTATCTATTTTAAAGAGGACCTGTCACCACTCCTGACATGACTGATTTAATAGCTTCATGCATTCCCCATGTAATAATAATTCTAGAACATCTATTCTTATGGCTCTATGTTGTGCCATTCCTTTATTATTTCTACTAGAAGTTATGAATAATTGCTAGCAGTCTGCAGTAAGGGTACAAAGGGGAGGTAACCCGTTGGGTGTGTACCTGCACAGTCTGAAAATGGCAACACTGATTGGCTAGAGTCAGACTGTGCAGGTACACCCCCAACTGGTTACCTCCCCTCTGTACCCTTACTGCAGACTGCTAGCAATTCATTCATAACTTCTAGTAGAAATAATAAAGGAATGGCACAACATACAGACATAAGAATAGATGTTCCAGAATTGTTATTACACGTGGAATGTATGAAGCTATTAAAACAGGCCTGTCAGGAGAGGTGAAAGGTCCTCTTTAATAAAAAATGTTCTCCCCTCTGATATTTCTTGACATCACATCTTTTTCATTGAAATCAGTGGCCAGTGACTTGGTATGGCAATTGTGGTTACTGTTGTTTGTCCTATTTCATGTTCATGTATTTTTGATTTCTTATTTAATAAATTGAATATTTTTTGTGATATTACACTGGGCACGATGTCTTTGTGTTCCCTTGTGGAACATATTTGTAGGTTTAGTGTTTAACATCTTGAAAAATGTAGAATATTTTGTAGAATGTAGAATATTTTTTGCGTGAGAATCCCTGTAAGTTTGCCCTGGGCAGGATTTACCATAGGTATAATAGGCACATGCCTACAGACAGGCTAATGGAAGGGCCAACATCAGACAGGCCGCATTAGTGGCACATGACGCACATAGATGGACCGCTCTGCGTTACACCAATAGTGAATCTGCATGGAATATAATCACAGGACAGAGGATGGTGGGGTCAGATGTGAGTGATGAGCTCCTCTTTCCACATGACCGGTCTTGGCTCTTCTTTCTTCGAGTAATAGTCGTCTCATGTGGCCTTCTGTCTGCACTGAGCCTCTTCTCACTAACAGCCCCAGTAAAAGTCCTTGGACTCCTTTCCTCTCTGGGCTGTTGTAACCAGCACTCTTCTGAGATATTTCTGTGAGATCTGCTGGTAATGTAACGTATGGACCTGATATAAACGGAAGGAGGAAACAAGGCAAATGAAGGAAGAATAAGTATGCGAGGAGTCGGCTGTCAGATCAGGGGTGATAGGTGCAGGCAGTGAGCAGAAGATATGTCCCTTCTGTCTGGACCGTCGGAAAGTATCAGCAGGAAGGAGGCAGATAAGGTTGATGGTAGCCGGGAGGCAGCGTTATTCAAGATGAATGCCTGCTCACCGCCTCCCCTCCATACCTTAGATATGAAGTCATTATGGGAAGACGCAAAAACCTACAGCTCTGCATGTGCTCTGCAGGGCAGTGAAGTCTATTATTCCCTGTTATCAGCCATTTCATGCCTGGTAGGGGCTGGATGAAGGACAGATGAATGCAGTCTATTGTTCCCTGTTATCAGCCACCTCAGACTGAGGGGAAGGTGAATGCAGGAAAGGGAATACAAGTCTTGTAATCATACAGGGCAGAGGATGAATGTAGTGATGGTGACATACAAGCTGTAGTCATAACGATGGGGAATGTTGTACATTATATACAAGGTGCAGTGATGATGATGGGGATTGTTGTACATTATATACAAGGTGCAGTGATGATGATGGGGATTGTTGTACATTATATACAAGGTGCAGTGATAATGATGGGGATTGTGGTACATTATATACAACAGGGATCAGCAAACTCCGGCACTCCAGGTGTTGTGAACAGGGTGTTGCCTCAATGGCTATGTGCTCCCCTGCCCCTGGCCACAAAGCACTGAGGGAAGGGGCCCAAGCTGAACTCTCACCAGAGCCCATGAGCCTTTAGCTACGCCCCTGGTTGTGAAACTAAATCTCCCATCATGCACACTTGCTTGGCAGTTCTCTGAACTCCCACATAAGTGAAAGGAGAATACTGGGAGTTGTAGTTTCACAACGGCTGGAGTGACGAAGGTTGCTGATCCCTGACATACAAGGTGCACCACAGTTCATGCGGCTGAGGATTTATGCCACGTGGTTTTCCAGATCACGCCAAGAATGTACAGTGCCATCCATGGTGAGGTTACCGTGCGAACCACTCGCAAAGCCACAGTGGGAGCCTGCTCTGTGAATGGAGTTATACAAGGAGCAGGTCTGCACCATACAAAATCCGTGGGGTATGCAGACGATGACCTTACCTTGAGGGTGCATGCACACAGCAGTGTCCTTTATGTGGATTTTTTTAAAATGTTTTTTCCCAATGCTTTTAGGGGGTGCAGGCATACTGTTCTATAAAAAAAAAAGGCATCATTAATAACACGGGGTGGTACAGCAGACTGTACGGGGCAGTACGGTCAGGGGCGGTCTTGGCATTTCTGGGGCCCTAAGCGAAGTTATGTCCGGGCCCCCCCCCCAATGACGCATCACGCCCCTGATGACACGCCCCCAATGACACGCCCCACACACATCAAAGACTGGGACTAGAGATGAGCGAGCATGCTCGGGTGGAATTTGCGTGCGCTTTTTCAAATCTGCACGCTAATTCATACGCATATTTTAGTATGTACACTAATGCGTACACATTTTATAAATTAGTACACATTAGCATACTAATTTATAAAATGTGTACGCCTTCGGACAAATGCAGTAAGTGACAGCTGGGCGGGCGGTCTTGGGCACCGGCACAAGAGCGGAGCGTGGGGCCCCCTTAGACGTCGGGGGCCCTATGCAAATGCATAGGATGCGTGGTGCCCAAGACCGCCCCTGAGTACGGTACAGCACTCTGCTACCACCATCAGTCCCACAGTCAGTGAATGGAGTGGTAGTGTACAGGGACCACCGGGGTGGACAGGGGTCAGCCAACTGAGAAAAAATAACTGGGCTGTCCAAAATGAGGGCATCCGCAGGGGCAGTGATGAGGATGATAGGGGTTGTCGCACATTAGAAGCAAGGTGCAGCAATGATGGAAGTGCTGGATATTATCTATAAGTCATGATGTATATTATATAGGAGGCTATTAAGATAATGTGTAGGGAGGATGAGTGTTGTACATTATATACAGGGAGCAGTGATGATGAGGGTTGTTGTACATCATATACAGAGGCAGTGATGATGAGGGTTGTTGTACATCATATACAGGGGCAGTAATGATGAGGGTTGTTGTACATGATACACGGGGCAATGATGATGAGGGTTGTTGTACATGATACACGGGGCAGTGATGATGAGGGTTGTTGTACATTATATACAGTGGGCAGTAATGATGAGGGTTGTTGTACATCATATACAGGGGCAGTGATGATGAGGGTTGTACATCATATACACAGGCAGTGATGATGAGGGTTGTACATCATATACGGGGCAGTGATGATAAGGGTTGTTGTACATAATATACAGGGGCAGTGATGATGAGAGATGTTGTACATCATATACACGGCCCGCTGACAGACGCTTATACTCTGCAGTCGGTGGAGGGGGTCGTTGCTAGGTAACCGTCTCCGGCCCCCGCAGGTGACGCTCTCAGGGGCGGAGAGTGGTCGGCCGCAGTGGGAGACTCCGGGTGCCCGGTCTCAAGCCCCGGTCCGGTGCCCGCTGGACGCCGCTGTGGGAGTGTCCCGGGGATTGTGGCCGCGCCCTGGGGGAGGTTTCGGGCTGCGGACCCTCCTTCCTCCGAGCCTCGGGCTCTTTCATCGTGTAACCAGGAGGACGGCGGAGATGAGTCGGTAAAGAGCTGCAGCATCACGGACTCCGTGCCCCTTACACTGGAAGCCGGTCTCAGGTGAGAGCTAAGCCCGGTGCACCCGTACAGGGCCTGCCGGGTAATGAGGCGTACCCGCGGGCAGCGTGCTCCTCCCCTTCTCGGGTGACAGCCAGCAATGTAGTGTAATCATAGAGGAGTCTGTCAGCTGTGGAGCCCGCACACCCCAGACGGTAGATCCTCAACACAGAGCGCGGGTCCCAGCCAGTGCCGGGTGTGAGGGGCGTTACATAGGACTGCCGGTGACATCTGTACCTAGAGATTTATCGCTGCCTGTTATCTGTGGTGTTACATAGGACTGCACATAACATCTGTGCTCAGAAAGCTATCACTATGTTATCAGTGGCATTACATAGGACTGCAGGTAACATTTACCACATTACCTGTACTCAGAGAGTTATGGCTGTGTTATCTTTGGTGTTACGTAGGACTGCAGGTGACATCTGTACTCAGATAGTTGTCACTGTGTTATCTGTGGTGTTACATAGGACTGCAGGTGACATCTACTACATTATCTGTACTCAGAGAGGTATCACTGTTATCTGTGTTGTTACATAGGACTGCAAGTGACATCTACATTACCTGTACTTGGTTATCACTGTTTTATCTGTGGTGTTACATAGGACTGCAGGGAATATCAACTACATCATCTGTACTCAGTTATCACTGTGTTATCTGTGGTTTTAGGCTAGTTTCACACTAGCGTTTCCTTTTTCCGATATTGAGTTCCGTCATAGGAGCTCAATACCGGAAAAAAACGCTTTAGTTTTGTCCTCATTCATTGTCAATGGGGACAAAACTGAACTGAAGACAATGGAATGCTCCTAAATGCATTCCGTTCAGTTCACTTGCGTGTCCAGAACGGAGAGCAAACCGCAACATGCTGTGGTTTGCTCTCCGACCTGGGGATCCGCACCAAGACGGATCCGTCTTGACCCCCAATGCAAGTCACTGGGGACGGATCCGTTCAGTGTGACACAATACAAACCAGATCCCAGCGATGTTAAAGATAATACAACCGGATCCGTTCATAACGGATGCACACAGTTGTATTATCAGTAACGGAAGCATTATTGCTGAACCCTGCCGGATCCAGCAATAACGCTAATGTGAAAGTAGCCTTACATAAGACTGAAGGTAACATCTACTACATTATCTGTACTCAGAGAGTTATCACTGTTATCTGTGGTGTTACATAGGACTGCAGGTGACATCTACTACATTATCTGTACTCAGAGAGTTATCACTGTGTTATCTGTGGGGTTACATAGGACTGCAGGTGACATCTACATTATCTGTACTCAGAGAGTTATCACTGTTATCTGTGGTGTTACATAGGACTGCAGGAGACATCTACTACATTATCTGTACTCAGAGAGTTATCACTGTTATCTGTAGTGTTACATAGGACTGCAGGTAACATCTACTACATTATCTGTACTCAGAGAGTTATCACTGTTATCTGTGGTGTTACATAGGACTGCAGGTAACATCTACTACATTATCTGTACTCAGAGAGTTATCATTGTGTTATCTGTGGTGTTACATAGGACTGCAGGGAACATAACCTACATTATCTGTACTCAGAGAGTTATCATTGTGTTATCTGTGGTGTTACATAGGACTGCAGGTAATATCTACTACATTATCTGTACTCAGAGAGTTATCACTGTGTTATCTGTGGTGTTACATAGGACTGCAGGTGACATCTACTACATTATCTGTACTCAGAGTTATCACTGTGTTATCTGTGGGGTTACATAGGACTGCAGGTAATATCTACTACATTATCTGTACTCAGAGAGTTATCACTGTGTTATCTGTGGTGTTACATAGGACTGCAGGTGACATCTACTACATTCTCTGTACTCAGAGAGTTATCACTGTGTTATCTGTGGGGTTACATAGGACTGCAGGTGACATCTACTACATTCTCTGTACTCAGAGAGTTATCACTGTGTTATCTGTGGGGTTACATAGGACTGCAGGTGACATCTACTACATTATCTGTACTCCGAGAGTTATCATTGTGTTATCTGTGGGGTTACATAGGACTGCAGGTGACATCTACTACATTATCTGTACTCAGAGAGTTATCACTGTGTTATCTGTGGTGTTACATAGGACTGCAGGTAACATCTACTACATTATCTGTACTCAGAGAGTGATCATTGTGTTATCTGTGGGGTTACATAGGACTGCAGGTGACATCTACTACATTATCTGTACTCAGAGAGTTATCACTGTGTTATCTGTAGTGTTACATAGGACTGCAGGTGACATCTACTACATTATCTGTACTCCGAGAGTTATCATTGTGTTATCTGTGGGGTTACATAGGACTGCAGGTGACATCTACTACATTATCTGTACTCAGAGAGTTATTACTGTGTTATCTTTGGTGTTACATAGGACTGCAGGGAACATATCCTACATTATCTGTACTCTGTTATCACTGTGTTATCTGTGGTGTTACATAGGACTGCAGGTAACATCTACTACATTATCTGTACTCAGAGAGTTATCACTGTGTTATCTGTGGTGTTACATAGGACTGCAGGTAACATCTACTACATTATCTGTACTCAGAGAGTGATCACTGTGTTATCTGTGGTGTTACATAGGACTGCAGGTAACATCTACTACATTATCTGTACTCAGAGTTATCACTGCGTTACCTGTGATGTTACATAGGACTGCAGGTAACATCTACTACATTATCTGTACTCGGTTAATAACTTGCAGGATAATACCAGAACATGCAAGTCTAAGGAGTTAAATGGCAAATCCAGCTCTGCTCCATCTGAGTCTCTGTGTTCCCTGGACGTGGTGCTAATGATGGTGTTGGACGCTGTGACTGTAGGAAGGATCTCTGGTCTTCATTTCCTATGGAGCAGAGGTGAATCGGTGAAGACAAACAGAGGTGCGGAGCATTTGCTTTAGCAGTCACCTGAGCCTCCTTCCCGCAGGAATCTGCTGCAGTCACTCCTCCATTGTTTCCCTCTCTCCCTGGACGCATCCAGCAGAGACGATGTGGGGGCAGTGACTGGGGAGCCGCTGATGATGGGCCTGTCTGCTGGTAATGGCGTAGTGTGTGTACGGTGATGAGCGCTGTGCCGGGGGCCCCGCTGCCTGTCGCGTGACATGTACACTCACAGCTGCTCTCCTGCCGCTGCTGCCTCCACAGGGATCTGCTGCCAGGAGCCCGAGAACTTCTACAACCCCGGAGACCCTGGGGAGTCAACACAGACTAAACCTCAGGGGTAGGTGTCGGTTATAGTGTAGCCGGTGGCTGTGTGTACATGGTAACAGGTAAGTCACATACACATACAGACCTACTTAAAGGCACCGGAAATAAAAGTGGTGTACAAATGATGAGCCAAATTTTATTACATCTTGCACCTTCTACAGCAGTTTATGAGGGGAATTGATCATGCCCTGCGTGGCGGAATTCTGGCTGAAAAAAGTAGGGGCTTTGTGACTTTTTGGGGATCAGTTGTGAAAAATTGCTACTTTTTGAGCACTGTGTCTTCAAAGGGCTACCTTTTGTAACACATTTATGAAGGGCGTCATTTTAAAAAGTCGCATCCTCCCCAGGCCTACCTTTAAAGGGCATCTGTCTGCAGATCTGTACCTATGACACTGGCTGACCTGTTACATGTGCACTTGGCAGCTGAAGACATCTGTGTTGGTCCCAGGTTCATATATGCCTACATGCCTGAGAAAAATGAAATTTATATATGCAAATGAGCCTCTAGGAGCACCGGGGGCGTTGTCAATACACCTAGAGGGTCTGCTCTCTGCAACTGCCGCACCCTCTGCACTTTGATTGACAGGGCGAGGTGTGATCACGATTTTACTACCTGGTCCTGTCAATTAAAGTGCCGAGGGCGCGCCAGTTGCAGAGAGAGCAGAGCCTGTAGGTGTAATGGTGACACCCCCGAGGCTCATTTGCATATATGAACATCATTTTTCTCAGCAATGCGGACACATATGAATATGGGACCGACACAGATGTTTTCAGCTGCCAAGTGCACATATAACAGTAACATGTCAGGTGGTTTCATAGGTACAAACCTGCTGACAGATGCCCCTTAAAGGGGTTGAGCAAGAACGGGCGGACCTGTAAAAGGAAGCTTACTTACCTGCTCCCCGCTCCTTCTCTTTTAGGACTACAATGCTCCCCTGGGCTTCCTCCATATAAACATCCGGCTTCCCTTACATCATGACAAATGGTCACATGACACAAGGGGATCTGGTCACCGTCATGCCCAGAGATTGGCTGCAGCCATGTCACACTGAATGTTTTCAGTGAGGGAGCCCAGTGCAACATACCCTATCTTAAAGGGTGTTTCCGACTCCTGGCACCCCTGCCGATCAGCTACTTGAAGAGGCCACAGCGCTCCAGTGAGCACCATGGTTTCCTTACAGTTAGGGCCCATTCACACGACCGTGTGAACGGGTCCGCACCTATTCCGCAAATTTGCGGAATAGGGGCGGGCCCGTTCATTTCTACGGGCGGCACGCTATCTTGCTGAGCCGCGGCTCCGTGCCGAGGCTCAGCAAGAAAAGATAGAACATGTCCTATACTTGTCCGTAAGCACGGACAAGTATAGGCATTTTCAATGGGGCCGCCCGGCGTGTGTTCCAAGCGCTGCGGAACACACGCCGGGCGGCCCCCGTACTTTTGCGGGTCCGCATTACTGCAAAAATACGGCCGTCTGAACGGGGCCTAACTCTAGGCCAGGGATGCCACGTGAATGAGGCTCAGCTGCGATACCAAGCACAGCCACTGTCCAATAGTCGGTGCTGTGCTTGGTGAGCTCTGAGGAAGCTGCAGTGTTCACCAGTACGCCAAGTCAGACCCCCACAAATCAGATACTGATGACCTATACTGGGAGTGGTCATCATTACAAAACACTAGGAAACTGCTTTAACCCCTTTACATGTACGGCGCTGGGGCGATGCGGGCACATGACGCCCGCTCGCGGGTGCGGCGGGCGTCATGGCCGGCAAGTCTCTGCTGTTTCTGCAGAGACTTGCATTCGCTTCCGGGTGGTGTACAATCGGGGTGGCCAATCGGGTTGTCTGTACACCATATGAAAACTGTAATCCTCGCTGGTGAGGATTACAGTTTTCAAAGTGCAATTCTTATTCTGGCCACTAGATGGCAGGCCAGGATAAGAAATGAGCAATTCTTGGATTTCTGAGTCTATAAAATCCATGATTGCTCATAAAGAAAAAAAAAAGCCACAATATATCAGCCCATATTTGACCTTTCAAATAGTAAAAAAAAATTTTTAAAAAAATGTTAAAAAATATATAAAAAATAAAAAAGATATAAAAGTTCAAATCACCCCCCTTTCCGTATAATTAAAAAATAAATACCTAAATAACAATAAATATAGACATCATGGGTATCACCGTGACCGAAAACGCCCGTACTTTTAAAATATAAAAAAAAAAAAATTCCAATACGGCGAATTGTGTGGCGGAAAAAAGCGTCCAAATGGCGATTTGCCGTTTTTTGTCACTTTTTTTCTAAAAAAAATTAAATAAAAAGTGATCAAAAAGTCATACACACCCCAGAATGGTATCAATAAAAACTTCAGATCGTCCCGCAAAAAATGAGCCCCCATACAGCTCTGTACACATAAATACCAAAAAGTTATAGGGGTCAAGATTTGACAAGGAAAAAAAAAAAAAGGGCAACTTTCTAATTATTTTATCACTAAGAAAACGCAGAAAAACTATACATATTAGGTATTGCCGGATTCGTACTGACCAGTAGAATGAAAGTAACGGATCAGTTTTAATGCACATCGAACGCTGTAAATAAGAAACCCGTAGAACTGTAGCGGAATAGCGTTTTCTTTGCAATTTCACCCGGTTTGGAATTTTTTTCCCGCTTCCCACTACACCATATGCAATATTAAATGGTGGCGTTGGAAAGTAAAACTTGTCCCGCAAAAAATAAGCCCTCATACAGCTATGTGAACAGAAAAATAAAAGAGTTATGGCTGTTTGAAGGCAGGGAGCGCAAAACGAAAATGCATAACCGAAAAAACCTCCGGGCGCGAAAGGGTTAATATTGTGTATATTGGGGGTCCCCAGATGTGTCCCCATGTGTGAATGCAGCCACTGCTCTTATAAATATGACATAATGGGGGGAGTTTTATCCAAAACTGCAGATGACAGACTACTACAGTTAGAGACTCGTACACAGGGGGAGAGTTATCAAAACTGGTGTAAAGGAAAACTGGCTTAGTTTGCCCATAACAACTAATCAGATTCCACCTTTCATTTTTCAGAGCTTCTTTGGAAAATGAAAAGTGGAATTTGGTTGCTATGGACAACTAAGCCAATTTTCCTTTGCACCAGTTTTAATAACTCTCCCCCTGTGTATGAGTCTCTACCTGTAGTAGTCCGTCATCTGCAGTGGAACAGAATGGTGGGGGGCGAATGGAATTTATCAAAACTGAAGTAAAGAAAAAGTGGCTTAGTCACCCATGGTAACCAATCGGATTCCACCTTTCATTTTCCAAAGGAGCTGTGTAAAATAAAAGGTGGGATCTGATTGGTTGCTATTGACAACTAAGCCAGCTTGCTTTACACCAGTGCTCGGATAGCTGAGACTTTGCCTCCATGTCCACAGCTTCCTGTCAGACACAGGGCATTCAGAAGCACATACCCGCCTCACGTTGTTCCTCCACTGTTACAGCACTGTCCTCCAGTATTACAGCATGTTTTATACTCCAGTCACATATTCAGTAACACTGTTGAAGTACTTTTTTTTGGTTAGAGAACCCTCTGCCTCCCTCTGTGTTTTGTGACCGCCCAGTTCTGCGTAGTTGCAGTTTGTGGGAACCCGGCTCTTTCATTGCTGTCTTTTCCCACCACTGGCATGGAGTAAACACAATCCCTGGCTGACCTGACCTCACTCCTCTCTAGACCCCATTGTAGCACGCTCCCCCCTCTGTCATATCTGCTTTCTCCTTTAAAGCCTTTCCAGGCTCTTTTCTCTTCCTCTGAACGAAATGCATTGAGCAATCCAACAATAAGGCAGCTCTGGTGGCAGCAGCCGCTGAATGCAGCACTCTGGACAGAGCCAGGGAGGAGGACGCACCCCCAGCGAGAGAGGAGACCACAGGCCAGGCTCATTTCTGCTGGAGTGGGGAGGGTTAAATGCGTCTGCAGTACAGGTGCTCGGAGAAATATCATTTGCCTATATCCGGAGATCTAGGTGAATGAGGAAGCTGGCTCGGGCTGCCCCTGTTAATGATGATGCCATCTTCCCGGTGGCTGCGTGTGTCTTTCAGGGGACTTCAGTTCTAGCAGCATCCAAAATTAACTTCTATGGGCACCAATAACCTGCTGCATGCTGCGCAAAAACTGCAGAGATCCGCACAGCTAGAACTCAATGACCTCTCCGGGTGCCTAAATATTTAAGTTTTTAATTAAAACCAGACATTACGGATATGTTAGGAAAATGTTTCTTCATGGTTTTTTTGAGGAACTGGCAGCAAAGTAAGTGGGGAGCAAGGAGGGAGCGGAGAATTGGTATACCCCAGCAGCACCGCATTATTAGCGGCTCCCCGCTGTGAAAATGCTCCTTGACCCAGTACACGCTGTGTATTACCAGTCATCACCATGTTGTCTGCAGGGGCCGCTGAAGCAGCTCTCCAGCATGAAGAGCACTCCAGGAGATCACCCTCTGCTTTTCTTCTCCTTGACTTCAGATTTAGAAATGTTAACGTTATATATCTCTTCTATCTTTTATTCTCTTATCACATTCAAAGATAAAAATACAAGACTTAGGCCCCATTCAGATGACCGTGTTTCACGGCCGTATACGGGCCGTGAAAGCCCGGCCTGTGCTGCCCCAGAGGACGGGAGTGCACGGTGTCATTGGTTGCTATAACGCCCTGCGCTTCCTGAGGCCGCTGCCGTACAGTGAAACACTGACGCTGTGCGCTCCCGTCCTCTGGGGCGAACACAGGCCGGGCTCGTATACTGCCGTGAAACACGGTCATCTGAATGGGGCCTTATTTGTGCTGGGAGGCAGCTTGCAGCGTTGGAAATGTTCTCCAGTGCTCTGTCTGCAGAAACTAAATTCAGCCCTTTAACTTAGGCCCCACCCCATCCTTTCTCCCTAAAGTCTTTCAGCCATATTATTCCCTGTTCCAGAAGCACAGTTAGATGCATTTCACTCAGAAGCAGTGGGTGTTTCCTTTCTGTCGAATCTGCCAGCACTTGTTTTCCTCTAGGGAGCTCAGAAAGCTGATAAGGAGGGAGAGATCAGACTTAAGGCTCATACACACTACCATGGTTTTGGTCTGCTTCCGAATGTCAGTTCCGCAGCCCCACAAAAAAAGACAGAACATGTCCCTTTCTTATCTTTTTTGCAGACAAGAATAGAAAGTTCTACCAGAGTCCAGGACAGTCTGTTCTGCAAATTGTGGAAATCACTCGGCCGGCATCTGGATTTTGCAGATCGCAAAAACCGCTATGGCTGTGTGCGTGATACCTTACAGGCATACAGGAGGCTCCTATAATCTTCAGAAGCAATGTATAGGCAGTGCATCTATCTGACTCAGGATCTCAGCTAGCTCTGACATGCCTCCACTTCCTCTCAGCCGTCTTCTGAGTAGGGTCGTCGTGGGTATCGAAATTTCGGTACTGAATCGATACTTTTATACCAGTCTCGATTCGGTACCGGAATTTGCTCTTTTTCGATACTTTTGGCAGCTAAAATAAAAAAACTTTCTTACCTATCCTGCGCCGCGGCTCGGCTCCAGGTCCGGCGCTCCTCTGTCGTCTTCTGTCAGCGCTCCACCATCCTGACCGCGTATAGCATCAGGATGTACTGTAGTGCGCGCACTCTGACCTGACGCTGCACGCAGTCAGGTGACTGATGGGGGCACAGTGGGCTGATGTGAGGTCTGATGGGGCCACAGTGGGCTGCTCTGAGGTCTGATGGGGGCACAGTGGGCTGCTCTGAGGTCTGATGGGGGCACGGTGGTCTGATGGGGGCACGGTGGGCTGCCCTGAGGTCTGATGGGGCACGGTGGGCTGCCCTGAGGTCTGATGGGGGCACGGTGGGCTGCCCTGAGGTCTGATGGGGGCACGGTGGGCTGCCCTGAGGTCTGATGGGGGCACGGTGGGCTGCCCTGAGGTCTGATGGGGGCACGGTGGGCTGCTCTGAGATCTGATGGGGGCACGGTGGGCTGCTCTGAGATCTGATGGGGGCACAGTGGGCTGCTCTGAGGTCTGATGGGGGCACGGGCCTGATGGGGCACGTGGCTGCCCTGAGGTCTGATGGGGGCACGGTGGGCTGCCCTGAGGTCTGATGGGGGCACGGTGGGCTGCCCTGAGGTCTGATGGGGGCACGGTGGGCTGCCCTGAGGTCTGATGGGGGCACACAGATTTTTTGTGTTTTATTTTTTCGGCGTGGTATCGAGTATCGAATACTTTTTCTTGGTATTGAAATCGAATCAAAATTTTGGTATAGTGACAACTCTACTTCTGAGTATATGTTACCAGGGACGGATCTTGCCTGGCAACAGGCAGTGGACTGCAAATTAGGTGGACATGAGACCCCTAGTGGCCAGAGAAAGTTTTATTTCTCTGTGCTAACCACTACAGCACAATAGGGCAGTATGTTGTACGGCTGACAAATAAAAACAGCCAAAATACCCTTTTTTGGCAGAGGTGTCCCTTGAAGTTTTTTTTTTTTTATCTACAAATGTATTAGCCAATTAAGGTGTGTTCACACTCAGCAGTTGAGGTGCCATCAAAACTGCATTAGGAAAACTGTGGTTGTTGTTTTCACAGATGGAAGTTAAGCAAATATGTGTTCAAAGCATCCGCATAGAAAAAGACTGCATAAAGCTGCATCCTGCATCATGTGGTTTTACCTGCTACGTGTGAATATACCCTGAGGTTACCTACACACGGGGGCGGGTTTACAAACAAATGGAGTCATTTATCAAACTGGTGTAAAGTAGAACTGGTTTAGTTGCCCATAGCAACCAATCAGATTCCACCTTTGATTTTGGACAGCTCCTTTGGAAAATGAAAGGTGGAATCTGATTGGTTGCTATGGGCAATTAAGCCAGTTCTACTTTACACCAGTTTGATAAATTACCCTAAAAATGTCCACAAGGATTTTAATGTGGATTTCTTTGCGTTTCTGCACCAAAATGTGTTTCTTGCGGATTTTGATTTGAATTTGCCCCGATCGAGTGAAATCCGCAGACGCAGTTGACTTGCACGGCAGGTTAATTTTCCGAAAATCTGCAACATTATACAGCACCGGCTTTCAAAATCTCATGTACACAGTGCAGAAATTTGGAAATCCACATTATGCCAGTTGTTTGTGTGGATTGGCGGCACAGATTTCACCCTTTGCAATTCAAAGGTGGAGATCTGGGGTAAATCCGTGACAAAATCCACAAATAAGGCCGGGTTCACATCACATCACTATTTTATTTTTTTCTGATCTGTCAGAATAACAGAAAAATAAATTAGAAAACGGATCCTTTATTTTTTTTGCATCCCTTGTGCTCATTTTGCATCCGTTTTGTCAGTTCCATCAGAGATCCGTTATTTTAGACGGGAGAAAAAGTCCTGCATGCAAAAATAATGGACCTCTGATGGAATTGACAAAAATGGATGCAAAATTAGCACAACGGATGCTCAAAATAAAGGATCCGTTTTTTAATTTTTCTGTTCTTCTGACTAATCAGAACTACAGAAAATAAAGTGGTGATGTGAACCTGACCTAACACATGCAGATTTGGGGTGGAAGCTTAACCCGGACATAACCCATTCTTCACCCCTCTAGCCCCTCTGACTGGAGCATGTGAGCATTTCAAGCTCTGATGTATCGTGCAGGGTAAGGGCTGTTTGATTACATTTTTACACTGCTAGGTGGAGGCTCTTGCCTAACAGTGTTCCCAGTGACGTCACCGGCACTAATGGGCGGTCTTTAGCGCTGCCCTGTGTTGTTTTACAGGTTAGGACATCGTTAAAGACCACTGATTAGTGCAGGTGACATCACCGGGTTCACTGCTAGGCGGAAACCATCGCCTAGCATACTGTGAGAAAGCCCGGTACCTCACCGGATATGAAGAAAAATCCCTTGCGTTGCTGGGGCTGGAGGGGTGAAGAAGGGGTTACGTCCGGGTTCAGACAACTCCTTTAAGAGAATATGCAGACGGTAGTGTAATTTACATATACTGATTTTTTTACATGTGGTTTTTGCCACTTTTATGCACCAAAATCTGCATGTGTTACTTGCAGATTTTGTAGATTTGCCTCAGATCTTATCCTTTGCAATGAAAAGTGTGAAATCTGGTACTTTACAACGCTATGAACTGCAAATCCGCCGCATTTCATTCACTTGTGGACGTATTGTAGAGAGTGTAAACTTGTAACAGGCTGAAGCTGTTTATGGAAGGGGTACAGGCCTAGGTTCTGAGTGAGTGCCTCAGTCTGGAATGAGGAAAGAAGACAAAACAATCTAGGTGACCCAGATTCCTTCCCCTAAGCTGAGTATATAGCGTCCCTATAGCAGATTAGCTTGAGGGTGTCATAATGAGTTGCAGTGGAAAGGGCTTGTCTTCTTATGCTTCACCCTCCCCCACCACTGCAGTCCTACTGGTTGTATCTGTGTTGCCCACGTGCCAGTGTGATGTCATGTTGCAGTGTGACTTCACATCAGGACTTATGGTCCCAACTCCCAGCACAACCAGGACAGGGACAGACAGGGCACGCTGTGAACTTCTGCAGCCTGTCCTCAGATCCCACCTCCTCCTCTTCCTTTATCTGTTGTGACATTTTATATGGTGTAGTATTGCATTTTTATGTGGATTTCTGGCAAAATGTAAGCTACTAGCTGTGTGGTCATGATCTTAGTCTGCAGGCTAGGGAACTTGGAGGTCATATTGTGCTTTACTGCGGCGTGGGACTTCATGACAGTCATGTGTATGGATGGATAAAGGTTCCCATACAGCTTCAGTCACTGTTGACAATCTCACCCCCCTCCCCCACACACATGCATGCTCAGCCTAATGTGTATGACACTGCCAGGTATCTGACAGCTTATGTTCCAGGAGAACCACAGGATCAATGTTGAAATTCAGTGTGTCCGATCCTTCTCTCCCCCAACATAATTTGTCAGCGGAGATTCATGAGCTCCCTATGCACATTAGATTGTCCTCTGGTTCCCCTGAAATTGGTGGTTTCAGCTGACGGTACTGTTGAGTGCTTGGGGACCTTACACAGCCATCAGCTATCACTCCTGATCCCCCATACACATTTCTGCTTGGCGTGACCAAGCAAACATATTTTTAGTTGGAAGAGGGGCTTATCTCAAAAGGATTGGTCAGATGAAATTAAACAAGCCCGATTCTTATCTCCCTGAAATCTTCATCTGGTGGAGAGTCTAGAGGCCCCAATACACATTAGATGGTCAGCCGATTCCACTGAAATTGGCATTGGAATTTTCTATATTTCTGTATAAATGTGACACAAGTCCTAAAAGTAGATAATGAAATCAAACAAATGAGTCAAAAATATTACACTTGGTCATTTACTTATTGAGTAAAATGATCCAATATCACATGTCTGTGAGTGGCAGGATTAGCAGATACTTTTAAGGTGACATTAGGCGTTTTCAGTCAGTGGGATGACAGTCTGGTGTGAATGGGCAACCTGTTTTTTATTTAATGTCTGATCTTCACAACACGTTTGTGAAAATGTAGCATGGCATAAGTAAAGGATATTTCTCAGGACCTCAGAGGAAGAGTTGTTGATGCTCATCAGGCTGGGAAAGGTTACAAAACCATCTCTAAAGAGTTTGGACTCCAGCAATCCACAGTCAGACTGTGTAAAAATGGAGGAAGCCTCCATTATTAACCTCCCTAGGTGTGGTCAACCAACAACGATCACACCAAGGGCTAGTAATGGTCTGCAAGGTCACAAAGGAACCCAAGATAACCTGTAAGCAACTTTAAAGGGGTTGTCCAAGTTAAATTTATTGATGACCTATCCTCAGGATAGGTCATGAATATCATATCGGCGGGGGTCTGACACCCAACACCCCCGCTGATCAGCTGTTTGAAGAAGAGGCACGTGCCGTACTAGCGCTGCCTCCTCTTTGTTTACATGCTGGCCGTAACAGGGATAGTGGTGAGTAGGTGTAATTACACCTAACCGCCCCATTCATGTCAATGGGAAGGAGCTCTCCCATACACTTTTAATGGGAACGAGCCTTCCCATTGAAACGAATGGGACAGTTACGTGTAATTACACCTACTCACCACTATCCATGTTACGGCTAGGATGTAAACAATGAAGAGGAGGCAGCGCTGATATGGTGCGCGCCTCCTCTTCAAACAGCTGATCGGCAGGGGTGTCGGATGTCGGACCCCCGCCGATCTGATATTGATAACCTATCCTGAGGTAGGTCATCAATAAATTTAACTTGGAAAACCCCTTTAAGGCCTTTCTCACATTAACTAACAACTGAACTAACATTAGCTGAACTACAATGGTGTGCATGGCAGGATTGTAAGGTAAAAGCTGCTGCTCTCCAAAAAGAACATTGCTGTTGATCTGAACTTTGCTTAAGATCACCTGGACAAGCCAGAATATTACTGGAATTATGTTTTGTGGGCGGACGAGACCAAAATAGAACTTTTTGATGTAAATAAGAAGCGTTGTTTGGAGAAAGGAAAACCCTTCATTCCAGCATAAACATGTGTGAAATAATGTGGATGTGGGGTCATGATTTGGGCCTGTTTTGACGGCACTGGGCCAGGACAGTTTACCATCATTAATGGAACAATGAATTATGAATTATACCAGCAAATTCTAAAGGAAAATGTCAGGACATTTATTTATGAGCTGAATCTCAAAAGAAAGTGGATCATGCTGCTAGACAACGACCCTATGCACACAAGTCGTTCTTGACTAGACCTGTAAGGTAAGCTTGCTTCCTTGCTTCCTGGCGCTGGCTCCATGCTCCTTCTCCTCCCATCCTGCGATGCTCCACTGAACTCCCTCGCTGAAAACATCTGATTTAATGCCACCTGCAACAATCATTGGCTGCGGCGGTGACCATTTGTCATGATGTAAGGGGAGTCCGTCACTGCCGCAGCCAGTGATTGGGTGTTTTCAGGAAGGATGCCCAGCAGAACATCACAGGCCAGGAGGAGAAGGACCCGGGGTTCAGTGCCAGGAAGCAGGTAAGCTTCCCTTTACAGGTCCGGCCAAGTGGGGGTTTGCCAACCCTGCTCCCATTCTTGTACAGCCCCTTTAAAGAGGATAAAGTTAAAGTTTTCAAATGGCCAAGTCAAAGTCCTGACCTTAGTCCAATAGAAATGTTGTGGAAGGACCTGAAGGGAGCGGTTCATGAGAGGAAAACAACCAACATAACAGAGTTGAAGCTGTTTTGTATGGAGGAATAGGCTAAGATTCCTGCAAGCCAATGTGCGGGACTAATCAACTTTCACTGGATACGTTTATAGCTATGGGGTCTGGCGGGAAGGCGGTAGGATCCGGCAATGCTGGATCTGGAGAACTGAACTGGAACAGCCTCCTGGATTTCCAGATGCAAGTGTAAAACTCGCCTACGATGCAGTTATTTCTCACTAGAGGGGTCACACCAGATACTGAACGCAAAAGTTCACATACTTTTGCCATTCACATACAGTGATATTGAAGTCTAATATTTCTGATGTTTGATTTGATTATCTGTATCTTCTTTTAGGACTTGTGTGAAAATCTGATGTAGTTTTTGGTCAAGTGTATGCAATAGCATGGGGAAATTCTGAAGGGTTCTCATATTTTTAAGCACACTATAAATCTAATGTGTATGTCCAGTTTTGAAGATGTTTTCTAGGAGATAATTATTAATGGCCTATCCTTAGGAGAGGTTATCAATATCTGATTGGTGGTGGTCTGACACCTCTCTCCGGCGAAGGCTGCAGCCTCTTCTTAGACCAGTGACGCCATGTTCAGGCCGCCAGTGCTGATAATGTATGACGTTGTGGTTGGTATGCTGTAAGGAGGCCACAGTTCTTACTGGCTTGTCTTCAGACAACTGATTGGAGGGGTCTTGGACCCCCACCGATCAGATATTGATGACCTATCCCAAGGATAGGTAATCAGTATTGTATTTTAGGAAAACCTTGTTAAGTGCTTGCTGGACCAGAGCAGTGGCGTTGACTACCTTATATTATTGGATGTCATTCTGTCGTCTTGGGATGATCTTTCACTTGTGACATTTGTGCCCTCTCATTCCTATATCGTATATTGTTCCTGGAATGATGTATGATGTAGATCTGTTTGCTATGGTCCACCTGCTGCTAGTAACACTGTACAGATTTGTCCTGCTTCATGTCCACCACTGATTGCAATAGCTGGAGGAGCAGAGATGTAATGCATAGCACAACCCCCAGACCGAATGATCTACAGTGCCTTGCGAAAGTATTCGGCCCCCTGGAACTTTTCAACCTTTTGCCACGTTTCAGGCTTCAAATAAAAATATATAACATTTTTAAATTTTTGGTGAAGAATCAACAACAAGTGGGTCACAATTGTGAAGTGGAACGAAATTTATTGGATCATTTAAACTTTTTTTGTAATAATAAAACTGAAAAGTGGGGCGTGCAAAATTATTGGCCCATTTACTTTCAGTTCAGAAAACTCACTCCAGAAGTTCATTGAGGATCTCTGAATGATCCAATGTTGTCCTAAATGACTGATGAAGATAAATAGAATCCACCTGTGTGTAATCAAGTCTCCGTATAAATGCACCTGCTCTGTGATAGTCTCAGGGTTCTGCATCATGAAGACCAAGGAACACACCAGGCAGGTCCATGATACTGTTGTGGAGAAGTTTAAAGCCGGATTTGGATACCAAAAGATTTCCCAAGCTTTAAACATCCCAAGGAGCACTATGCAAGCGATCATATTGAAATGGAAGGAGTATCAGACCACTGCAAATCTACCAAGACCCGGCCGTCCCTCTAAACTTTCATCTCAAACAAGGAGAAGACTGATCAGAGATGCAGCCAAGAGGCCCATGATCACTCTGGATGAACTGCAGAGATCTACAGCTGAGGTGGGAGAGTCTGTCCGTAG
Source organism: Rhinella marina (assembly GCA_900303285.1). Classification (NCBI taxonomy): domain Eukaryota; kingdom Metazoa; phylum Chordata; class Amphibia; order Anura; family Bufonidae; genus Rhinella; species Rhinella marina. The sequence goes on along the minus strand of ONZH01028470.1, from coordinate 265,602 downwards.
GACAACAATCAGTCAAACACTTCACAAATCTGGCCTTTATGGTGGCAAGAAGAAAGCCATTTCTCAAAGATATCCATAAAAAGTCTTGTTTACAGTTTGCCACAAGCCACCTGGGAGACACACCAAACATGTGGAAGAAGGTGCTCTGGTCAGATGAAACCAAAATCCAACTTTTTGGAAACAATGCAAAACGATATGTTTGGCGTAAAAGCAACACGGCTCATCACCCTGAACACACCATCCCCACTGTCAAACATGGTGGTGGCAGCATCATGGTTTGGGCCTGCTTTTCATCAGCAGGGACAGGGAAGATGGTTAAAATTGATGGGAAGATGGATGGAGCCAAATACAGGACCATTCTGGATGAAAACCTGTTGGAGTCTGCAAAAGACCTGAGACTAGGACGGAGATTTATCTTCCAACAAGACAATGATCCCAAACATAAAGCAAAATCTATAATGGAATGGTTCAAAAATAAATGTATCCAGGTCTTAGAATGGCCAAGTCAAAGTCCAGACCTGAATCCAATTGAGAATATGTGGAAAGAGCTGAAAACTGCTGTTCACAAACGCTCTCCATCCAACCTCAAAGAGCTTGAGCTTTTTTTTGCAAGGAAGAATGGGCAAGAATTTCAGTCTCTAGATGTACAAAACTGATAGAGACATATCCCAAGCGACTTGCAGCTGTAATCGCAGCAAAAGGTGGCGCAACAAAGTATTAATGCAAGGGGGATGAATAATTTTGCACGCCCCTCTTTTCAGTTTTATTATTACAAAAAAAGTTTAAATGATCTAATAAATTTCGTTCCACTTCACAATTGTGACCCACTTGTTGTTGATTCTTCACCAAAAATGTAAAATGTTATATCTTTTTGTTTGAAGCCTGAAATGTGGCAAAAGGTTGAAAAGTTCCAGGGGGCTGAATATTTTTGCAAGGCACTGTATGATCACAGTGGCATCCATAGAGCTTCGAGTGGTAAACTTGTGATATAAAGTTGTGGTTGAAGAGCACAGAGCATTAGACAGGTGAAGCGTCACAGGTAGGGATGATGTGTGATGTCCTCGCTCTACTAAACATCTCTTGAGAATACAAAATCATTTTTTTATTATTTTGTAAAAAAAAAAAAAAAAAAACCTCTGCAGAGACGTGGAGTGAGAAAATAAAAGCTGCTTCTTGGCAGGGGTTCAGCTTCTGCCTTTGCTGATGTCCTATTTTTTCTTTCCAGAACATCATTTGGTGAGCGTTTAATTGCTGCAGAGCGGCCTCGCTTCACTAACCTCAAAGCTGCAGTTTGTTGACCGCTCATTTACTTGCATTGACTGTTAAAAGCCTCTTTAAGGAAGCAATGCTTCATCCTCGTCTTCATTGCTAAGTAGATATCGATCAGGATGGCATGAAGACTGCCCTGGACGTCCCCTCCGCAGAATCTCTGTGCTGTAGCCCTCCCACATAGCCCTGGCTGATCAGTGGGGGGACCCTCAGATGTGTAATACGCAGTGTTCCCCACCCGCGTCTACAATGTCTGTATGAAGTTAGCTGGTAGATGAGACGTTATGTGTGAGACCAAAGGCTGGAAAAGCCTCCTCTGTACTGGAAGATAACGAAGGGTTAATGGTGGGGTTGTCTGGGTTCTCTGTACCAGGGCTCCTTACAGTCCCCGTTTCCTGTTACCACAGCAGAACCCTCTTCTCTTGTCAGGGAAATTTTGTAATGTCACAGGGCAAGGTCAGGGTAAAACACAGGTCACGGTGAGGGCCTGAAGGGGTTGTCAAGTTTTACTGCTTCAGTCAGTCGTTGCCCCTGCAGTGGCCTTGTGTTGTCAGTGTTATGTCACTGCTGCAGCAGTGTAAAGAGAGCCTGGCCGGGAGAACCGGAGCGGTGGTGTCAAGTGCTTACCAGTTCCTTATTGCAGGCAGTTCCTGAGGGTTGTCTGGTTTTCTCCTAAACCGGGCAATCCCTTTAAAGAGGCCTTCTCAGCATGATCAGCCCTACTAAACCAAGCATTTTATATATGCAAGTGACTTAGTTGGAGCACCAAGGGGCAGGCTGTAGAGCTATAAGCACCACTACAGCTATGCCCGATGTTCAGAACACTCCCTTCTCTCTGGACATTTGATTGAAAGGGAAAGACATCTCGTCTTCTGGGTGTCGCTGACATAATTGAACCCAGAAGTGGAGGTGCACCTGGCTTCAGAGACAGAGGAGGAATGCTTTCGGGTTCAATGACATCATTGACGCCTGAACACTATGACTCTGTGCTTCTCAGAAAGCAGCAGCAGATCTAGAACGCAGATGCAGAAGACTGGGCAAGACGAATTGTCTTGTTCTGTCAATTAAGTATCAGGGGGCAGTGTTCGGAGCACTTGGCGTAGCTGTAGTAGTGCCCATAGTGCTACAGCATGCCCCTCGGTGCTCCAAGTATATAATTTGAATATATATATAAAAGTAATGCTCAACCAGGCACTATGCCTAGTAGGGTTGATCTTGCTGACAGGGCTGCTTTAAGGCTTATTCGCACCACCTTTTTTCATGGCTCTGTGTGGTCAATGGCCTGTTCTCTTTCGCTTTCGCGGATCAAGCTCGCCCATCCAGTTCGTACGAGTGAGAAAAAAAAATAAGGGGGTGCAAAAGCTATACACGTGCTGCCTGTTTTTCATGGATCCATTTTTCATGGCAGGAAAATTGGCCATGGCTATGTGAATAAGCCTTGAGGTATACTCCCTGCAGGGAACGTCTCCCCGGTCCTCTCCCTGAGCTCACCCTGTGACGTCTGATATGGGGGAACCATTAACTATGTGATGACTGGACCGACCCTCCATCTCTTATATGTCAGATGGATCTGTGTAATATCCACTACATTTAGTGTGTTCTGCTTCCTCGCTGCTAAGGAAGGAAAAGCCCCTTCCAGTGGAGACCCCCTGATGCGTGCCAGCGAGAAGATTCACACCTCTAATAGTGATAATTGCCTCTAATTACAGTCGCTGCCTGTCATGTGGAAACCACAGGGCTCATGAATGGAAGGCCTTAGGTGGTGCTCTGGATACGGTTTGTTCACTGATTTAGGTTAAACCTATTACCTCTTCTGACATGTCTGTTTAGTAACTACTTGCGTTCCCTAAGTAGTAACAATTCTGGTTCAGTGTTCTGCTGTTCCTTTATTATTCCTGCTAGAAGTTATGAGTGAATTGGTAGTAGTTTGCAGTAAAGGTCCAGATGGGTGTTACCAGTTGGGGGTTTGTCCCTAAGGAGTCTGATACTATCTGATCAGTGCTGCCAGTGCCAAACTGGGCAGTGACACATACCCCAACTGGTAACACCCATGTGGACCTTCATTGCAAACAGCTAGTAATTAATTCATAACTTCTAGAAGGAATTGTACATCATAGTCATAAGAATGGATGCTCCAGAATAATTACATGGGGGATGCAAATAATAAAACAGAGATGTCAGAAGTGGTGACAGGTCCTCTTTACTGTCCCTTCCCCCAGTGAGGAGATCTGATGCTCCGCACTGGACATCACATGACTGAAACCCATCTCGGTGTGTCCTGATGAACTTCAGGGATGAGGCCTGTATGGGTTTATTCAGCAGAATCTTCCAGTTTATACCGTAGTTATTCCGTGCAGTAGTAATGGTCAGTCCGGCCGGGCAGACAGAACCTTCATCCCTGTTTCTGGCTGTTTTCTTATGCCTTGTATGCAGCCACTACTTTCAGAGACTGAGTCCTGATCATGCTGCTGAGGGTTTGCTACTGTGTATCAGTGTGACCACCTGACCTTCATCAGTTGCAGTGCGTCCTGGTTTGACAAAGGAGATCTTGAGTTGCCCGTGGGTTGAGAGATACGAGCGCTGTTTCCGCAGCAAGAAAAGAAAGAACGAAAGGAACAGCGGCTTTGAGGATTGGCGTTATTTCTGCCTCTCAGCACTGTATGTTACTTTAGCGCAAATCCAGCATTTTATTATTTTACTATTTAAACAATCAAGAAGGGAATTGGGACATACTTCCTAAGAGGATCCTGCTGCTTATTAGGAGTGCCGGCCCAGGAACACCAATATAACTATTACTAGAGGATGGTACATTAGTATCCACCTCATACAATTATATTGCCCCAACTGTACATTAGAGCCAAAAAATCTTTATCCCTGTCTTTTCCAGTGGAAGATTTGGTGAGTCCCTCCACTGACCCCTGGGCTGGGAATGGATAATGGCTGTAAATTATGAATGAGCATCTTGGATTACAGGGAAGTGGCAGCGCTCATTAGTATTTGGTACGAGATGCCCTCTCCGAGGCCAGAGGCAGCTCACAAACATCATGGCTACAGGGCTCCGCTGCTGTTTTATATTGCTCGGGCTTATGACTATGAGAAGAGATTGGTCCGTGGGGCGGCACATGGGCTACCGTTATGGCTGCAGTTATGGCTCAGGCTGATATGTAAATGATTACAGGTAAGGTCTGATTAGACACTGGGTCATGCCACAAATGTGCTTCACCCACTGCCCTTTAAAAAGGTTCTCAGAGGTTACTTTTGGGTAGTGTACCTCTTGGTGAGAGATCGTTGTCTGCGATGCACTGGAAGACTTGGATTGAGAGAAGTAGGATAATCGTTTCGATGTACTGCCGCCATCTAGGTTGATCTGGCCTAGCTGTGAGAGGTGCTGGGAGCAGTGGTTCTATAAGGTCACGTACACGTGGCGAGCAGGCTCTGAGAAGTTCTGATCTGCTGACAGACATGAGTAGCTCTCACAGTTTTGTTGTCCACCGTCCAGACACAGATGGCCCCTTCATTACACACCCTGTCCTGTCTGTCCATTTCCAGGTGCTTAGCAGAAGGAATTTTGGTGTTGCAGCACATGTTACGTGTTGTGCCATCGCCAGCCACCGTCGCTTTTGTTTGTAGTGTCGTTGTGAACAAGAAAACTGGACTGCTGTGGACTGGAACCGTATGATCTTTACAGATTATTCCCAGTTCTGTTTGGGATCCGATGATGATTGGGTTCAAATATGGAGGCCTCATGATGAGCGCCTTTGTTGTGGAGTAACACATTGCTCCAGCTGCTGGTGTGATAAACTGGAGAGATCTTATGATATGTGCAGGACATCCTGCGGTCACATGTATTACCTCTCCTGGTAGGGCTTCCACCTGGCATTTTTCAGCAGGATAATGCTCGTCCACACACAGCAAGGGTTTTACAGGAATTTCTCCGCAAAACATGGATACCAGCATTTATGGGACCATCTGGAACGCCAGCTTTGGCAACCTGCAATCTACAGGCCCTGTTGCGACATCTGTGGGCAAATTTGCCACAGGATACCATACAGAACCTGTATACCTCCATGGCCAACCGTATCTCATCTTGTATCCAGCCTAGAGGAGACCCAACAGCGTCCTAGAGCCTCCTTACTATTGTACAGTTTTCTCCAATAAACGTATCCTTTCACTGTAATATTGTATAATATCACTTACATATATCATCGTTACGTCCGCACATAGAAAGTTTCTTTTGATTCCAACAACTGCGTGCATTTTTATTCTTTTTGTCAATGAGTTTAGTTATATGTGAAGGTGTGAGACAGAGGATGTAGAGAGGGCGACTACTTCCCATACTAGTCTGGCCAGTCTATATACTGTATGTAGAGAACTTGTGAAATCCCGCTAAGGCCTCACATTCCTGTTATGGAGATCCAGCAGACTGTTCAGACCTCGCAGGGTCAGGCATTGCCGGATCCTCTACTTCACCACCAGATCAGGCAGCCGGATCTCCTAATGATGTGATTGCGGCCTAAGAAGGAATCTAGTTTTGTCTCACAGCCTTGAAGTGTTCAGAGGTTTCGCCAGTGTGAGAAAGAATAACTTCTCCACCCCCCATTATACTCAGACTTTTCATAAACTCCAGGACCTTTCCTTATAGATCTAATGCCGGCTTCACATTGGAACAAATAGTATTTTTAGCTGTAATGTCCAGTCGTCCCGGAGTAGACAATGTCCCACTGTGTGGAGCGCCGGTGCCTTCAGTCCTATTCACTGTGTGAAGCCCCCTGGCATCGGAGACTGGACTAGGAGTTGTCCCTGGCCCACAATGATAGTATTGATAGTGAACCATTCTGCTCAGTCATACTCTGTGGTGGGGCTCGGGGCTGGATAATGGGTCATTGACAGCCCTGTGCCCGCTCCTACCAGTCTAAACCCTCATTTACATATTACATTATCAATGCAAGGTGCCCTACTGGGGGGCGCAGGGCTGCAGAAAGTGAGATCCTGGATCTGTGCCTCTGCCTTGTCACCCGATTCTTGGAAAAAGATGTGAAAATCCCGGTATAATAAAAACCTCTGCAGCTTTCTAGCATCAGCCACTGGCGATTTTCAAGGTTTCTGCCAGCCGTCACTGAATAGAAACTTCTGCCAGCTGTCACTGAATAGAAACTTCTGCCAGCCGTCACTGAATAGAAACTTCTGCCAGCCGTCACTGAATAGAAACTTCTGCCAGCCGTCACTGAATAGAAACTTCTGCCAGCTGTCACTGAATAGAAACTTCTGCCAGCTGTCACTGAATAGAAACATTCTTGTTTCACTGTTCACTATATACCCTCTTGCCTAGACTGGCTGTGGTTGTCAGCTGTGAGAAGTGTTAGCTCAGAATGGGGATTCATCCTCTGGATAGAAACATTGACAGCAAGCAGGGATCTTGAAAGCAATGAGGAATTGAAAGATATATTATATAAAAGCATATTAGAAAGCTGCAGAATCCCTGTACAATGATTATTATGTCTTATCACTCACCTCTAATGTAGTGGTGATTAGATATACTGGAATGTCTCCAGAAAATGTTGACGCCTCTCCTGGTCATGCGATTGCGCTCCCGAACATATCTGATTCTGCAGACCCTGTAAACTGCAAGGGCATGGATTTTGAAAATCCACCTACAAAATTTTGTGCAGAATCTGCACATTTTGTTTTAGCACATTTCTGCGCTTTTTTGTATGTTTTTTTAATGGGGTTTTTCAACAAGTTTTTTATTTAACCAGTGGGTGTTTACTTAAAGGGGTTGTGCAGGCCATTCATTAATGACATGGAGGATGGGATTAATAGTGCTGTCTCTATTTTTGCAGACGACACCAAATGGTAGTACGGTACAGTCTATGGAAGATGTTAATAAGTTATAAGCTGACTTGGACAAACTTACTGTTTGGGCCTCCACTTGGCAAATGAGGTTCAATATAGATAAATGTAAAGTTATGCACTTGGGGGCTAACGGCGTGCGGCATATGTCCTAGGGGGAGTAAAACTAGGAGAGTCACTAGTTGAGAAGGATCTGGGTGTATTAGTAGATCACAGACTAAATAACAGCATGCAATGCCAGTCAGCTGGCCAACAGAATCTTGTCTTGTATTAAGGCCCCTTTCACACGGGCGAGATTTCCGCGCGGATGCAATGCGTGATTCACTGATGGTTGCTTAGAGATGTTGTGTCACGAGGGGGTAGACAAGGGTAGTGTGCCCTGAGCTAACCCCTCCTTCTCTCCCTGCCTACTTGCCTCAAACGGCCCTAGGTAGCCGCGGACAACCACGAAGGCGGTCCCTACACTGTATAAGTGCGCAGGAAGGGAGAGGGTACACAGGGACAGACAAAACACAGACGTAACAAACACAATATAGAATGGTCAGCTAGCCGGGTCAAACACAGGAGGTCACGTAAATACCGAGGGGTCAAGCAGAGAGAAGTCAAAAGTCCAAAGTCCGAAATCCAAATCCAAGTAAACAATCCAATAACTGAGAACGCACAAGCACTGATCAATGGTGTAAGCAAATCACAGGCGATTTGAGAGGGCAACTGTCCGGCTTTAACCCCTTGAGGACAGAGCCCATTTTGGCCTTAATGTCTGGGCCAAATTTTTGAATTCTGACATGTGTCACTTTATGTGGTTATAACTTTGGAACGCTTTTACTTATCCAGGCCATTCTGAGATTGTTTTCTTGGACACATTGTACTTCATGACAGTCATAAATTTGATCAATATATTTCACCCTTATTTATGAAAAAATCCCAAATTTACCAAAAATTCGGAAAAATTTGCAAATTTCCAAATTTCAATTTCTCTACTTTCAAAATACACCGTAATACCTCCAAAAATATTTTTTATTTTACATTCCCCATATGTCTACTTTATGTTGGCATCATTTTGTAAACGTCATTTTACTTTTTTAGGACGTTAGGAGGCTTAGAAGTTTAGAAGCCATTTTTCAAATTTTCACCAAATTTTCCAAAACCATTTTTTTTTAGCACCAATTCAGATATAAAGTGATTTTGAGGGGCTTACATAAGGAAACCCCCATAAATGACCCCATTTTAAAAACGTCACCCCTCAAAGTACTCAGAATTAGATTGTTGAAGTTTGTTAACCCTATAGGTGTCTCACAGGAATAACCCAAAGATAGTCTGTAAAAATGGAAAATCAGATTTTTTAGACTTACACATTGGTGTAACCCCAAATTTTTCATTTTAACAAAGGGTAGAAGGATAAAAAGCCCCACAAAATTTGTGGTGCAATATCTCCCGAGAACGGAAATACCCCATATGTCTATGTAAAGTATTGTGTGGGTGCACAGAACGGCTTAGAAAGGAAGCAGCGCAGTGTGAATTTTGGAGAGTGGATTTGGCTGGAATTGTCACTGGGGGCTATGTTGCGTTCACAAAGCCCCCCTGTGTCTGAACACTGGAAACCCCTCACATGTGACCCCATTTGGAAACGACACCCCTCAAGGAACATTTCAAGGGGTGCAGTGATCAGTTAGACCTAATTGGTAAATTACAGAAATTTAGGAAAGTGGACAGTGAAAATGAAAAATCCATTTTTTTGTTTTCACTGTTCCACTTTCCTAAAATTCTGCAATTTACCTATTGGATCTAACTGATCACTGCACCCATTGAAATGTTCCTTGAGGGGTGTCGTTTCCAAAATGGGGTCACATGGGGGGGTTTCCACTGTTTAGACACAGGGGGGCTTTGTAAATGTGACATAGCCCCCAATGACAATTCCAGCCAAATCCACTCTCCAAAATCCAATGGGGCTCTTTCCTTTCTAAGCCATGCTGTGGGCCCGTACACCACTTTATATCCACATATGGGGTATCTACATCTCGGGAGAAATTGCATCACAAATATTGGGGGGCTTTTTCTTCTAATAACCCTTTTGATCATGAAAAATATGGGCCTACCTCAACATATAAGTGTAAAAAATATTTTTTTTCATTTCCATTGTCCACTTTAATAAACTTCTGTAAGTTACCTATAGGGTCTAACTGTTCACTGCACCCCTTAAAATGTTCCTTGAGGGGTGTCGTTTCCAAAATGGGGTCACTTTTGGGGGCGTTCACTGTTCAGATACCAGGGGGGCTTTGTAAAAGCAACATGGCCCCCCAGTGACAATTCCAGCCAAATCCACTCTCCAAAATCCAAAGGACGCTCTTTCCTTTCTAAGCCATGCTGTGTGCCCGTACACCACTTTATATCCACATATGGGGTATCTACATTCTCGGGAGAAATTGCATCACAAATATTGGGGGGCTTTTTCTTCTAATAACCCTTTTGATCATGAAAAATATGGGCCTACCTCAACATATAAGTGTAAAAAATATTTTTTTCATTTCCATTGTCCACTTTAATAAACTTCTGTAAGTTACCTATAGGGTCTAACTGTTCACTGCACCCCTTAAAATGTTCCTTGAGGGGTGTCGTTTCCAAAATGGGGTCACTTTTTGGGGGCGTTCACTGTTCAGATACCAGGGGGGCTTTGTAAAAGCAACATGGCCCCCCAGTGACAATTCCAGCCAAATCCACTCTCCAAAATCCAAAGGACGCTCTTTCCTTTCTAAGCCATGCTGTGTGCCCGTACACCACTTTATATCCACATATGGGGTACCTACATTCTCAGGAGAAATTGCATCATAAATTTTGTGGTGCTTTTTCTCCTTACACCCTTTGTGAAAATAAAAAATTTAGGCCTACACCAACATATAAGTATAACAAAAATAATTTTTTTACGCTTATATGTTTGGGTAGGCCCAAATTTTTCATTTTCACAAAGTGGTATAAGGAGAAAAAGCCCCCCAATATTTGTGATGCAATTTCTCCTGAGAACATAGATACCCCATATGTGTATATAAAGTGGTCTATGGGCCCACAGCATAGCTTAGAAAGGAAAGAGCGCCCTTTTGGATTTTTAACAGTGGATTTGGCTGGAATTGTCACTGGGGGCTATGTCACATTTACAAAGCCCCCATGTGTCTAAACAGTGGAAACCCCCCACATGTGACCCCATTTTGGAAACGATACCCCTCATGGAACATTTCAATGGGTGCAATAGGTGGTTACACCCCATAGGTAAGTTACTGTAGTTTGGGAAAATGGATGGTTGAAATGAAAAACCCATTTTTTTTTATCTCCACTATCCATTTTCCCAAACTACAGTAACTTACCTATGGGGTCTAACCACTCATTGCACCCATTGAAATGTTCCTTGAGGGGTTACGTTTCCAAAATGGGGTCACATGTGGGGGTTTCCACTGTCCAGACACTAGGGGGGCTTTGTAACCATGACATAGCCTCCAGTGACAATTCCAGCTAAATCCAAAATCCAAAGGTCACTCTTTCCTTTCTAAGCCCTACTGTGCGGGCACACAACACTTTACATCCACATATGGGGTATCTATGTTCTCAGGAGAAATTGCATTAAAAATAGTGGGGGGCTTTTTCTCCTAAGACCCTTGAGAAAATGAAAATTAGGGCCTACCCCTATATATAAGTGGAAAAAAAAAACTATTTTTTACACTTATTTGTTGGGTGGGCACAATTTTTTCATTTTTATAAGGGGTCTTAGGAGAAAAAGCCCCCCAATATTTGTAATGCAATTTCTCCTGAGAACGTAGATACCCCATATGTGGATGTAAAGTGGTGTGTGCCCGCACAGTAGGGCTTAGAATGAAAGGAGCGCCCTTTGCATTAGTCTGGAATTGCAATGTATTTCTATTACCAGGGGCAGGAATTCCTCTGCATTCCGGAGTACCTGGCTTGTGACATCACTCCGGTTTGTGACATCACGCTGTACTAGTGATGTCACAGGCCAAGTGCTCACAGGCCCTGTAGTGTTGATCCAGAGGAAGGCAAAAACCCCAGGAGGCAGACGCCAATTTACCTCACTGTAAGGAAAAATTCCTTCCTGACTCCAATCTGGCAATCGGAATAAATCCCTGGATCAACAACCTTCTCGGTTGAGTTCACCATGACCGTTTCCTCTGGTCCATTGGTGTCTCAACGCTCTTACAGTGAAGAATCCCAGGGGTGACCTTAAAAAATGGGGACAAAGATCACAGAAATCTAATACCTCATAGACGTGTGGTACGCCTTGAAGCATTCATTTATGCAGAGGCCCGGGTGATCGGGACAGGTGTCACATTGATATCTGGTGTCCCTTCGTATACCTCTTTTGTAACACCACTCTGCATCTTTTCTGTGATCGTCCCTTTTTCCCCGGAGTGGGGGACTTCACCCGGGAAATGTTGCCCTGGGACAATACGGGAGCCTTCAGTTCCAGAGGTGCTCGCCTGTTCTTGGTCACCAAATATCAAGGCCTTATTACTACCTCCTGGAACTGAAGGAATCTCCTTGTGTAACCGTTCAAGCGGCAAAGTACAAAGGCGTTGTACATTGCCGTTTGAACCATGTGGACAACCAGCTTCTTGTACCAGACTCTGGTTTTCCTCATGGCGTTATATGGTTTGAGGACTTGATCAGACAGATCAACTCCTCCCATATAATGGTTGTAATCCACAACACAGTTCGGCTTTAGGATCTCTGTTGTGGAACCACGCAGCGTCACAGGGGTGCTGCCGCTGTCATGTATGGTGGTCAGCATAAGGACATCCCTTTTGTCCTTATATCTGACCAGCAACATTCTATCACTACAATAGGCCCTACTATCACCCCGTGGTATCGGTGTTGCTAACAGGGAGGTTGGGAGGCCTCTCAGGTTTTTCCTTGCAGTTCCGCAAGCTGTGGTAGCTCGGGCAGCAAGGGCCTGAAAGAGATGGACGCTGGTGTAGAAGTTATCAACGTACAGTTGATAACCCTTGTCCAGCAGTGGGAACATTAGGTCCCACACTATTTTCCGCTAACTCCAAGGGTGGGGGGCATTCTGGGGGCTCTATGCGGGTATCCCTCCCTTCGTAAACTCTAAACCTGTAAGTGTACCCGGAGGTACTCTCACAGAGTTTATAGAGTTTAATCCCGTACCGTGCCCGCTTACTCGGCAGGTACTGCCGGAAGTGAAGTCTGCCCTTGAAACTTACTAGGGATTCGTCAAGGGACAGAAACTTCTCCGGGGTATAGGCCTCAACAAATTTCTTGGCGAAGTGATCTATGACCGGCCGTATTTTGAACAGCCGGTCATATGTGGGGTGATCACGGGGTGGACACGTTGCATTATCATTGTAATGCAAGAACTTTAGGATCAGTTCGAACCGTTGCCGTGCCATCGCCATGCGGTATATTGGAGTGTTGTATATAATGTCACCACTCCAATATTGCCGAATTTTGGGTTTCTTCACTAGACCCATATGCAGAAAGAGACCCCAAAATGTCTTAATCTCTGCTGCATTCACAGACGTCCACGCCTGTGGGGGTCTGTGATAGCAAGACGTCGGATTTTGGGCCAGGAATTGACTGGCATATAAATTTGTTTGCACCACCATGTGCTCAACAAATTCATCACAGAAAAGAACGTAAAAAAATCAATTTCTGTGAAATTTGTTGTGCACATCTGGATTCCTGCGCGTCCCACAAACGCAGGAATGCATGGTGCGTAATTTGGGGTGGCTGGGGTCCACACAGGAGCCCCTGTATGGGGGGGCTCCGGTGCGACCGTTCTGGGACGTCGCCTAATTGGACGCTCGTCATCACTGGATGACGAGGAGGAAGAAGAATGGAGGAAAGCAGGATCCTCTTCTTCTTCCTCACTGGCGGTATCGGTGTCGGAGTTATTGGCAATAATTTCATATGCCTCTGACACCGTATACCCCCTGTGGGATCTGCGGGACATTTTTATTTTCTAGGGGGAATGTGATGTGTGTGTGGGGGGTGAAATTACTTTATTATGTGTGTAGCGTAGTGTAGGGCAGTGTAGTGATTTTACTTTCAACCACTTTTGTGTCACTTTTTACCGGTGTGCATCCACTGGATGCACGCCAGGAAAAAAAACTGATAACTACTTATCAGCCGCAAAAAAAACTGGCTCAATAAGCAGTTATCAGCCACGGACAACCTGGCCACACAGATGTTAGCCAGATGGCAAAAAAAAAAAACAAAAACTGATAACCGCTGATCAGCCGCAAAAAACACGTCTGATCAGTGATTATCGGCCGCAGACACGGGAGAATATGGCCATACAGATGTTGGCCAGATGATCCCCAAAAAAAAAAAAACTCTAATTAGCTGCTAGATGCAGGCAGGCCACTAGGTGGCACTGCTCTGCAAGAAGCTGGAGCTCCGGAACCACGAGGACGCAGACGGAGGCAGCAGCAGCAGCCAGAGGGACGGAGGACTGCAGGACAGGTAAGTAGGACAGGACTGGGGGGCCGGGGGGGGCACTTTACCTAACCAGGCACCTGCTCAGCTCGCAATCCGGACAAACAGGAAGCAGGCTGAGCAGGTGCCATTATTTAACTTTTTTTAACTTTATTATTTTGATTTTCTTTGTTCAGTGATTGGTCAGTGACCAGTCACTGACCAATCACAGCCGATCGGGGGGGCGGGGGAGACACCCTGACCTCCCCCTAACCCCTGACACTCGGCGGGGATTCGCTAGAATAGCGCTATCCCCGCCGAGTACACGGAGCCTGCTGTGAATGGCTGGTCTGAATAGACCAGCCATTCACAGCGATCGCCATTATGGGGGGTGCACGGCACCCCCCGAGGCCTTCACTATGGATGGCTGGCTGTGTCTAACAGCCGCCATCAAAGCATGTTAAACCCCGCTGCACTGAGCAGCGGGGGTTAACATGCATGACGTACCGGTACGCCCTGTTGCGCGAAGTACATCGCGCCCATGACGTACCGGTACGTCAATTGTCGCCAAGGGTTAAAAAGCCCTCCAATGGGTCATGTGACGGGGCCAACGTCACATGACCTCATTTGCATAATGAGCGCTGGCCTAACGTGGCCAGCGTTCAAATATGCAAAAGCTTTGGTCATGCGGCGTGGCCAGCGCCACATGACCGATACATGAGGTCCCCAAAATAATAATAATAAACTCTGAGCGCTGGCAACGGGCCAGCGCTCAGTACCGCCTACTGCTCGCGTCTAGGGGGGGCGGGGACGCCGGGCACACAGTGTCCGGAAGCGCGCCCGGCGCTCCCCGCCTTTCATCACTATGGAGACGAGGACGCCTGTCGCGTCCTCGCTCCATAGTAGCGGAAGTCCGGCGGCGCTGCATGCGGGGAGCGCGTCGCCGGCTTCCCGTAACATGTTGTTTGTAAACATTCAGTTTTTTATCACTCGCGTGAAAAACGCATGAAAAACGCATTGCACCGGCGCGGAAAAAACTGAACGAACGTACGCAATCGCAGTCAAAACTGAATGCGATTGCGTGCAGATTGGTGCGGATTTTCCGGAACGCACCCTGAACGCATCCGGACTGAATCCGTGACGCTCGTGTGAAAGAGGCCTAAGGCCCCTTTCACACGGGCGAGATTTCCGCGCGGGTGGAATGCGTGATGCGAACGCATTGCACCCGCACTGAATCCTGACCCATTCATTTCAATGGGGCTTTTCACATGGGCGATTTTTTTCACGCATCAGTTCGCCGTTGCGTGAAAATCGCAGCATGTTCTATATTCTGCGTTTTATAACTTGCGTGATCCACTGATGGTTGCTAAGAGATGTTGTTCACGTGCGTGAAAAACGCATCAAAACGCTTCGCACCCGCGTAGAAAAAACTGAATGAACGTACGCAGATAAAACTTACATATTCGGATTCAGCATCACTTACACTATACAACACTTACTCTAGTTCAGGGGGTGTTTTGGAGATGACAAGTTCCCTTTAAGTGGGGACATGATTAACCTGTACAAATATATAAATGGACCATACAAAAAATATAAAGGGAAGCTATTCTGTATTAACCCCCCTCAAAAAAACAAGGGGCCACTCCCTACGCCTGGAGAAGAAAAGATTTAGTCATAAGAGGCGAGAAGCATTCTTTACAGTAAGATCTGTGAATCTCTGGAATAGTCGCAGGAGCTGGTCACAGCAAATACAGGAGATGGCTTCAAAAAAGATTTAGATGACTTTTTAATAACATTGAGGTTTATGACAATGTATAGAAATCTTGTTCTACACACTCTTTCTCTTTGTCCCTTTGGCCCAACCCCTCCTTAAAGGGAATATGGACATTGACCCAATGATTTGTTCTGTGAATCAATATAGCGGGGTTACAGGTTGGACTTGATGGACTTTCGACTTTTTCAACCTTAACAACTATATATGAGTGTATATATATATAATGTACAGTACAGACCAAAAGTTTGGACACACCTTCTCATTCAAAGAGTTTTCTGCATAATACAAATTCTAACAGTCTATTCAGTAGGACTATCAGCTGTGTATCCACCTGACTTCTGCCCAACACAACTCATGGTCCCAACCCCATTTATAAGGCAAGAAATCCCACTTATTAAACCTGACAGGGCACACCTGTGAAGTGAAAACCATTTCAGTTGACTACCTCTTGAAGCTCATCAAGAGAATGCCAAGAGTGTGCAAAGCTATAATCAAAGCAAAAGGTGGCTACTTTGAAGAACCTAGAATATAAGACATATTTTCAGTTGTTTCACACTTTTTTGTTAAGTATATAATTCCACATGTGTTAATTCATAGTTTTGATGCCTTCAGTGTGAATCTACAATTTTCATAGTCATGAAAATACAGAAAACTCTTTGAATGAGAAGGTGTGTCCAAACATTTGGTCTGTACTGTGTATGTGTGTGTGTATATATATATCACTTATCGCCAGGAAAGGTCATCAATATCTGATAGGCGGGAAAACCTGGCACCCCTGCAGATCAGCTGTTTGATGAGGAGGCACTCCATGCAACCGCTACTTCCTCTTTAATACATTTACTTGAATGGAGTGAGTGCTACAAGGGAAACAACGCGTAGTGTAATGAAGAGGAAGCAGTTCTCACATGGAAGGCCTGATTGGTGGGGGTGGCGGATCCCCGCCTATTGGATATTGATGACCTATCCTGACTATAGTTCATCAATATGTATGGCCTGTACAACCCCTTTAAATACAAATTACTATTCATGCAGTGCCCCAGTATACACGTTATAGTCCACATTTATAGACGTGCCCCTCTGTGTGCCATTATTACCGTCATGGGAATGAATAGAGATCAGTAGGGACCATTCGCACGTACATGATGAAAGGTATATAATCATTTTCTTGTATTACCCATGGCACTGCATCCTTATTTGAGGATGGACGTTTTATTATGGCCTCATGCAGACGATGTATGTTTGGTCCGCATCCAGTGTGCATTTCGTGTGTGTGCCCATTCATTTCAGTGTGCCATCCGCATCTGCACATCCGTTCCACTGCCCTGAAAAAAAGATAGAACGTGTCCTATTCGTGTCCGTTTTGCAAACAAGGATAGGACATTTCTGTTAAAGTGAATAAGAAAATGGCGGCATGCACATGTATCCACAATTTGCGGACCACAAACCACATACGGTCGGGTGCATGAGCCCTTAATCGGATAGGAGATACATTTGGAATCGGCCTCTGGGATTGTCAGCATTGTGCATTGGTCTCCACTCCGGGTCATAATTCATGTCCACACATAAGTGACCTCTGACTTGGATTGGATTTTAACTTGTAGGCCGAGAGTTAAGTTGATCAATAGGTAAGACTGTACCGGAACAGTCTCCCCTTTCTGTGCTCTCATTCCCTTTCTCCCACAGGAACCGTCTTAATTAATTGGATATTTTTACCCGTCCGCCTCCGAATCCACGTGGCTGGGTTACGGAGGTTTTCTAGGACAGAGCTCCCGGGAAGCTTTTGTTTCTTTCACATAAAAGGTACAGACGGTTTTGACCTTTTGAAAGACAGATATTTCAATGTTAGAAGCTGGAGATCTGGGAAATCTTCTTATAAAAGCATATTCGGCAGTGGTATATATTACACAGTATATACAAGTGTATTTTATGTGTCCACCTCCTCCCTCTCTGTGTGATTCACCCTCTGTATGGACATGATATCTCTGAAGACAGACACCAACCATCTTGATTTGTACCCTTTAATTTGTCAACTTGGCCCCAAACCATCAGAATTATCATATATGGCGCACGAGCTGACCTACCCAAACGCTAGACCCTAAAGAGTACCTGTCAGCAGGATCAACCCTATAAAACCAGGCTTACTGCCTGGTAGGTTTGATCCCGCTGATTAAAATGGTACCTGTCTTGTAAAAGTCCCTTGCATGATTCCGAAGTGAAAAGATAAACCCCACAGGCAGTAACCCTCCCCCGCCATATACATGCATGCTCGGCTGTGATAGAGGTTGCTGTAAAACATTATTATTCATCTCGGTGTCATCGCCAGGTGCAAGGCTAAAGGCCCTTATATCACATAAGACAATATAACGTAATGGTTGGACTGGTTATAAATGCAGAAAAACAGCACTTGGATTTTTGGGTGATCTATTGTCAGTCATACTTTTCAGATGCGGAGTGGAGAATCAGGGCCTGTAAGAGGGGAACGTTAAGCTCTTGATGATCAGATATTCCCAAGAGAAGCACATTTTTAGTGCACGTTAGCACATATTCAAGAGGACCTCCCACCACTCCTGACATGCCTGTTTTAATAGCTTCATGCATTCCCCACGTAATAACAATCATTAAACATCTATTCTTATGGCTCTATGTTGTGCCATTCCTTTATTATTCCTACTAGAAGTTATGAGTGAGTGGCTAGCAGTCTGCAGTAAGGTTACAGAGGGGAGGTAACCCGTTGGGGGTGTGTACCTGCACAGTCTGACTCTATCCAATCAGTTCTGCCATTTTCAGTCTGTGCAGGTATACACCCCCAACTGGTTACCTCCCCTCTGTACCCTTACTGCAGACTGCTAGCAATTCATTCATAACTTCTAGTAGAAATAATAAAGGAATGACACAACATAGAGCCATAAGAATAGATGTTCCAGACTTGTTATTACATGGGGAATGCATGAAGCTATTAAAACAGGCATGTCAGGAGAGGTGAAAGGTCCTCTTTAAAGCGTGACCATTTTGTGTAGACCACACCCCTTTTTGTGTAAACCATGCCTTTTGTTGAATCAGCCAAAAAAAGTGTCTAAAATAGGTGGGTGATAATTTTAGTGTACAGTCATGGCCAAAAGTTTTGAGAATGACACAAATATTATATTTTCACATGATCTGCTGCCCTCTGGTTTTTATGTGTGTTTGTCAGATGTTTTTATCACACACAGAAATATAATTGCAATCATATTATGAGTAACAAAAGCTTATATTGACAGTTAGAATGAGTTAATGCAGCAAGTCAATATTTGCAGTGTTGACCCTTCTTCTTCAGGACCTCTGCAATTCTCCCTGGCATGCTCTCAAGCAACTTCTGGACCAAATCCTGACTGATAGCCGTCCATTCTTGCACAATCAATGCTTGCATTTTGTCAGAATTTGTAGGTTTTTGTTTGTCCACCCGTCTCTTGATGATTGACCACAAGTTCTCAATGGGATTAAGATCTGGGGAGTTTCCAGGCCATGGACCCAAAATCTCTATGTTTTGTTCCCTGAGCCATTTAGTTATCACCTTTGCTTTATGGCAAGGTGCTCCATCATGCTGGAAAAGGCATTGTTGATCGCCAAACTGCTCTTGGACGGTTGGGAGAAGTTGCTCTCGGAGGACATTCTGGTACCATTCTTTATTCATGACTGTGTTTTTAGGCAAGACTGTGAGAGAGCCGATTCCCTTGGCTGAGAAGCAACCCCACACATGAATGGTTTCAGGATGCTTTACAGTTGGCATGAGACAAGACTGGTGGTAGCGCTCACCTCGTCTTCTCCGAATAAGCTGTTTTCCAGATGTCCCAAACAATCGAAAAGGGGATTCATCAGAGAAAATGACTTTACCCCAGTCCTCAGCAGTCCACTCCCTGTACCTTTTGCAGAATATCAGGCTGTCCCTGAATGTTTTTTTCTGGAGAGAAGTGGCTTCTTTGCTGCCCTCCTTGAGACCAGGCCTTGCTCCAAGAGTCTCCGCCTCACAGTGCGTGCAGTTGCACTCACACCTGCCTGCTGCCATTCCTGAGCAAGCTCTGCACTGCTGGTAGCCCGATCCCACAGTTGAAACACTTTTAAGAGACGGTCCTGGCTCTTGCTGGTCTTTCTTGGGCGCCCTGGAGCCTTTTTGGCAACAATGGAACCTCTCTCCTTGGAGTTCTTGATGATGCGATAGATTGTTGACTGAGGTGCAATCTTTCTAGCTGCGATACTCTTCCCTGTTAGGCCATTTTTGTGCAGTGCAATGACGACTGCACGTGTTTCTTTAGAGATAACCATGGTTAACAGAAGAGAAACAATGATGCCAAGCACCAGCCTCCTTTTAAAGTGTCCAGTGGTGTCATTCTTGCTTAATCATGACAGATTGATCTCCAGCCCTGTCCTCATCAACACCCACACCTGTGTTAATGGAGCAATCACTGAAACGATGTTAGCTGGTCCTTTTAAGGCAGGGCTGCAATGATGTTGAAATGTGTTTTGGGGGATAAAGTTCATTTTCTAGGCAAACATTGACTTTGCAAGTAATTGCTGTTAAGCTGATCACTCTTTATAACATTCTGGAGTATATGCAAATTGCCATTATAAAAACTGAAGCAGTAGACTTTGTAAAAATTAATATTTGTATCATTCTCAAAACTTTTGGCCATGACTGTACGACAGTTTTTTGCCACATATTGCCCCATAATTTTGGCACATTTGGATTAGTAAATCTGTCCCATTGTGTGTATACCACAACAGCAACCACCGAGTCATTGAGAATACGGGTTGAGCGTTGCTGAGATCATGGTCCGACCCCCTAACATATGGGCCATATTGGGTGTCCTAGGACTGGTCGTTGGCTTTAGATCCTGAGGTCGGCTGTTGACTGACCCCACGGTATTATTACTATACGAATGATGCAGGAGATTTGTTTCGGTTGGATCCATAGGGAAGTATACCGAAGAGAAGAATATTTTTAATGTTCTTATCAAAACCTTTCTCGCTGGCCGCGTGCAACCGTCTCAGGGTCAGAGAAGGCGAACAAGATAAAGATACCTCGTAACAGGAACAGTGCAGATTTCATCTGATATCCTCCCGTTCGTAATTCTATCCATGCAGCAGGGATCATGTGCATTGGCCCTCGCTGCCTGCGGTTGGATATTGAGTCGTGTTATTCATTATGTGGTTGATCTTCCCCTCTTATTGTGAAATCAAGCTTGACACGGAGGCGCTGTGTCGGCAGTGTACACGACATAGGGTTAACTGTGTTCATCCAGATTCAAGACAAGCCTGGGGCTCAAAACTTAATTTCATGTTTGTGTTAAAGGGGCCGAGATGGGAATAACCCACAGGACGCCCCCGGGGAGGTGAAGTTACAGAAAAGGCAGAGAGACTGGCGCTCAGATGTTTCTGTACGCCATAGAGATCAGGATCTGTTCAGGAAAAAAAACCTGATGGTTTTGCCTACAAGTTGAATGAGTCTCTGTCCGGATTGAATGCATTTTTCATGTGTGCGAAAAAAAACTGAAGAATTGCGTTGTACATTTCCTAGAAACCGTCAGTAAAAAAAAAACGCATTGTATCCGGATCTCTTCCGTTTTTCACACAAGCCCCATTCACTTCTGTGGAGCCAAGGCTGCGTAAAAAACGTGCACAATATAGAACATGGTGCGATTTTTCCCAAACGCAGAGATAATGCGTAAAAAACAATGCTCATGTAGAGACCCATTGAAATGAAGGGGTCAGGATTCAGTCCTGATTCTATGTGTTTACTCCACACGTCATGTCCGGATGGAAAACTTGCTTGTGTGAATGAGCCCCAAACTCCATAGCTGTGAATTGGGGCTACACAAACAGCATAGCGCAGCAAGCTACACCGTTTCCTTACCTTCATAACTGTTTGCGTAGCTCCCATTAACTACCATGGAGGATACAGACATCATGAAGCGCCAGCCATTTCCACAACTCCATGAAAAGCTGAGATGAGACAACCCCTTTAACACGTGGTGGAATTTTTGTGCATCTTTGGTCACCATTAAAACTCCCATCTTCCCTAGGTTCTTGCTTGTTATACAGTCATGATATCCCCCATTAGTTAGGAGACTAAGACAGCTGAGCGATAGTCCTCCCCCCCATGGGAACATTAATGGTGGCCATTTTGGTCAGCACCCTGGCACTATGTTGTACAATGATGTCCTAGACCTCAGATATTGGTTGCTTCCCTTGGAGGTCCCTTGGCTCGCAGTCTTAATCCACGTCTCGGCTCTCAATCTGCTAGAGAGTCTTCTTTTTTTTCTGCCTCATTTGTCTCTTGTTCTCCCACAGCTGAAATCTGCTGCGCTCCCCGCTCCTCCCTCCGCAGCTTCTGCTTCAAGCCATTAATTCATTTACATTTCATGCTCTGACTTCACATTGCATTATCCTTCCATACCGTGTAACGCTGTGCTCTACATGCGTGACCAGTGCGTGGCGCGTTACTCTGCACATTTCATTACCTTGTTCATTGCGGCAGATACGGCTGCTTCTCACCCTCTTACACCATTTCCTTCTGAAGTCAAAGATACCAGTAAATTCAGGTCCTTGAGTTGTCTTCTGATCAAACTTTCCATGTATCTCTAGTCACATCTGGTCCTGGATATGGTGACCATTATAGCTCCTATGGAGTTTTCGCCCATATATTCCACTGGTCAGCAGGGGCACTCATGGCTTCCATCACCCACACCCAGATAATGCCTTAGATCTGAGCTGATGTTGAAATAACTTGGCAGCAGAGGATGACTCACGGACTTGCATTTACTTACCCTAAGAGTCGTTCATTTATGCTATGTTCACATCTCTCCGTTGGAGGCTCTTTTTGGGGCATTTGTCACAGATTTCATCAAAAGTAGCAGAGAAAAAAGTCCTGGTTGTAGGACTTTTTGTCTGCTAAAAAAGTTCTTCCGAACAGATCCCAATATAGTCAATGGGATCAGTTTGGCTCTGTTGCTCTGAATCCGACACTTCTATTGTTTGTGTTCTGTTCCTATAACGAAAATGACTAGCGCTGATGTGAACGCGTCCGTATAACTGCAGTGATCATGCAGTTTATTCCGCTGCTCAGAGCCAGAGGCAGCGATGTTACAAGAAATCACATTTTTTTCGGTTTTAGAAGTCTCTGCGTTTTGCCTTTCTCAGAGAAATGGAGACAAAAGAAAGCTAAGTGGTTGGCATCACCAGCGAGACGTCCTGAATCCAGGAAGCAGCCATTCAAAGATCCTCGCTTGATGAGAATATTTGCATACTGACAATCAAACTAATTGGACAGCTGCTGGAAATAAGGATTGCTTCGTATGTTCTTTATAAAGTGACAGTTCGGGTGCAGTAAGCACGTTTCTACTTCACTTCATCAAGTGGAGGAAGAGTCCTGCCCATTCCTGCTTCCTGTGTAGGTCGGACATCAGGTTAATTGCACGTTCACCTTTAATATCCACTTTATTAAAAACTTGAGATAACAAAGGCAATGCAGAGTTGAAGTAACTGGTGTCCTTATTTTTATTCATTCTGCTGCTTCCAGGTTCCCTCTGCATTCACCTGAAATCCAGGTTCTCAGACTACACATTGGGGTTCATTTATCAAGCTCGCCTGTTTTTAGGCTTTCAATTAGACAGGTGTATTTCCTTCACCTGTTGGTCTTTTGCTGACTATAAAGCACTTCATAAATTAGACTAGACGTATTACTATTAGTCTGACCTCTGGTGGTTCTTTTTCAGTATGACAGGCTCATATTCACTAAGACTGTATGAAAATGTGGTGCAAGTGTGCTTCAAGTAGGTGCAAGTCTCCACGAAAGTAGCCAAAATGTGGCGCAACCAGGGGCGGACTGGAAACTTAAAGTGGCCCTGGAAAAAATATCAAAAGTGGCCCCATTTTGCAGTCTGGTCCAAATTAATGGAAGGCAGGGCCAGCAATACCATATTGTGGCACATTATACCACCCCAACAGAGCCAAATACCACAGTCCATCATAAAATACTGCCAGCAGCACAAAATACAGCCCCAAAAACTTCCACTGGCCAGCAGTGAGGAGGGCTCAGGAGGCCCCCTGGGCATCGGCCCACCGGGAAATTTCCCTGTAAGGTCTATGGCCAATCCGCCCCTGGGCGCAACTCACCACTCAAAACAGACTTGGAGTGGAGTAGGAGTTAAACTGTTTTTATGACTAAATCAGGTGCAAAATAAGGCACACCTACATTAATAGATCAGAAAAGGGGCACAAAAGTTACAAATCTTCTGAACTAGTCTAAAAAATCAAAATAGGTGAACAAGGAGCAAATGCCTCCAAAACAGACGCATTTTCAGTGGTCAAAAATAAGCACTTTTTAAAACAGCATTTTAACTCCTAAAAACAGGCGCAGACACTATAGTAGATGTGCCTCCCTACCCCCACCTGTCATAGTCATTGGTCATTCCAACAGCAGGTGGACCACCAGGCACACTGGCCCAGATTTACCAATGTGTCTGCACTTAGAATCTCTTGAGAAGATGTTCCAAATGGGAGCAGTTTTGGCTCAGCTATGGATTCTACGCATTTTCTGTCTTGCTTGGAAAGTGGCGGGGCCTAAGATGTAGACTCAATGAAGCTTAAAGGCTATGTACATCTTTAGGGTTATTTTTTGTTATTGCATGTTTCTCATTTTGAGCTAAAATAATTTTTTCAATTGATCTTTATTACAGATACAAACCCTTTTTTTCCTGTACATAGCTGAGATGCTATAGTAGCAGCTTCTGGATTTCCTCTTTTCCGTCATTTGGGGCGCTGACGGGCTCCTTATCTCTGATCTCTGAGCTTATAAACACTCATGAAAGCTCAGTTCTTATCTTACTGATAAGAATGTGGCTTAAATAAGTGTTTACAGATAAGGTTTATTAGATGACTGGAACAAAGTGAAAGTACCAGTCACACAGTTAGAAAAACAGTTAACCCTTTGTGACAGAACGGCTCAATATTTTTAATAAAGGCCAATTGAAAATATGATTTTTAGCCAAAAATGAGTAAAATGCAATCATAAACAAAAATTGCCTGCGAAGGTGTACATAACCTTCCAATGCTTCCATCAAAAATGTTTTTATCACATATTAACAGCCTGTATATGAATATTCTGTGTCATTTTTATTTTTGCAACACACAGGTGGATGGTTACTGGATATAATTTTTCTGAAGTCACTACATGTATTCTACTTCCTGTCCTGACTCTTCCACCTTTGTTTGGACTTTTAGCACAGCAAACAGCCTCGCTTGATTTTCTCAATCAGACCATTCACTGCAAACTAAGAGGGCAAGGTGGATGAGTGAGATAAGTGCATTGTTCTTCTGTGGGCATCAGTACAGATCAATAGAGCTGCCACACTGTTATCCCAATTCTATACCTACTATTTTACTAGCAGATAAAATTTGCCCCTCACAACATTAGTAAACTGACAGTGGATTCCCTGTCTATATATGAGTTTTATCTCTCATTACTGACTGCTACTGAAAGTTAATATTTTGTATTTGATTTTCAATGGTATAGTATTGCTGAAAAAGAAAACAAGCCAAAAATTCTAAAAAAATTCTTAAAAAGGCCCTGATTCATCAAGACCAACATCTGCTGCACTGATCTTGATGGGGCCTGCGCTGGGGTATGTCATTTATGATGAGTTTATATTGAGTTTTAAAAAACAAAACCTTTCTGATGAAAGTGTCCCTTTAGAGTGGTTGTTACATGAAGGACATTTATCACTTATCCACAGGATGGATGATAGGTGTCTGATGGATGGGTGCTCCCCGCCCCTGATCTTCCTCATTGCTTGACGATGAAGAGTTTAGATGGAGTGGCAATAGTGGAAGGACAGGGCGCATGTCTGACCACCGCGCCATTTAAACTTCTCACTGTGGTTGTGTAATGTGGAGGAAGCGGGAGATTGGGACCCATTTTTTAGGTGGGACTCCCTAGTTATAACATTTATCACCTTTTCTGAGTAGCTGATATAACTATAGGTCATCTTTAAAGGGGTTAACCACCTTTTGGGGTTTTGTTTTTTTTTTTTGGCAGAAACCCCCCAACCCCCCGGACAGACCTGCAAAAGGAAGCCTATTTACCTGCTCCCTGACGCTGAGTCCTGGCTCCTTCACTTCTCGGCCTTGGTTGCCTTGCTTGGGTCCCCCACTGTCAACATCTTGATGCCACTGCAGCCAAGGACTGGCAGCAGCAGTGGCTTCTCACCCTTGCGTCTTGTGACCAATTGATATTAAAAAATGGGGACAAAGTGGATGTTGACAGCGGGGGCCCCAAGTGAGGCAGTCTAGGCCATGGAGAGAAGGAGCTAAGACCCAATGGTCTGCCACCCGCTGTGAATAGAGCCTTACTGGTTTGATGGTGAATAGCACAGAAGCTGCTTCTCGCTTTCTTTGAAGGTGAGTTAGGGCTGAAGGTAAATTGAACCAACGCTGCATTCTGCATCACGTGGACTTAGTACAGAGCATTTTTAAATTAAATATAAGCCTGGAAGCCAAGTCCTGTACATGGTTGGTAATCCTAGGTGAATTACCACGTCTCCTTGTTCTACAGTCAGGACTAATAAAAGATAATCAATTAGGTTCTACTTGTAATGTAGCTCCATGCACAACTGCCCATTTTTAATGCCCTTGAGATTCTAGTTTTGCTTAGAGCGAGACTCTGAAATCACTGAGTACTGCATCTAAGGGAATCGTCTGAATACAGACTCCCTAACATTACGTGAAGCTTCATACATCCCTCCTTATAAGCCTCTCACTGCTGCAGTCATACTGCGCTAGCTCTGGGGTTGCCATGGTAGCAGAAGCAGTCCAGCCATGGACTTCCTGTCACGTGACCTATGCTCATGTTAACACATTGATAGAAATGACACATGACAGGAAGTCTATGCTCAAAACAGATGCTTCAGGGATTCTACCTACCATGGCAACCCCAGAGCATGCATAGAAGCATAGTATTTCCAATGACTGCAGCAGTGAGGGGAAAACAAGGTGACCATTCATCTAATGAGCTACTGGACCCTTTATAAATGGCTTGAAGGCTCCTAGAGGGTATGCCCACAAGGGAAAGACTTTTTGCAACTCCACATAAAAATCTGTGATAAATCTGTGGCAAAGTCCACGTGTTACAAATGTGTTTGTTGAGGATTTCACCCTATACAGTCCACGGTGGAAATCCGCACCATGAATTGACATAAATTGACATTCCGCAGCAGGTCAATTATCACTGCAATTTTTTTCCACAGTGTACGGTAAATCTCATCCACTTTGCTGGTATTGTAATATGCTGCAGGTTTTACACCCGCAATTCTGCATGAGAAAATCCACGCTGAATCTACCACATATGAACATACCATTAATGCCATATGGTACATTGGTTTTTGTATGGAGTGGGCTCATGCACTGAGAACCCTCTACATGGCGGCTGCCTGCTGTATAATATAGTGACCACAACATCTGCAAGATTAGACAGAGGGAGGGGGGCCTCCCCTGTGATCGGAGCCCCCTTGCTGAAATTGCAGGGCTCAGATCTGTTGCTATGACAGCTTAGGGACTTGTAAAGGTTCCCAGTATACTGTAAGACTGTCTGCAAAGCTGTGCCTGGGGCACGGCCTTTCAGGCAGCATGTAAAAATCCCATAGAATGTAGTAGTATTCTATTGCTGTCTATGTAAAGGGGTCCAGATGGTTGAATTTGCAAGTCCCCTAAAGGGGACTAAATAGCACAGTGGAAAGAAAAAAAAAAATAACAAAAATTAAAAATTTAAATCATCCCTTCCCAGTTTTACACATCAAAATAAATAAATATAATTAGTATTGCTGCATTCAAAAATGTCAGAAACTAATAATAAAATAAAAAAATATTTATTGTGCTCGGTGAATGGAAAAAAAAAACGCTTATTTGCTGTTTTTTTGTTACATTGCTCCCCAAAATTGAATAAAAAGTAATCAAAAAGTCATATGTACACCAAAATGGTACCAATAAAAACTACAGTTCACCCAACAAAAAATGAGCAGTCACACAACTCTACAGAGAAAAATAAAAAAATGATGGCACAATATTACTGAAACATAATAATAAATCTTGTATTGCTGCAATCGTACTGCCCCACAGAATGAAGTTGGCATATCATTTTTAGCGCATAGTGAACACTGTAGAATTGAAAAACAAAAAACCATGGCAGAACTGCCATTTTTTCAGTTTCACCCCACAAAGATTTTTTTTCCAATACAAAATACAGTAAATTAAATGGTGCCATTAAAAAAATACAGCATGTCCAGCAAAAAAATAAGCCCTCATTTGGCTTGTGGAAACAGAAAATTTAAACAGTTATGGCTCTTAGAAGTTGGGAAGGCAAAAATGAAATTGGGATATCTCCTTAAGGGTTAATCTGTCCTGCCTGATGTGTCAGTGAATCCCCATTGTCTGTAGATCTGTTCTTATTCTTCACACTTCCGCCTACTGTCCATGATAATTCCCAGCAGACACTTTTGCTGCTCATTGCTGACACCTCGGCTTTATATCTCAATTTTTTTCTACGGCAAAGTTATTATTCTCTTGCCTGAAACAAAAGCTTGGCGTAGTTTCCAGCCGTGTCCGCTTTTATCCATCATTTTAACATCTCCACGTTTTCCTGCCAACAAGTATTAGTATTCGTCTTGATCCCGCACTCGTTCTCTGCTGTTTCTTCCAAGTGTAACAGAGGAACATATCAGAACATATTAATTCATGAGACTTTATCTGTGATCTTAGTGACAGGCAGCGTTTAGTGTCCGTGAGCAGATGCATTATGTGTGATCTGATAAATCAGTGCGCCATCATGTGTACATGTTCACGGAGAGCTGTCGGAGGATGTTTAGATAGATGGATATAGTAAACTGTGTATGAAGTGCTAGAGGGGGTGTATATCTCACCTGGATTGCTCAGATGGGTGACTTAAAAAGAATCCAGAAAGCAGCATAGTTTGCTGAGGCATTTTTGTTTTATTGAATGGCATGCAGGTATTGGTAGTGGGAAGTGCCATTCACTCCCACTCCAGTACTACACCTTCCCCTAGCCTGAGGCAAACCTAGGTGTAGCTGCTGTGCTCATTACTGTGGGGATAACGACAAGGCTGAGAGCTTTATTCAGGGTCAGTGTCTGGAAACTAAGTGACCTGTGGTGGCTGCGCAAAGCCTGATGCTGGATTTGGAGTACTTGGGTGAGGTAACCTGATGTATAGTTAGCGCCCAGATGGGAAAGTTGATTTATTTTATGTCCACTATTTCCTGATCTCTAAATAATATCTACCTGACTGATTCACTACATGACCACTCGCTGACCAGGTCTTTCCGTGTCACCTTTTTGATTATCCCACTTTTTGTCCACCCCTGGGTTTATATGACCATTCATAATGTACATAATCGCTATGTGTAAAATTGAAGCAGAGCCTGGGCTTTAATCTATGTGAGAACCTCGCACCAGCCTCGTCCATGTGGTGAAATGATGGCAAAACCAAAGAAAAAACCAATGTGGATAAATAGAACTGTAAAGAAAGCAATAAATGACAAAAAGAAAGCATTTAAATCACTAAAACAGGAGGGGAGTGAGGAAACATTGAAAAACTATAAGGAAAAAAATAGAATATGTAAAAGACACATAAAAACAGCCAAACTAGAGACCGAGAGATTAATCGCCAAAGAGAGTAAAACTAACCCTAAAATGTTCTTCAATTATATAAATACAAAAAAGTATAAACCTGAAGGTGTCGGCCCCTTACAGAGTAATGAGGGGGGAGTAGCAGAGAGTGATGAGGAGAAAGCGAAGCTACTAAATAACTTTTTCTCCACTGTATTCACTGAGGAAAATAAAATGTCAGATGAAATGCAGAGTATAAAAGTAAATTCCCCTTTAAAAGTGTCCTCTCTGACCCAGGAAGAGGTGCAGAAACGTCTTAAAAATATTAAAATAGACAAATCACCAGGACCGGATGGCATACACCCCCGTATCCTAAGAGAATTAAGTAATGTAATCGACAGACCCTTATTTCTGATATTTAAGGACTCTATACTGACGGGGAGTGTTCCACAGGATTGGCGCATAGCAAATGTGGTGCCAATATTCAAAAAGGGTCCAAAAACAGAGCCTGGAAACTATAGGCCGGTAAGTTTAACTTCTGTTGTGGGTAAACTGTTTGAAGGTTTTCTGAGAGATGCTATCTTGGAGTACCTCAATGAAAATAAGCAAATAACTCCATATCAGCATGGCTTCGTGAGGGATCGGTCGTGTCAAACCAATTTAATCAGTTTCTATGAGGAGGTAAGTTCTAGACTTGACCGCGGGGAATCAATGGATGTCGTATATTTGGACTTCTCCAAAGCGTTTGACACTGTACCACATAAAAGGTTAGTATACAAAATGAGAATGCTTGGCCTGGGAGAAAATGTCTGTATGTGGGTAAGTAACTGGCTTAGTGATAGAAAACAGAGGGTGGTTATTAACGGCACATATTCAGATTGGGTCACTGTCACTAGTGGGGTACCACAGGAGTCAGTATTGGGCCCTATTCTCTTCAATATATTTATTAATGATCTTGTAGAAAGCTTGCACAGTAAAATATCAATTTTTGCAGATGACACTAAACTGTGTAAAGTAATTAACACAGAGGAGGACAGTGCACTGCTACAGATGGATCTGGATAGACTGGAGGCTTGGGCAGAAAAGTGGCAGATGAGGTTTAACACTGACAAATGTAAGGTTATGCATATGGGAAGGAATAATGCAAGTCACCAGTACATACTAAATGGTAAAGCATTGGGTAACTCTGACATGGAAAAGGACCTAGGAATTTTAGTGAACAGCAAACTAAGCTGCAGAAACCAGTGTCAGACAGCTGCTGCCAAGGCCAATAAGATAATGGGTTGCATCAAAAGAGGCATAGATGCCCGTGATGAGAACATAGTCCTGCCACTTTACAAATCACTAGTCAGACCACACATGGAGAACTGTGTACAGTTCTGGGCTCCTGTGAACAAGGCAGACATAGCAGAGCTGGAGAGGGTTCAGAGGAGGGCAACTAAAGTAATAACTGGAATGGGTGGACTACAGTACCCAGAAAGATTATCAAAATTAGGGTTATTCACTTTAGAAAAAAGACGACTGAGGGGAGATCTAATAACTATGTATAAATATATCAGAGGTCAGTACAGAGATCTCTCCCATCATCTATTTATCCCCAGGACTGTGACTGTGACGAGAGGACATCCTCTGCGTCTGGAGGAAAGAAGGTTTGTACATAAACATAGAAGAGGATTCTTTACGGTAAGAGCAGTGAGACTATGTAACTCTCTTCCTGAGGAGGTGGTGATAATAAGTTCAGAGAGTTCAAGAGGGGCCTGGATGTATTTCTGGAGGGTAATAATATTACAGGTTAGAGTTACTAGAGAGGGGTCGTTGATCCAGGGAGTTATTCTGATTGCCTGATTGGAGTCGGGAAGGAATTTTTCCCCCTAAAGTGAGGAAAATTGGCTTCTACCTCACAGGGGTTTTTTTTTGCCTTCCCCTGGATCAACTTGTAGGAAAACAGGCTGAACTGGATGGACAGATGTCTTTTTTCGGCCTTACAAACTATGTTACTATGTTACTATGTTAAATGTGCTAATACAATCTCCAGGATCTCTTACGTCAGGTAATATGCAGGTGAGCAGGGGATCTCAAGATTTCTGCTGCCTTCGTTCCTTGTGTGATTGCCCCGGGTGTGAATACTTATCACAAGAAGAACTTTATACAATGAAGGAAAATGAGTGAACAGTCTGAATGAGCTGTGAGAAAATCTCACTGTGTTCTCACCAATGTCCATTCTGTAGAGGCAGGAATGTGGGAGGGCGGGAAAGCTGGCACTGGTGAATGGCAGGCACATATTCTTTATGCCAGGAACCCGGATTTATTGCACACTTGACTGGGGGAGGGGCACCTCTTATTTTTCAATCAGCTTGTGGTGCTTGGCATAGGTTCTGCTGGCAGCAAGGATCAGGTAATCTAATGGGTTCATATTGTGATACTGTGGGCATTGTTTAGAGGGGTTTTCTAGAAAGGAAAACTAGCTGAACAGCAGGAATTGTGATCATGTGAAAAAATATCCAATACTTACCCGTTTTTCAGGAGTACAGTCTCGATGACCTATCCTCAGGATGGGGTTACCAGCACCACTCAGCTGACTGAAAAGTCCTTGAGCGCTTCGGCCTTAGAGTTCTGAAATGTATTTGATAACACTGACATAATGCTGTGAGTGTTATCCAATATATTCCAGGACTGTAAGGGTTACATAGCATCATAAATCAATATAATGCTATGCGACCCCAGCAGTGCTGGGAGGTCAGGAAGGGAGCTGCCACAGACACACGCTGCGGGTTCAGCCAAATCCAGAAGTAAATCTAGCAAGAAGTATATGTCCGTCCTTTATATTTCAGATTCCTTTTGAAACCACTTCTGGTTTTGGCTGAAAAATCTGCGTGGAAATCTTCCTCAAAACCTCCTCCAAAAAACTCTGGGGCACATTTATCAATTTATCATTGTAGAAAATGTTGCGCGACTTTTCGGCAGCAAGAAGTCACTCGACACAGGATTTTCTTTTTTGGTTTAAGTCTGACATCTAGTGGTCATTTTCTTGTAAGACAGATTCCTATTCACTAAGACTGGTCTAATTAGTATGCGCATGAAAATGTGGCACAAGTAAGATGAAAGTAGGCACACGTCTCCATGAAAATAGGCAAAATGTGGTGCCACTCACCACTCAAAACAGAGACAGAGAAGTATACCAGCCCTGGGGTGGCGTCAAAATTACACTGTTTGTTTTTACAACTTAATTAGGCTCAAAATAAGGCGCACCTACTTAAATAGGTCAGAAAATAGGCGCAAACGTTTGAAAACTTCTGAATTAGTCTAAAAACTCCAAAACAAACACAAGATCAGTTGATAAATGAGACAGGAAAAATGATAAATGAGACAGTGAAAAAACAGGACAGTCAGAAACTGACTTTTTGTTCCTGAAAACTGGCACAGACTCTATAGTAAATGTGCCCGTCTGTGTGAATGCAAGTTATAAGGTCTGTGTTCAGCATGATTTAAGTGCCCAGGAATTGTTCACTAATATAATTATGTATTGTGAACAGTTTTTAAAACTACACTTCTAGTGCCACACTAGTCTTAAAGAGATTTCCTCTGGCTAGATCAACAGTATTTGATCGGCGGGGGTCTGATATCTGGGACCCCCGTCGATCAGCTGTTTGAGAAGGCACAGGCTC
Source organism: Rhinella marina (assembly GCA_900303285.1). NCBI lineage: Eukaryota > Metazoa > Chordata > Amphibia > Anura > Bufonidae > Rhinella > Rhinella marina. Next base: position 232,959 of record ONZH01028470.1, on the reverse strand, counting down.
TACTGTGAGTGCCGCGGCCTTCTGAAGCTTACCAATCACAGTGTCGTACATATATAGTGGCTGTGGTTGCTATCATGCTCAGCCCCATTCCAACCATATGCGCCAGGGATGCTCAACCTGCCTCCCTCCAGATGCTGCAAAACTACAACTCCCAGCATTCCGTAATAGCTGTAGGCTGTCCAGGCATGCTGGGAGTTGTAGTTCTGCAACCGCTGGATGGCCACAGGTTGAGCATCCCTGGCCTAGGCCATGTGAATGATGAACATGACTAGCGCTGCTGCCTTCTCAAACAGCTGATCAGCCGTGGTCCCAGGTGTCAGACCCCCACTGATCATATACTGATGACCTATCCAGAGGATAGGTCACCAATATTAAAAATATTAAAATCTCGGAAAACCCCTTTTAAATAAACATGGAAAAACCAGCCCTGTACCTGACATGGATCCAGAGATCTCCCCATTCATTGCTCCATTTGCTCTGTTAGATTTATTTCAAGAGGGCAGCTGTCCTATAACTGACACTGAGCGTGTGTGTCCAGCTCGGTGATGTGGACAGAAAGATGAACAGAACGTACAGCAGGTGGCGCTATACAGATACATTTTATTGAATAACTTGGAGGCTGTGTCAAATTATTAATTACATGCAGTTATAAGAGAATTCAGATGATGGTTTGACATATGTAGAATATTTTTCGTGAGACAACCCCTTCCTGGAGTCAAGTAATGATGGCTTATTGCTGCCCCATTTTTCTGCTGATAGGCGCAGGGTCCTGGGGGCCAAATCCTCACCTATCAAGCATTGATGGCCTGTTCTAATTAGGAGCCATCAATATTTGACTTGAGTAAAACTCCTTTATAGGTCACTGTCCCCAGCTGTCAGATCAGATATGATGTCTCCAGGAATGGTGTACCAGCCTGACAGATCCTCCTAGTATGGAGAGCTCTCGTGTCTTCATACCTGCTCTGTTGCCATGGCTACAGCTGTACTTTCAGAATACTGTACATGGCTTAATCAGCCGCCACACAGCCCACAGAAAGACCTACTGTATAGAGAAGACCATTCTGAAGGAATGTCAATTCTCCAGGGTGCTTTTGAGGTACATTTAGCCTTAAAGGGGATGTCCTATTAGAACTACTTATCTCATACCCATAGGATAGAGGAAAGTGTCTGATTGGCAGGGCTCTGACCAATGGGACCCCCACCAATCACGAGAATGGGGACCCCGTTACGCCATATGAATGGAGCAGCGGACAATTGCACTGTATGGGCTGCCAGAGCACTTGAACGCTATCTCTGTCAGCAGATTTGTACCTATGCAGCGGATGGACCCCCAGGGCGATTTCTTCCCAGTGTTTAGGAATGGCGAGTGGTATGTTGTGGCCCTAGTAGTTTGTGTCACAGTACTCCTACCTGGTTACTGTCACTCCCCAGGGTTTGGCTCTGTAGCAACCAAGGAGTTGTAATTGGTAGAGTAAGTAGAGTCCAGACTTGGAGAAGTTTAACTGTTTTACTTGAATAAATTTGTGTAATCTAGACAATACTTAATTGTTCTCTTGGCTCCAGCAGGCTAAGGGTAAACTGGCAGGTAAACTTGAATATTTTGCTTTCTCTCTCTCTGCTGTGCTAATCTCAGGCTTCAGGCTGGTTCGTGGACTTTCTAGCAGTTCTGGTATCTTTGATTGGGGTGCATTTGGCTGTTGACCCCCTCGTAATACTCAGTCTATGAACTACAAGGAGTTGGGGTGCTTTACAAGCTGCTTCCCCTGGAAGACTCCTGCCTCAGTAGGGGAGAACGCCCTCTCACTGCGCCATGTTGTCTGGTCTCCTTCCAACTCTCAACTTACAACAGCTTCCTAGCCCACTTCTGCCCAGATGGGGGTGGAATGGTAAGTTCTCTTCTGACTAAAGATCTCAGCCAGATACACTTCCATCTGTTGGACAACCAGGCACATTATATGTAGGGTTGTCACGGATATCGATATTTCGATACTGAATCGATACTTTTATACCAGTATCGATTGGGTACCGGGATTTGCTCTTTTGCGATACCTTTGGCAGATAAAATAAAAAAGTCTCTTACCTGTCCTGCGCCGCGGCTCCGCTCCGGCGGTCCTCTGTCTTCTCTGCCCGCACTGCACTGTCCTGACCGCATACAGCGTCGGGACGTAGTGCGCGCACTCTGACCTGACGCTACACACAGTCAGGTGACAGTGCAGCGCCGGGAGGAGAAGACACAGAGCGCCGGACCCGGAGCGGAGCCGCGGCGCAGGACAGGTAAGAGACTTTTTTATTTTATTCTAATGGGGGCAGAGTGGGCTGATCTGAGGTCTGATGGGGACACAGTAGGCTGATCTGAGGTCTGATGGGGGCACAGTAGGCTGATCTCAGGTCTGATGGGGGCACAGTAGGCTGATCTCAGGTCTGATGGGGGCACAGTAGGCTGATCTCAGGTCTGATGGGGGCACAGTAGGCTGATCTCAGGTCTGATGGGGGCACAGTAGGCTGATCTGAGGTCTGATGGCGCACAGTGGGCTGATCTGAGGTCTGATGGGGGCACAGTGGGCTGATCTGAGGTCTGATGGGGGCACAGTGGGCTGATCTGAGGTCTGATGGGGGCACAGTGGGCTGATCTGAGGTCTGATGGGGGCACAGTGGGCTGCTCTGAGGTCTGATGGGGGCACAGTGGTCTGATATAGGGGCACAGTGGGCTGCTCTGAGGTCTGATTGGGGCACAGTGGGCTGCTCTGAGGTCTGATTGGGGCACAGTGGGCTGCTCTGAGGTCTGATGGGGGCACAGTGGTCTGATATAGGGGCACAGTGGGCTGATCTGAGGTCTGATGGGGTCACAGTGGGCTGCTCTGAGGTCTGATGGGGGAACAGTGGGCTGCTCTGAGGTCTGATGGGGGCACAGTGGGCTGCTCTGAGGTCTGATGGGGGAACAGTGGGCTGCTCTGAGGTCTGATGGGGGCACAGTGGTCTGATATAGGGGCACAGTGGGCTGATCTGAGGTCTGATGGGGGCACAGTGGGCTGCTCTGAGGTCTGATGGGGGCACACAGATTTTTGGGTGTTTTATTTTTTCGGCATGGTATCGAGTATCGCAATACTTTTTCTTGGTATCGAAATCGAATCAAAATTTTGGTATCGTGACAACCCTAATTAACAGTTGCATGATAAATTATTAAGGCAGAGTATAAGAGGACCTGGAATTAAATTCTTTGCTAGCCATTAGAGACAGTAACTAGGTGTAGGAATGGTAGGTCCACTCTCAGGATTACTACACCTATCACACTGGCTGACCTGTTACATGTGCACTTGGCAGCTGAAGGATCTGTGTTGGTCCCATGTTCATATGTGCCCCGCATTGCTGAGAAAATATAAGCTTTAATATACAAATAAACCTCTAGGAGCAACGGAGGTGTTGCCATTACACCAAGAGGCTCTGCTCTCTCTGTAAATGCTGAGCCCTCTTGTCCCTAGAGGCTCATTTGCATATATTAAACCATAATTTTTCTCAGCAATGCGGACACATATGAACATGGGACCAACACAGATGCCTTCAGCTGCTAAGTGCACATGTAACAGGTCAGCCAGTGTCATAGGTACAAATCTGCTGACAGATACCCTTTAAATCTGAACAGATGGCCTGATTTTAGACCCTCTAGCATGAGCCTGAAGTGAAGCTTTTGCTGTGTTAGCAATGGCGTCCTAATATTTTGACTCTTGGGATGAAGTAGCCTTACAGAGGACGGTTAAGGGTGTGCAGGAGGGTATCATTCAGGATCTCAATACATCATCCTTTACTACTGCAGTTCTTTCTTGCTTTATGGTCCCTTTTTTTTTGGTTGTGGTCAATGGTTAATGCTGAACATTTTTGGTAGCTGAGGGTTAATATGTTATACTGTCTACAATGGTTTAGAATGGAATCATGTTTCTATTGTTCTATGGTGGTTAAGGTTCCAGGTGTAAGTAGCTCTGGTGGTCTAGGTTAGTGAAGGGGTTAAACATAATCGTGCCATACGTACCTCAGCGAAGTACAGAAACTCAGCATATTTTTTACGCTGCCGTGGTAAGAATAGATCATCAATAAGGAGCGCTTGTACAGCGATAATCTGCCGGTGTTAAGGTGCCACCGATTACCTGATAAATGAATGGAACGCTTGTTCATCGAGTAATAGGATCATTCATGCAGACACCTGCAAACAATGATTGTGCATGAGGACGAGCGATGGCATTACCAATCACTCCTTACCTTACTGTGGAGGAGATCATGTAAAAGCATTGGTCTGCTCCACTGACGAGCAAGTGATTGTCAGGATGGACCGCTTCCTGAATCATCTGCTGCACAGGGTCATGGATACACGAGCTCAGTTGGTGACCTTCAGGTCTTCTTGTATGAGGACCTCTCTCATCCCACCCACCAGGACAATTTCAGATACTGTTAGTCTTTCCTCCTTCCACTACACTGTTCCTTTAAACAAGAAATCCCGCAAAAATGTTTTATTCTCTGACCTGTTAGAAAGGTGCATGATATAATCTGTAAAATCCTCTCTTCTTATTGTAGCTGGGTCATGTGACCAACTCCCTGACCTCCAACTGACCCAGGACAGAAAGCCAGTAACTGCTCTATTCATTCATATGGGAGCCTCACTTTCAGTCTCATAGGAATACATAGAGAATTAGACTTCCTGTCCACACATAAGTCTATGTGTGAGTTGGTGGGTCTAATTGCTGGTCACATGACACAGATAAGAAACTTCAGGATGATATAAGTCAAAAATTCAGACACTGGTAAGAAAATGACATTCACTACAGATTACATCATGTACATTTCTAGCAGGACATGGAATAAAATTTTTGTCGGGAGTTCTTCTTTAAGTAGTTGTTCTACTATAGATACAGCAATTCTTTGTGGGGCCATGTGACCCTAGTGCCAGTCCTGTGTGCCAGTCGTGCCATTCCTGACCAGCACTGCTGAGATCTATGTGATCAGCCTCCCTCCAGCGATTTCTCCATGCTTTCCTCATCTTCATCGCTCATTACCTGCGCAGCTTTTTTCCATCATGCCATTTCATCCACTTACAGAAACGTGCAATCATATAAAAACCCCTGAACCATAATCAGACTTTTTATAAGCGGCAACATTAAAGTGGTTTTTCTGCCATGAAGTGGATTAAATAAACTTGCAATTACAATCATTGCCGGATCAACATCGCTTTTTTACAGTAGCTGTTGGCCCTACATGAAGCGGAGTGCGCCAATATAACGCGCTCTGCCGCCTTGTCGCCAGAGTGAAATGAACTTTGTATTCATAAATGTAGCTCGGAATGGGAGGACAGCCATTTCTAGTGCTCGGGTGTCAGGAGAGGCTGTGTCCAGATTCTCTGCCCTTGGCACGACACGTAACATCTGCTGCTTTACCTGGTATATCCATGCAATGGTGGTGCTGACATTAGAACTTGTTCAGGGCTCCGGGATCCCTGATTACTGTTGGGGCTTGCGTTCTGTTATGTGACCATATCTGCTAGTTTCTATCAGGGCTGTGGAGTCGGAGTCGGTCACCATTTTGGTGGAGTCGGTATAAAATGGACCGACTCCGACTCCTAAAATATATAATGAATTAGTACATTTAGTTCAGTGCTGAATATATTTTTATAAGAATTTGTGAAAATGATGAAATGTCGTCCTATAAATGTCTGTTCTATTCCTGATCTAAGGATTTAGGCTTTTAGTTGAGATGACTGTGTACTGCCCTTTATGTCCAGTGCATGTTCTCTCTGTATGCTTTATGTTTCCTCTGAGCTCATGTTTGGAGAGGTTAGCTGCTCTCATGGCTTCTATCTGCTGATGTAAAACACCTAGAGCCTTATGTATGAAAACTGTCTAGGTGTAGAAGTTTCTTTGTTGCCCATAGCAACCAATCAGAGCTCCCCTTTCATTTCATATAGTGCTCTGGAGAAATGAAAGGGGAGCTCTGATTGGTTGCTATGGGCAACAAAAAAAGTCTTAGACCTAGACAGTTTTCATACATCAGGCCCAGAGGCGTAGCTACTGGGGGGGGGGGGGGGGGCAGGGGGGGGGCAGGGGAGGCGATGCTCCGGGCCCAATACCTCTGGGGGGCCCTGCAGGGATTGCCTTAGTACAATCAGGCGAATACAAGTGAGCGCTTCCATTATGGAGTCTGATGGGGGCACATTCTGATGATCTGAGGTCTGATGGGGGCACATTCTGCTGATCTGAGGTCTGATGGGGGCACATTCTGCTGATCTGAGGTCTGATGGGGGCATATTCTGCTGATCTGAGGTCTGATGGGGGCATATTCTGCTGATCTGAGGTCTGATGGGGGCATATTCTGCTGATCTGAGGTCTGATGGGGGCACATTAAGCCGATCTGAGGTCTGATGGGGGCACATTAAGCCTATCTGAGGTCTGATGGGGCACAATACGCTGATCTGAGGTCTGATGGGGGCACAGTAGGCTGATCTGAGGTCTGATGGGGGCACAGTAGGCTGATCTGAGGTCTGATGGGGGCACAGTAGGCTGATCTGAGGTCTGATGGGGGCACATTAAGCCGATCTGAGGTCTGATGGGGGAACATTCTATTGATCTGAGGTCTGATGGGGGCACATTCTGCTGATCTGAGGTCTGATGGGGGCACAGTAGGCTGATCTGAGGTCTGATGGGGGCACATTAAGCCGATCTGAGGTCTGATGGGGGCAAGGGACTGTTAGTTTAGTGATGTAAAAGCTGGGGACAGATTTCCTTTAACATAGGAGTCCCCTTTTTTACTCCTATTAATCCTATATTTTAGTGCATTATGTGGTAGAGCATTTAGAGTAGGGTATGTAGAAAGTCTATTGAACTGTACTTAACAGCATAGATGATCTAGCAGTTTATATAGTCATCTTGCTAATACAATATTATAACCACAACTAGTAGTATGTGCCTGTGAAGTTGGAAACGTGCGTTTGGGAAGCCAATAAGTGGGGGGCCCACTCAAGTATGTTTCGCCCCCCCATGTGCTGAACCTCTAGCTACACCTCTGATTAGGCCCTAAGTGACCTGTACCCAGAGAAGCCTGATAGATTACAAACTGTTTTTGTCATGACTTATCTGTACTATTGATTTTATGCAAATTTGTTTAAAGTTATCACTTAAACATGCTCCATGTATGAGGGAGTAGGAGTCGGGGTGAGGGGAAATTGAGGAGTCGGAGTCGGGGCTTTGGCTTACCGACTTCACAGCCCTGGTTTTTATGTGGGACAGGGATGTCTGTACATTAGCTAGCTGACTGCTTCCAGTAAGAACCAGGAGAATTAGGAGTGCAGCTCTGGAGTATAATACAGGCTTGATCCAGGATAAATAATGTATGTACACAGTGCTTCCAGCAGCAGAATAGTGAGTGCAGCTCTGGAGTATGATACAGGATGTAACTCAGGATCAGTACAGGATAAGTAATGATATGTACACAGTGACTCCACCAGCAGAGTAGTGAGTGCAGCTCTGGAGTATGATACAGGATGTAACTCAGGATGAGTACATACAGTGTTATGGAGATTTTATCTGTATATAATCTGTTACATGGTGTCATTAAAATTTCAAGACAGGTTTAGGCTTCATTCACACGACTGTATGTGTTTTGTGGTCCGCAAATTGCGGATCCGCAAAAAAAAAAAAAGGGATGACGTTCCGTATGGCATCCGTGTTTCCGTTTTTTTTGTGGATCCATTGTAACAATGCCTATCCTTGTCAGCAAAACGGACAATAATAGGACATGTTCTATCTTTTTTGTGGAACGGAAATACGAACATACGGAAACGGAATGCACACGGAGTACCTTCGTTTTTTTTTTTTTCATTGAAATGAATGGTTCCGCATACGTTCCGCAAAAAAAACGGAACGGACACGGAAAAAAAAACGGTCGTGTGAATGAAGCCTTAGAATAACATTTAATTTCTAGATCTCATGTTTTTCTGTAGCACCCAAATCTTGAGGGTCCAGATCTCTGCCTAAACTGCCCTCTTTCTAGACTGAGCCTAGGTGGCAGCACATGTGTGCAAATTGCGGAACACACAAGTCCCGGCACCCCATACAAAATGCCTATTCTAGGACATGTTCTATATTTTTTCGCGGAGCCGCGGCTGGAGAAGATCAAGTGCCACCCATTGAAATGAATGGGGCCGCATCTATTCCGCAAAATTGGGATGTGAATGGGAATGGGCCCTAAATGATATGAATATTGTTAATGTGGTGAACGACTATCAGGAATGTCTTAGCCGGTAGCAGATCTTCATCCCGATGCAGCGCATTCATCAGAGCCCCACACAGATAATCTGCAAGAAATGTACAACCCGATGCTAATTCTGAAATCCTCTTAGTTGTGACTGTATGGTTTACAGCTTTTTATAGCCATTACCCCAGGCTTGTTTCCAGCCTCTGTCATCCCATCAAAATCTGCAGAAATCGTGATCGCCATCCTGGGGGTAACCTGCAGTACGTGGATGAGTGTGCGGGATAATGTGCTCAGTCCTGAGGCTCTATATGTATGAAACTGTCTGACTGAAGAACATGTTGTTGCCCATAGCAGCCAATCACAGCCCAGCTTTCATTTTCCAAGAGCAGAGTATGGCATGAAAGCTCTGCTGTGATTGGTTGTTTGCTTGCCGAACCTGCTGCATGACTTAGTGATGTGTATGGGGCATGAAGCCATATAAATATAGCATACATGGGCATATACGGGTGTGCAGGGTGTCTCTCACAATTTGGCATTGTTACTGATGGCAACCAATGAATGATGCGCATTCTGATAAGAGCCACAGACAGAGCAGACTGCAGGAGAGGTGGGCAGAATCTACTGCTCTGTTATCAGCTAATCCAGACTGACTGTGAAATAGGCGAGTACAACGTATCGCTCCCTTTTATCCGCTGTTTGAGGTGACTGGTGTCCATTGCTCCCCATATCAGCCAGATCACAGTGAGACAGCTCGTTGTTGCTCCTGACTTCATGTTTATGGCTCCTTTAAAATTGCTTGTTTGTGAGCCCTAACATTTAACCTTGTCCATCCGTTATAGTGTATGCGTCACCCTGCGCTTCATCCTGCGGCTGGGACAGGAAGGATACAGCAGCTTCTGTGTCTTCTGACCTTTCACGTACACTGCGCTTGTCAGGACCCAGAATATGAAATTAATGAGTAGATTCTGCCTCTTCTGTGGGGTCAGCGCCCTGTTCTCTGTCCTGACTTCGGGAGGATCAGCTCCCTGGAGGACGCTCCGTGACGGCGCTCACCTCACTCTATCATCCTTCCTTTCCTTCTTCTACAGTTTGTATGTATTTGTAGAGGAGATGGGAAGATGGATTCTGCAGACTGGAGGGCGGCAGCGCCCATCATCCGTGGTGTGGTGTAGATCACGCGTTTCTGGATCAGTTAGTGTATGGGTACGTTCATATGATAAGTTTTGAAAACGCGCTATTAAAGTCAGCTTGGAATCCACCCTGATTTTTATTTTATTTTTTAAGTGAGATTTTGACCTGCATTTTTTGGGGGTGTAAACTTCAATGCAAATCTGCATTTATACTCACATTTTTTAAGTGGATCCACACAAAAATAGACACTGGGAGATTCGGCGGGGCAAGATAGGGCATACTGCTACTTTTTTTCCTTTTTTTTTTTTTTTTTTTTTCTCACGTGGAGTGCTGCTTCCTTTTGAAATGAATGGGGGGCCGTTTGGAGGAGGTTTTTGGCACTGTGCTGAAAATAAGCCAAAATCAGCGTAAAAAAACTCAGTGTGAACAGGCCCTTATGGAAAATCATTCTGCTAGCGAATGGTTATACTTTAGCTCACTCCAACACAATGTTTCACAGCTGAGAGTTTGCTACAGTTGTATCCAGACTAGACAATCCTCTGTGCGACGCATACATCAGTAACACAATCACTTTCCTGTCCTGATAGTTTGCTACAATGTATCAGTGCAATATATATCAGTCAGGCGCCTCTGCTCTATCTTTGAGTGCTTACTGTTTAATTCCCAAATCTTTCTGTGCAAATCTGGCAAAAAAAAAAAACAAACAAAAAATCCTTTCACGTTCCATCAGTCTCTATATGAACAGGGTGATAAGGAAGCAGCGTGTCTAGTAAAGAACTGTTCCAGAGCATCATATGGTGACACACCATATAAAGGAAACTACGGCACACAACGCAGTATAGTTGTCTCATTGTCTGGCACAGCGCTCAGATCTCTTCATGTTTTTAGGTATATTCTATGAATAGGGCTTCACCTTCTTCTGCCTCCTATATGTGGTCTGTATGCGGAACATGAAGCTTTAAAATGCTCTTTTTTTAGATGTCGACAGTTCTTCTAAAAATAAAAACAAAAAAGGAGCAGTGCTAAAAGCCGCTCCCTAGTAATAGAGGCGCAGCACTGACCCGTCACATGTATACTACGCTTCCGCATCTGTTTAACTATTTAACATGCTCTCAATGCGCTTTATTTTTAGCCAGATCGCAGAAAGCAGGTTTCTAAATGTCAGATATAAAGCAGAACTCATCAGTGATGCAGCCCGGGTGAGGAGGTCTCAGCCGCTCATAACTCATCAGAGATGAACATCGCTATAAATACATTTATCATCATTCATGTGAATCCTTCCTCCTGGTCGCCTTTACGTTTAGTGATTGATCGGGGAATTGTGGGGGCAGGACAGGATAGGATCTGATAGCTAAAGAGGTTGTCAGGATAGGTCATCAGTATGTGATTGCTGGGGCTTGATTCCCTGTTGAATCAACTGTTTTAAGAGACAGCGTGGCCTGACGTCACATTCTTCATTCATTCATTCATGTGACGCAGCTCAGTCCCATTCAAGTAAATGAGGCTGTGCTACAATACAAAGAACTAACAACAAAAAACGAAACGGGTCAGACCGCACCACATATAAATATCACGATCTTTATTATAGTCCAATACATAAAACAAAATGTATCAAAAAGAGAAAACAGGTACAGGGTAAAAGACGACATCACATGAGGGAGCACAGCAGGGTTAGACAATCATCACATTCATATAGCTGATACAAATAAAGTGCAAGTGCAACAAAAAAAACAGTATACGTATGAATTAATTACCCATCTGAACTCCCTGATGCAATGGCGCCAACCCCGACGCACGTTTCGGCGCGTCGGGGTTGGCGCCATTAAAGATCGTGATATTTATATGTGGTGCGGTCTGACCCGTTTCGTTTTTTGTTGTTAATTTATTTGCTGTGGGTCATAGGCATTTTGATTGAATGCTATACATTGGACGGACATATTGTGTCCCTTTGGCAAAGCTATTGTGGTGTGGAATACAAAGAACTATCCAATTGACGTTGCTGTGCCTGGTGAGCTGCATGGAGGCTGTGGCACTCCTCAAACAGCTGATTGGTAGGGATTCTGGGTGTTGGAAATGCACCGATCACATACTGATGACCTATCCTGAGGGAAAGGGGAAAAGAGTGGGAAAGGGGGAATGGGAAAACAGGGTAGAAGGAAAGAAAAAAACGCATAATTAGTGTTCAGTTGGAATTAGAAAAAATCTACTTTTGTAAAGTCAACAATTCACTTTGGAACCGGAGAGGTTACATTATAGGCAAGTGAGAGGGGTCCAGTCCCCAACGGCTTTAAGATCTCTAGATCTTAAAGGGAGTCTGTCAGCACGATTTTGCATATAAAGGTAATGCCACTACTGGATTCAGCTGAGCATGTTGAATTCAAAAATGTTATTATTACAGTTCCTAGTAGTAGATTTAATGCTGAAAAAACGTTTTTTATAATGTGTCAATCACTCACATAAGGAGCCCAAGGGGATGTGCCCAGCCGCGTTCGAGCCCGGGCTCACCGAGACAGTTGGAGCCCAGGACCGCCCACCTCATTAATATTCACTTCTCTGCTTCCAGCAGTGAAGCTCCGTCATCGTTGTAATCCCGCGCATGTGCAGTACCTTCTCTGAGGCCGATGCCCGCAAACTGCACGGGCGCAGACAAGGTACTGCGCCTGCGCGGGATTACAACGATGACGGAGCTTCTTCTCCTTCTTGGAAAGTAGAGAAGGCGTAGGTCTATAGCGAATGTCTTTCCGTAACAGCTGTTGCAACAAGACCTCTATGTTGTAAAGGATCAATATCTGGAATCAGCATTTTGAGTGGATCCTGTATCACTTGTGGAATATCGGTCACAAGTTCAGGAAGCCCCCTAATTCTGAAGTTCTCCCTCCTAGACCAGTTTTGTAGATCTTCTATTTTCATAACAGAGGCTTCAAGTTGGCCACGGAGGTTGATCACCATATTGAAATCTTGTTTGGCTTTATGGTGGCTTCTACCGTCTGATCTAGGGCATCAAGGTACCTGCCCAGTGTCCGAAAAGTCACCCCCGGGACTAAGTAATAGTAGCAGAAGTCAGATAATTTCAGTGCCAGCTTGTCTCAGAACCTTACTAGAAGAATAGCATCAGGAGAATATTTGGAGGCCCTTCAAGGTCCGTCGTTGAGGAGGGGCTGTGCTAACTAAAGATGGTCGCCTGTGAATCACCCATGCTTTCAGAGAGAATAGAGTCCGGTGAGCTTTGTTGATCGGGTTCAGGACTAGGAGGTTGAGGGGGGATAGAGATGCCATTTGGGGTGAATGCGGAACCTCTTGGGCACTAGATGTAAGTGGATCCAGAGTACAGAGGCCTGCTGCGAAGGTGGAGTCATCTTAAGTAGATGCAGCATAGTTCTTCCTTCATATTCACGGCTGGCTGACTTGGTGAACCACCATGAACCATCCAGCAGGTGCTCTTATGTGCAGGGAGAGGAATGCTGTGGAAAAGGGTGAGAGCTGCTGTCATTTCCTATAGATACCTGCAATGAAGTGAGCAGGAGTTGTGGAGCTCAGCAGTCACGTGTCTGCCACCCAAACAATTTTGACATGGAAATGTTACTGCTCAGCCAATCACTGGCTGAGGCGAGTCACTGCTGCAGTCAGTGATTGGCTGTGCAGGCACATGCTTGTGTCAAGAGAGGCAGCAGGAAGCATCAGAACAGGAGGCGGCACGGGGATCGGTGAGCCTGACTTGATTTCTTTTTTTTATGCCATACTAACCATTTTTCTGACCAGACAATCCCTTTTACATTTGTTAAAGAGGTTGTCCCACGAAAAATATTCTTTAATTTTCAAACCTGCACCTGGATCTGAATACTTTTGTAATTGCATGTAATAAAAAATGTAGCATAGCCACTGAGTTATTCTATAAAATGTATCTGTATAGCGCCACCTGCTGTTTGTTTTTTTTCTTATTTCTTCGACCCACTCACTGAGAAGGCCACACATGCTCAGTTTCATCCTTCAACTGCCTCCTGAGCTGTGATGGGGAGAGCTGAGACACGCCACCTGAGCTGTGATAGGGAGAGCTGAGACACGCCTCCTGAGCTGTGATAGGGAGAGCTGAGACACGCCTCCTGAGCTGCAGCAGAACAGACACTCCCCTTGAGCTGTCAGCTTGATATGAATCTAGCAAAGCAATGAATGTGGAGATCTCTGGATCCATGTGAGGTACAGGGCTGGTTCTAGCATTGTTAGAAAGACATAGTCATGTACTATATGAGGTCTGATTTTCATTTTTTACATTAGTCATGGGATAACCCCTTTAAGTAGAGGGCCCTAGACAAGAAGGAGCTGCGCAGAATAAGCCATAATAGACTGAAGATGGCGGCACTCATATTTGCTGTGAGGATTGATCATAGAAATTTGAATATTGTTGGGCTGCAGTATTGAAGATTGCTCCCTGCCGGTGGAAAATGCAACACTATAAAAATGTGCTTCTGATTGCCTCAAAGATAATGCAGCTCTGCTTATCCATGACCCCCGCTGTGCGGACATCTGGAGGCATTGTAGCCTCCATGTGTAAATACCAGTGCTGTGCGTTCTCCATGTACAAAACGGAGAGATGCGCTATACCGTGATGTTGTACAATGTTATCTGTGGGCCCAGCAGCTTTTAGCTTACAGTCATCCCCCTTCCCGACATTCGGCTCTGTCTGTAGTTACTGGATGTAGCAGAGAATCCTCTTCCGATTGTCATGTTCTGTACACATCAGCCCAGGCTGAGTATTATCTGGACACGCCGGGCCTTGTGTCACCAGATTGTATAATAATCCTCCTACCTCCCGCCATTGATTGCGGCTCGTCTGTATTCTCCTCACGTTTCTGTGGTGAGCACATGAGATGCATCAAGCCTGAATCCATGACCCCGCCGTTCCTTGCTTCCTGGTGCTTTCTTTTCATGTAATACAATTTCTTGTCAGCGCACAAGTTCTGGAAGGTTATCGGCTTCTGTGGCGGTGCGGTTGTATGGAATAGCATTGTCCCTCTCCCATCATCCCTCTATCTCTACACTTAGGGCTCATTCACACAGAAGTATTTTTTGTCCGTGTCTGTTCCATTTTTTTTTTTTTTTTGTGGTCCATATGCGGGACCATTCATTTCAAAAGAAGCGGAAATAACTCCAGGTGCATTCCGTGTACGTATTTCCACATGACCTTTCCGCAAAAAAATAGAACATGTCCTGTTATTGTCCGTATTACGCACAAGGATAGGCCTGCTCTATTAGGGGCCAGCTGTTCCGTTCCACAAAGTGCGGAATGCACATAGTCCGTATCCATGTTTTACGGATCCACAGATGCAGATCGTGTGCATGAGCCCTTATCCTGATATAAATCAGCCCCTTCCAGTTCAGGTTCTACCTCCTCACCACACCGGTGGTGCCATGAGTCCTGGAACCTCAGCGTTATTTTATGGGTGTATGGACCGTTATTTTATGGGTGTATGAGCAATGAGATACTACTGACATTGAATGTGGAACTGGATATGGGTTAGTTCTATAGGGGTCACAGCTGAAATATTCCAGGATTTTCTGCTTGTTCAATGTCTGCACTGAGTTTGAAATAACAGATTTAGGACCCATTCAGATTGGTAATTATAGGGGTAGAAAAATGAAAATAACTGTGAAAGTGCTGCATCCGTCACTTTGCTGACACTAACAGCGCCTAATGGACCCTGCTGACTCTAATGGAATCCATCAATTCCTCAGGTGAGCGACCCGACATTTTAATGGACAAAATATTGTGTATTTTTAACGGAATCTGTGATGGAGGCCTCTATCGGAAGCCTCCAATGTACAAGTAGCTGTGATCACGGCCTCAGTTCATATCTGGGTTGGCTGCTGTGTTAGAAGCTTCTCATGTTCATATGTGTCCGCATTGCTGAGAAATATGAAGTTTTAATATATGTAAATGAACCTCTAGGAGCAATGGGGGTGTTGCCGTTACACCTAAAGGCTCAGCTCTCTGTAACTGCAGCGCCCTCTGCACTTTGATTGACAGGGCCATGCAGTGTAAATGTGATCACACCCTGGCCCTGTCAATCAATGTCGAGAGGGAGCAGCAGAGAGAGCATAGCCTATACGTGTAACAGGAACGCCCCCGTTGCTCCTAGAGGCTCATTTGCATATATTAAAATTTTTCTCAGTAATGCGGACACATATGAACACGGGACCAACACAGATGCCCCATGTCAGCCAAATTCATTGGTTCAAATCTGCAGATACAGATACCTGACGGACGCCATGATGGAATGGAAAAATGGACAAACCCAGTTATAGTTGGTGGGATCTGAAGGGCACCCTTAGTGTCCACCTTGTGCCAGATCTGGCATGTCTACCATATTTATTGTTCTGCTCCTAGGACAGAGAAGAAAAACTGAAATCAGTCACAGAAATGTGATCAGCGTCTTCATACAACTGTAATCTTGAGTTCAGTCTTGTATAATGATTGGATATTCTGTGTACAAGGAAACAGTAAACTGCATAGTGTGTACTGGTGCAAATGTAGAGGGGAAAGCTTGCAGGTCAATGTGCCTTCACCGATTAGGATCTCACTAGCCTTGTGTGGTGTCCTTCAGATTGCAGGGAAGTGGCATAGGCCTGGTATTAACTGTATCCAAACACTTCCAGGACTTTGCAGAACATCTCCCTCCTGCTACAGTCTTATGATCAGACGTGGAGGTCAGTGGTTAAAGAACTGTGGAGCCGCCAGATGCTTTTTCTTCACGAGAATGATGCTCGCACCATCTGTGCCCTGGGTTTGATATGTAGCATACGCTGTGTTATGCCTGAATGGATTTTATCAGCCATGATCCAGGGAACAGTTTATTCTTCACCCGAGAACAACCTAATGAAAGGATCAAATGTATTTATCTAGAAATATCTGATGACGCAGTGCTCCGAGCTGAAGAACCTAGTCCAATAGAAGGGTTGGCGAAATGGACTCTGAATGCATTTGGTCCCTTCATTGTAGGCCTTCATGCTTGACCTTCAGCTTTATCGTAACGATTGTGTCCTATGGGATTTAATTCTCCTAATGGTTCCAGGTAATCATTAGGACTTGTGAGTAGGGGTAGACAAATGACTGTAGAAGTCATGGAGACCCGTACAGTGCCCAGAACGAGACTTCTGTTTGTCTCCTTAGTTTTTTTAAATTATTTTTTAATGCAATTTACAAAGCGGAGAATCATGGGTTTAGAATTACATGAATAAAATTTGGAATGTGGTAAGTTGACAGAAACAGGAACTTCCATAGAAATCAGCAGGAAACTTCTAGAAAGGTTAGCGCCAGCAGAACATTCTTTGGCACGTTAGCCACTCGGAGCCTGGGATTTGTCCAGCCTCGGTTAGTAAGCGCTACACGAGGACCCCAATACTTGCTGGATCATTCCCAGCGCCCTGTCCTGAGACGTCATAGAGAAAGCGTCCTGCATAGGGACATGTAACAGTGCTGGAGCCTCCTTCTCCACATCTTCTATCTGAATCTACAACTTTAATTGGTTCCAGATTTTTATGTTTCTTTTTACTTTCACTCTTTTCACTTTTCTTGATGTGTTTTTTTGTATCCTTCAACCAACAGATGTGGTTACAGGACAAATGACCCCCAATGATTTGGCAAAACTATCTTCCTGGGCCGTGGATGTGAACTTTATGAGCGTGAGAAAAGATGGTCAAGAGAACAAGAGAATAATCCCCATATGTAGACAGGATGCTCAGTGCTGCCAGAATCTGGCCTTGTATTAGTCCACCACATTACATCACAGTCAAGCCTTTGGCAGTCATCGAATGAGAAGACGGAGACTGCTGAAGTGGACACGAGCCAAGAGGATTTGAAGCACTGCCACGAAAAAGCATCCATTTAACCTCTCCAGCTCTGTGCAGATGGATCACTCACTGACAAATCTGCTGTCTGAAGAATAAGGTTATTGTTGTAGACCAGAAGAAAGGAGGAGCTTCCACCAAACCGACTGACCGGCCCTCTGTCACCCCGTTCCGTTGGATTCATCGTTATCATCCACTGATTCACAGTGTAGCCGAGGGTATAGGGTGCATTGGGGTACGAAAGATTTATTAAAAAGGTACGCCATTTTTGTGTACGTGTATGGATGTATGTTCAGGCAAGAGAATGCAGCATGTACCACATAAGTTATGTCACGATTTAGTTACATGTTAATTTGCGCCATTTTTGATAGTTATTAAATATATGCATTTTAAAATCCTTTGTTACATTGACAGTGTCATAGTGAATGACTGCAATGATTTCTTTTTTCAAGAAAAGTATTACATTTTTCTCACTGGTAGCGCCCCCTGCTGTTTCTTAGGGGCTGAAATTCTGGTCCACCTTCCCCTTCATACAGTGGTGGACTATCAGTAGCTTCCCTGGCCCCTTCCTCTTAGTGCCGGCATAGTGAAGTGGTCCAGACACAAATTCATAGAAATATATAGCTATAGTTCTCTCTAGACAATGGAGAAGGAAATTTTGAAGGTGGTGGTGGTGGTGGGGGGTTGTATTCTAGTGTTAGTTATTAGTAGAATCTCTGGGGCTGTTTGTGAGGGCCTTTTTTGTGAAGAGGAGGAAGACAGGAAAATAGAGCTTCAGAATGGTTATAAAGACCTAACTGCAATGTTCTCTGGGAGATGCAGGTAATTCTGCTTCCTATCCACAGAAAGTGAAGAGACCTGTGCTGCAGAGGGGTGAGTAAAGAAACTAAAAAGGGTGAAAACTGCACTGGAGACCAGCCTTTTTGCACTGACAACATTAAACAGATGTCAGATATTTATTTTTTAAATGTGTGGGATAACCCTCTCAACAATAATTCACTGACCTCAGATTGTGAATCACAGGTCGAGACTGCATAGAATCAGGATGTGTACAGGATCACTGATTGCTGGGTCTATAGCGATGTAATCATTCTGCTCATTGGTGAATATTACTTTATTTCATTATTCATGGGAGCAGTATTTAACTAGACTAAAGACAGGTAAGGTCAGGAGTGTGCAGAAATGTTGGGGCTGGCACAGTCTGCCGCTGCAGTCTAGACTTGCTCCAGGGGATCTTCTGACTTCCATCTGCCACGATCTGACATATTGACCACGTAACTCCTGTTTATGACGATGTAGCAGATCTACAATGAAGGGACAGTCAGTGCTTGGTCAGTGATTGTGAACCAACACCAGGAGTGTAGGCTACACAGATATAAGGTATAGTGGAAAGATTTGTACCTGTTCTGTGTTTCTGACCTGCAGCTGGTTTCGGTTTAAAAGCACTGATGAAAATCACTGATCAAACACTGACCAAACTTGACTGTGTGAAAGCGCCCATCATCCAAGATCTCTCCCTACTGTCAATGATTTTTGCTTGCATTCACAGCAGATGAGGCTGCATTTCATGCTATTATAAAGCATGGCTGTGTTGTGATGATGTGATTCTGGGTTCCATTACCACGTCTTCTTTCCATGACCCTTGAGCCAATTTTTAGCCCTTTGTCCATTAACAATATAGCTTCTCTGGGGACCCCTCTCTCCCAGGGCCCCTTAGCAGCTGCACGACTTTCCTCTTAATAAAAAACAATCCAAAATGTCAGGCAGCAGATTTCTAGGCTCGCTTCCTCCTGGATCTGTCCACAGGGTCTCCTCTCATATCTGGAATCCAGATTCCTTCTTCATTTGTATTCTGGAATGTTTTTCAATATGAGTTTCTGGAATGTTCTTTGAATTTTTTTTATTTTTTATTTTACAGACGTGAGACATTTTTGCGGTTATGAAGGAATAACACGTAGCATTGAGGACAGACCCTTAAGCTGTGGTAAGTGGAAGACATTCACCTCCATGTCTTGGTTCATATTCTGTGCTCACTTGGCTGAGATTTTGTCTAGCCCATGCTTTTGGGCTGTAACTGATCCATGCATTACATATGATGTAGTCACATCCACAGCTGCATTCTCAGTTCTCCTCTCTTTGCATTGTGGGAGCTAAGATGACATTAGGACTGAAGTATAAAACTTGCAAAAACTTCAGGAGCACTACAAGCAGGGGCGTAACTACCATAGCGGCAGACCATGTGACTGCTGTGGGGCCCAGGGCAAGAGGGGGCCCAGTCTTAGTTGGGATCATCCTCTCTTCTACTGGAGGTGAAAACTTGGTCAGGACTCTACCCTCTAAAGGAACAACTTTTAGCAAATGAGGCAGTGGAAAAATGGTCCAAGGACCATTGAAAAGGGTTTAGGCAGAATCCCTTCTGTCCTGTGTGGGGGGCCTGGTTTGATTCTTCCTATGGGGCCCTTACTTTTCTATGTATGCCCCTGGCTGCAAGATAAATATTAATAAAGTTACTCAACATTGTAGTAGCAACCAGCTGAACTATGATTGAAGCACTGGATGTGACTGCACTATAATACTTGCTGTATCTCAAGAACACTACTAGAAAAATAGACACACCTAGGATTTGGAGGAGGAAAATAAGAAAAAAAAATTTCCATCAGACCACCAAATCGGACCCCCATTCTTCATCAGACCTCAGATCAGACCCCAAATTCAGACCTCTAAGCTCCATCACCCTCAAACCAGACCCCCCAACCTCCTTCAGCCTCAGATCAGACCCCCAGCCCCTCTCAGCCTCAGATCAGACCTTTTCAGCCTTAGATCGGACCCACTCACATGTGAGTGGTTCACTGACGTGTGCTGTCCGTGTTCTCCACAGACAGCACACGTACCTATTTAGTTTAGTGTGTGTATTTGCACATCCATGTTTTAGTATTCTTCGTGGTTTTAGCACAGAAGCGTGTCCTATTTTTGTCTGGACCCATCATGCCCATTATAGTCTATAGATACATGAAAATTAATTTTCAGCTGTGCAGTGTCCATGGGACACAGATCACACACTGAAAGCAAAAAACGGACACAGGGGCCAAACATAGATTTTTCATGGAAATCTCCACAGATGAATCACTGACCTACTGACCTGCTCCTCTTGCGTTATGTCAAATGGTCACATGATACAGGGTGAGCAGGTCACCGCTGTGGCTGGCGATTGGCTGCAGCGGCATCAAAACGGAAATTTACATCCTGGGAGCAGAGAAGCTGGGAGGGAGCCGGGACCTCAACAGAATTGCCTATGCTTTGTATGCAATTGGTGTGCAAGACATGCTATTATAGCAGAATTCTGAATGCAGCTCTGGATCTCACTGGAGTATAAAACATGATATCACCAAGGACCTGCAAAACATAAGTAGAGGAAATGATGTGCAAAGTTACTCAGCGCTTATATGGGAATTTATATCACGGAATGTGAAAAAGTTGATGCGTTGTTGGATCCTTTTGAAGCTTTCATGGGAGTTTTCTAGTTGAGCTGTTATTTAGTTGCTTGTTGATCAGGAAGCTGCCGCTTCTTTTCATCCCGAGTGTTTCAGAAAGGCTCCTTGTAGTAGAGGCAATTCACAGGGAACGATTCTGCTAATTGCTGCTGAAAATCTGCCCTCCAGCTGAGCCTTTGTGGAGATCACCGGCTGGAAGCTGCAGCTCCTACAAGGATGTGAACCTCACCTGCCATGTGGTACTGTGCAGAACGTGGTAACCTGGAGCACAGCTCTGACCCATGTACTGTGCCGCTCTGTAGTGAGGGTTACAGACCTGGTTCTCGCCCAGTGCTTTGTGGGAACCAAGATGGTGCGTGAAATCAGTATAGCTCTTAAAGGGCATCTTATCACACTGGCTGACCTGTTGTATGTGCGCTTGGCAGCTGAAGGCATCTGTGTTGGTCCCTGTTCATATGTGTCCGCATTACTGAGCCTCTAGGAGCCAAAGGGGCGTTGCTGTTACTTCCAGAGGCTCAGATCTCTCTGCAACTGCTGCTCCCTGGAAAACAGATCCCAAGTGCTCAGCTGGGTAGGCTATGCTGTTCCTGTGCCCAAAGCAAACCAGACTTAAAGGGGTTATCCAAAGTATAAAATTCCCCCCCCCCAATGGCCAGGCCCCTCGTATACAATATACTTACGTGCTTCCCGGCACCCACGTTGCTCTGGATCCCCGCACGGTGGCCGCAGCATCTCCCTGTCGCTCAGATCAAAACATCCGGCAATGGGGGGGAGCAGCCAATAGTAGGCCACGATGGGGATGAGCCTCTCTAGCTTCACCCGCAATGCTGAGGAGGCTCATGCCCGTCGCGGCCTGCTATTGGCTGTTCCCCCCATCGCCGGATGTTTTGATTCAAGCGACGGGGGGATCTGGAGCAACGTGGGTGCTGGGGAGCAGGTAAGTATATTGGGCGGGATATTTTATACTTTGAATAACCCCTTTAAGAAGAGGGGAGGGCTACTTTAGCTGCTCACATCATATTGGGATTGGTAGCAGCTAGAGATATGGGCCTAGTCTTGTTTGAGAGCTGGCAATAACAGAATCACAGCATTATATCTGTTACATCGGAAGATGTAATGGATAGTTAGAAATCGAGTCAGAAGTGAAATCAGTGAAACATGTTTTTACTTTCACTGTCAACTGCATTCTCTGCCATCCCAACAGCTATATCTTCCATGTAATGGATATGATGCTGTGATTCTGGAATTAAACAAGCTTTTAAACCAGGCCAAATGCGGAATGCACACGGACGGTATCCATGATTTGCGGACAGCAAAAAACGGCTACAGCCGCGTGCACGAGCCCCAAGTCTGGTTTGCTTTGGGCACTTGGAACAGCCTACCCTGCCCAGCCGGGAAGTTTCACTTTCAGCTGGGCACTTGGGAGCTGTTTTCCAGTAGAATAAAAGCACTTTTCCTGGACATGTAATACAGACACACAGTGCACACAGGTATGTCTGGGATGTGTCTGCAATCTTCTGTGGGGCACTGCTGTTAGTTATATTGGTGAAAATCAGGGGTGGATTGGGAACTTAAAGTGGCCCTGGAAAAAAAAACTAAAAGTGGCCCCATGTTGTAGGAAGGTCCTAATTGATAGAGGACCAGCCAACTAAAGTAAGCAGGAACAACAGAAGTAGTCTAGCCAGCAATACCATAATGCAGCACAAAATACTGCCGCCCCTTGCCACAGCTGTATTCAACTGTATCACAGTCATAAGGATAGTAATACAGTTGAGTTCAGGAGGGCACCTGTGGCCATTGAGCATCAGATCATTATATACCAGGCCTGCGACCACGAGGAGAGCTTGGGTGGCCCCCAGATCATCGGCCCACCAGAAAAATTTCCCTGTAGGGTCTATGGCCAATCCGCCCCTGGTGAAAATGACGGTTCCCTATAAGACTAGTGAGCACTTGAAGTATATTAGAAAGTTGCAGAACTTCTCTTTGTATTATGTTTAAGCTTTTCTTAAAAAAAATAGACTTTCGGCCATTTGGGACATACTTTATGATGGATCACACAACGTAGAAAAGATCCTGAGCACATACCGACAGAGGAGAATAATGGAGGGGCACTCCCATCTTCCTCCACGAATATGAATGTTCTCAGTCTGCAATAATCCATCATGGAATAGAGAGGAACCAGCTAATGTGTGAGAAGCCCCTGGGCGCAGCAGGATCCTGGGATTCACAGGGGGAGAGATTTCCCACCATAGGGGAGGATGCATCCCATTCCCACACAGTGGTCTGGACTGCCATTCACAAGTTCAAGATTTGAGATCAGGGAGGTCAGAGGACAGTTCGGGGCAGACTACAGAGACCAGTATGGTATACAGCTGTGCGCGTTTAAAGGGCCAGCTCATTGGATCAAACTGTGCTGCCAGAGGATGCGCCTAATTCCTGACGAAGCACAGGCCTTGTGATAAATTGGGCACATCCTCCAGCAATCCATGTGCCTGGAGTGAAATATACTTCAGTCTTTGACTGGAGTGGATTTCCAACATTATTTACTCCTGTTTTCAGGTGTAAAAGTTAGTGAATTTGCCGATGTCCCAACTCCCGCCACTCCCCAGTGTAAGGATGGAGTAAAAACGATGCGCGACAAAATTTTGTTGCATGAGCGTTAAAAAAGTCACAAAAAGGGGTGTTCCTACTTTTTTTGACGCCAAGCTGGAGTTAGTAAATGTAAGATCTTAATTTTTGTTGTGTGCCTATTGTTATACTTCAGCTTAAGGCTATAGAGCAACAGTCTCCATCTTGTGGCTCTCTAGCTCGTGCTAAACTACAACTCTGAGCATGCTGGAGGCTGTCCGGTCATGCTAGGATTTATAGTTTTGAAATAGCTGGAGAGCCAAGGGTTGGAGACGACTTCTGTAGATTCTCCGTCCCCTATACCCTGCAGTCTGTCATGATGTATAATGCCAGCCATACAGTCTCCATTTTCCATCCTTGTGGGGTAAAGCAGTGAATCTGTTCTGAGCGATGGAATACCTTTTATTGAATTGGATCATTTAGAAACATATAAATGTAAATAATTTGTCTTTTCCGTCTGCGCTGTTCGTGTTAATCATTATTTATTTGACCACAACGAATGATTGTATTTGCTGCAGAATTAGGATGTTGTTACATGCTCGGATTTTTTCATGCAGTTTTCGAAGTCAGAAGTAGAAGTGGATTAACCCTTTCCAGGCACTTACGTGTATATATATATTCGCCGGCAGTCAGGACTTTAAATATATAGCCAGCTCATGTGGGCAGCGGGTGCCTGCTGTATTAAATAGCAGGCACTAGGGTCTAATGTCCGGGACCAGTGGTAACGCCCATCATGGACCTTTAACGCATTAGATGCCGTAGTCAAATGTCACGGCATCTGGAGGTACAAAAAGCCAGAAGCACGCGCTTTCTGATGTGTTCCGGCCCCTCCCCAGTGGAGATCGGGGGACTCGGAGGGTGTGTTTGGCGGCACTTGTCCTCCTGAGTGACAGGAGGCTGCCGCACATTAGTTCCTATGGAGAGCCTGCCTGTGTAATTTCAATAGACTCCAATGCTAATGCATTTGAGTCTAGGAGAAAAGCAATCTAATTATTACTTGTTATAGTTCCCTAGGGGAACTATGAAAAAAGTGTAAAAAAAGAAAAGAAAAAGTTTTTAAAAATATAAAAACTAAAATCACTCCCCCCTCCCCAAAATTAAAATAAAAGTACATAAACAATTTAAAAAATAATCATGGGTATCGCCACATGTGAAAATGCCCGTACTATTTAAATATAAAAAATTAAAATAAAATAAAAATATAAACAAAAGTCCAAATGGCTGATTTGTCGTTTTTTGTCACTTCATCTCCCTCAAAAAACTGGTATCAATGAAAAGTACAGATTGCTCTACAAAAAGCCCTCACACAGCTCTGTATACCTAAAAATAAAAAATTATGAGAGTAAGAATATGGTGATGCAAAGAAAAAAAATTTTTTCACAAAGTTTTTATTTTTTTTCGGTATTTAAACACAAGAAAAAATATACGTATGTATCAGTGTAATTGTACTGACCTGCAGAATGAAATTTAACAGGTCAGTTTTTAACACTGGAAAAAAAACTGGCGGAATTATTATTATTTTTCTTTTTTTTATTCCACCTCATTTGGATTTTTTTTTCCCGCTTCCCACTACATTGTATACAACAGTAAATGGTGCCATTAGAAATTGATGTAAAGCAAGAAAATCAGACATTATATAGTACATGACAATACCCTTGTAACAAAGCTAAAACCAGCCCTGTACCTCATATGGGTCCAGAGATCTCCCCATTCATTGCTCCAATTGCTCTGCTAGATTATCTTCAGCCTGTAAGCTCAGTGGGTGTGTCCTTTCTGCTGCAGCTCTCCCCCTGTAACTGCTACAGCTTCTAACAGAACATATGGCAGGTGGCGATTGATGATTTAAACTGAGCATGTGCGACCAGCTTAGTGAGACGGACAAAAATAAGGAAAAGATCAAACAGCAGGTGGCGCTATACAGATACATTTTATTGAATCACTCAGTGGCTATTCTAAATTTTTAATTACATGCAATTACAAAAGTATCCAGATCCAGGTGCTGTTTGAAAAATATTGAATGTGTTTTGTGACAGAACCCCTTTAATATTTTTTCTCCTTTTATGTTACTATATTACTATGAAGGCCTTTTAAAGGCTTCCGTTTTGACTTCTGTATTATGGATTCCGTTATTTTGTATTATAACCATGTTATAACGGAAAACAAAAACTGAATCCATAAGAGTGATGTGAAGCCTCCCTTACTTGCATGTAGTTATCATGGTCTGAATGCTGTAACTGTACTTCACTGGGTCCCTGCCTCCAAGGTTGTCCATATTTGGATCCTCCATTGCAGATTGGACAAGAAACCACAACTGAACCCGATAGAACCCTTCGCAAGTCATTGGACATAGTGATATCTGTCGTGTAATGGATCTGGCAGTATATTTTGTAGTTTGATCTGGAAAATTAATCACAGGCTGCACACGCAAATGTTGGCTTATTAGGTATCTGCAAAAAGGACAGGAGGATCAATGAGGCAAATAATGTGAGGAGAACGCGATGATTTGGTCCTCCCGCTCACATGTCACTGTAAGGTTACAAGGAAAAATCTATATGAATACAGAAGACGTGCGCAATAATACATCAAAATAACAGTACAAACTATCTTAAAGGGGTTGTCCAATTTATGAAAAAAAAATATAGCACTGTAAATCTGATGGGCAGCAATATATAACTAAGTTCAGCAAGTTTTAGGCAAAAAAAAATCTGTATTTCCTCATTTCCCTGGTTCTCTTCTGGTCTTTGTGTACATGCAATAACAACAATCTCAGCCCCTCCCCCTTCTCTGCAAAGGCAGTGAATACAAGTGCTGAGTGACATGTCTGCCTGCTGGGATACTCAGCAGCATGTTATATGTGTAGGACTACAAGTCCCAGCTGTACAATGACACTGCTGATACACACAGGAAATTCTCCCTACCTGTTCTTGTACAATACAATTCCTCTATAGCTCCTTGCCCAGCATTTGTCTCCTCTCACTGCTGCAGCTACTATTTGTTGTAAAGCCTTGAGCCCTCAGTGTGTTCTGGCTGAAGGGGTTAATGTTTTATCTGAAAGAATCCAGGGAGAGAGCAGATAGCAGGAGCCCGGCAAAGAAAGGGGGCGTGGCCAGTGACTTCTCGTACAGACTGTTATCTGAACTCTGAGGCTTGTACACGAAACATCACAGACCAGGGAGATAAGGTGACATCACAGGTCATGTGACCCTCAGCCAACTCTGAGAAACCAGCAGCTTTAGAAACACAAAGTATATGGGAAAGTTGTTATACCTGACAAGTTAGAAACATATAAAGAACAAAAAAATAACTCGGACAACCCCTTTAATGCATAGCGGTCGTCATGGGGAAAAATGTCATGACACAAAAGAACATTTATTCAGAGGTCTTCAGCTTAAAGGGGTTTTCCTGGAGTTTAATATTGATGGCCTATCCTCAGGATAGATCATTAATATCTGATTGGTGGAGGTCCAACCCTGGCGCCCCCGCCGATCAGCTGTTTGAAGAGTCGCCGACACTCCAGTAAGCACCTGTGTTCATCATCACATGGCTTATGCGCAGTTCAGTCCCATTCACTGGAGCGCGGTCTCTTCTAACAGCTGATCGGGGGCGGTGCCAGCTGTCGGACCCCCACGATCAGATATTGCTGATCTATCCTGAGGATAGCTCTCTATATCCATTTAATGGACGCCACTAACAGTGTGGGGATCCCAGAGGAGAAGCCATACTGTATATATGGGAACCACGTGCCTTGGCATTAGTGCAGTGTGATCAATGTGATGAGGGATTGTCCTGTATACAGTACATGAGGCATGTAGAGAGATGATCTTTTGTATTACAGTAACCATAGCTGATACAGTAATAATACTATAGGCGGCCATTCTTATGACCTGACTGGACGATAAAGCGGACAGCTTTTCACACAGCCACCTGGCACAGAATCGCCTGACCTCTCACGGCTATATGATCCCACATTCTCTGGTAGATCTTCCATTATCTTCTTCTACGACCCACTGTATCATCCAGCGGGGTATGGGAACAGGTGTATGTTTTAGAGATCTCTACTATATACCTCATGTTATATACCCAAGACAGTCCCTCATTACATTCATCATACTGGGCTATTGGAGGGGGATCTGGTCGACCTTCAGCTCAACTTCTCCTCTGGGATCCCCATACCCCACATGACGACAGGAACCCCCCCCCCCCCCCCGACGACGTCTATATACTATGTATGTATTACCCAGGTAGTTTGTGTTGTATTATAACTCACATCTTGTGTGTCCATACTGATTTTCTTTATACCTCACAGTATGTCTTGCTGTTTGCATTGGGATCGCACCAGTATTAGCCATTTCAGTTGTTCTGCCACATTATAGGAGCAGAACAACAAAAAATAATTGAAATGCTGGGTTCGGCACATAACTAAACCAAACTGAGCCAAAGAGGCTCTATTGGCTTTAAAGAGGTCTGTTCAGTCGCCATTCCGTTCACCCCTTTTTTTACCGGACAAAATTTTTTTAATGTCCACTGTTTTTGACAGAACCTGTGACAGAGGCCTGAACAAAACGACGTGACGATACCCTTATTCATCCTCCTCTTCTTCTTACTGCGGATACCTAATGAATTGCCACAAAAAGATTTGAGTGCTCTGTGAGACACAGGAGCACTGCCCCTCCTCTCATTGTACCTCATCACCACTACGTTTGTATATTCTGATATAAACGTACCCGTGTGTGAACAGAGCCTATTTCTGAGCACAGAGCATCACAGGATTATTGCAGTTTTTGATGCTGACTGGATTATGTTCAAACCTTAAGGGCTTTCATGGGCTGGTACACAGGGCAATTATCGGGAACCAAGCGTTCATTCCTGATCATTTGCTGCTCGTTTATCTGCATTTACACACGGCAGATATGTCCTCTTTATCAGGACAAGCACTTCTTCCCCCGATCACTGGTTCAGTGTGTTTGGTGCCAGATTACACAGGGTAATGAGCTACCCACAAGGAGGTGAACGTGGCACAATCTGCCCATATAAATGTGTACAGATAACATTGTCCAGAAATGTGCCACAGCACAGACTGTAATTGTCAGGTATAATGTCACTATGTGCTTATCATGGAGTCCTGTGCAGCCTGTGCTGCTATGTAATGTGAAGATATTGGGGCACATTTACTAAGGGACTTGCGACTATTTTAGCCATAAAATAGTCGCAATTCCCCTTTTTTAACCGGCTGTATTAACTGGTCGGTTTTACACCGTATCCGCCAGTTGGGGGTGGCAGGCAGGACTCCAGCCCCGGCAAATTTACTAACATTTATACCGGGAAACTGGCATAAATGTTAGTGAAAAACTACGTCAGCCAGGGACTGGTGTAGTTTTTGCGTAAGGACTGCCACAAATGCTCCTAGTTTATGACAAGGCGCACGTCTCATCATAAATCAGTCGACTAAGCAGAGGAGGAAACTAAGACTGGCGTAAAAAGTCAGTCTTAGTAAATGTGCCCCACTGCATCTCTGAGTAGTGGAGATACGTGCAGGCAAAAAAAGAAAGCTGCAGGAGGGTGGAGACACAGATGAAAGATCACTTTGTGTCTGATTATATCCTTTTTGAGGGCCACTGAGCCCTTCTTCAGGTGTGAGGTTACAGGGATGCTTCTTCCCTCTTGGAGCCTCCCCGGTGCTGGTCCGGTCAGAGAAGTCAGCGGTAACTGTGTTGCTGCATAGCGCCAAGGTGACACCACACCATCCACACATTGTTGGTTCGAGTACCAAACATGTCCGCCAGCTCTTAGCGCTGCTGTGAGATGTTACCATGGTAACGCCATTGAGACAGAAAACATTTCATAAGATCTGCTCCTTTGAAATGCCACTATCCAGTATGGAGTTCAAGGGGTTTTCTGATATTACATAAATCAAGCTTTATGTTCTACCATTCTCTCATATCCTTTTTTCAGGTTTTCACCATTTTCAGTGAATGGGAACATTTGTTTTCCATTAAGAGGCTAAAAGCATGTTCTGACCTAGTCCTAGACCTAGCTGAGAATTATTACAGAGGACCCGTCCCCTCTCCTGACATGTCTGTCTTAGTAACAATTCTGGACATTTATTCTTATGACTCTGTGGCACATTTACTAAGGGACTCGCAACACTTTTACGTGTAAAAAGCATTGCTAGTCCCCTTTTCTGTCCGGCCATGCAACAATATTTTGCCGCACATCCAGTTTTGCGCCATGTCCATCAGTTCCGCAGGGGGTTGTGCCGGGGCTGGGGATCAATTTACTTTACTGGTGCAAATGTTAGCTACAAACTACACCAGCCAGGGACCTAATTTCTGATGAGGCACACACGACGTCATAAATTAGACATATCTAACGGTAGCACAGAGGGGGAAACTAAGACCGGCATAAAAAGCCGGTCTTGGTAAATGTGCCCCTAAGTTATGCCATTCCCCTGTTATTTGTACTAGAAGTTATGAATGAAATGCCACCTGTCTAACTGGGCGTTACCAGTTGGGGGTGTCCCTGCATAGTCTGATACTATCTAGTCAGTGCTGCCAGTGTCAGACTGTGCAGGGACACACTCCCAACTAATAAAAACCAGCTGTACCTTTACTGCAGATTGCTGCCAACTCATTCAGAAATTTCTAGCCGGAATAGAGGAATGACACAGCGTAGAGTCATAAGAAAAGATTCTCCAGAATTATTACATGAGGGATGCAAGGAGTAGAGATGAGCGAATTTCATATTTAGAAATTTGTTTGCGCCTTGTTTAGTGGTAAAAGCAGAATTGCATTATGGATTCCGTTACCACGGACCATAACGCAATTCTATGACGGAATGCATAACGGAATGCCTTTAGAGGTATTCCGTTATTCATTCCATCATAATAGAAGTCTATGGCCTACATAACGGATCCGTCCGGTTTTCGTTATGCTGGAGTCCTCTCCTGCATAACGGAGACCGGACGGATCTGTTAAACACGCCGTAGACTTCTATTATGATGGAATGAATAACGGAATACCTCTAAAGGCATTCCGTTATGCATTCCGTCATAGAATTACGTTATGGTCCGTGGTAACCAGGGCTGTGGAGTCGGTAAGCCAAAGCCCCAACTCCGACTCCTCAATTTCCCCTGACTCCGACTCCCGACTCCATCCGACTCTGACTCCCTCATACGTGGAGCATATTTAAGTGATAACTTTAAGCACACTTTGCATAAATCAATAGTACAGATATGTCATGACAAAAAGAGTCTGTAATATATGTTTTACTAGATATCTTTACTCTGAACTTTCAGTATCAGGCTTCTCTGGGTACAGCTCACTAAGGGCCTGATGTATGAAAACTGTCTAGGTCTAAGACTTTCTTTGTTGCCCATAGCAACCAATCAGAGCTCCCCTTTCATTTCTCCAAAGCACTATATGAAATGAAAGGGGAGCGCTGATTGGTTTCTATGGGCAACAAAGAAACTTCTACACCTAGACAGTTTTCATACATAAGGCCCTAGGTGTTTTACATCAGAGGAAAAGCAAACTAAAACATAAAGCAGAGAGAACATGCACTGGACAAGTGATGTATGCACAGTTTATTGAAAGTTTAGATATACTAAGAAATACTTGCCTTACATTCCCAGCGCCGTATATGTACGGCGCTGGGGTGATGCGGGAACATGGCGCCCGCTCGCACGTGGGGTGGGCGTCATGGCGAGCAAGTCTCTGCTGTTTCAAACAGCAGAGACTTGCCCCTACTTACCGATGTACCCGATCGGTAACTAAAGCTATTTGATGCCATGATCTCACGTGATCACGGCATCTAATAGCTCTAAACCCGGAAGCGATCGCTTCTGGGTGTCCCACGCACGCCCCCCTGTGGCCAATCGGGGCACCTGCGGTGGGTTTGAATGCTGTAAACCTAGCTGATAAGGTTTACAGCTTTCAATGTGCAATTCTTAGTTTGGCCACTAGATGGCAGGCCAGGCTAAGAAATGAGCAAAAGGGATATTAAATGCAGGATTTAAAATCCCTGATTGCTCAAAAATAAAAGATAAAAAACAGGATCTATTTGCTCATATGTGAGCCTTAAAATAATTACAAAAAATGTAAAAAAAAATTTACAAAAATATATAAAAAATAAAAAAATGTAAACGTTTAAATCACCCCCCTTTCTGCATAATTAAAAAATAAATACCTAAATAACAATAAATATAGACATCATTGTTATCACCGGGACCGAAAACGCCCGTACTTTTAAAATATAAAAAAAATTTGCAATACGGCGAATTGTGTGACGGAAAAAAGCGGCAAAATGGCTGATTCGCTTTTTTTTTCTAAAAACAATTAAGCGATAAAAAAGTCATACACACCCCAGAATGGTAT
Organism: Rhinella marina; assembly: GCA_900303285.1. Classification (NCBI taxonomy): domain Eukaryota; kingdom Metazoa; phylum Chordata; class Amphibia; order Anura; family Bufonidae; genus Rhinella; species Rhinella marina. Next base: position 201,263 of record ONZH01028470.1, on the reverse strand, counting down.
CAATAAAAAGTTCAGATCGCCACGCAAAAAATGAGCCCCCATACAGCTCCGTACACTTAAATACCAAAAAGTTATAGGGGTCAAGATATGATGACAAAAAATTGTTTTTTAAAAATTCCAACTTTATGATTTTTTCATCAAAACACAAGAAAAACTATACATATTTAGGTACCGCCGAATTCGTACTGACCAGTAGAATGAAAGTAACTGGTCAGTTTTAATGAACATCATACGCCGTAAATAAAAAAACCCGTTAAAAACTGTAGCGGAATTGCGTTTTTTTTGTTTGCAATTTCACCCGATTTGGAATTTTTTCCCCGCTTCCCACTACACCATATGCAATATTAAATGGTGGCGTTGGAAAGTACAACTTGTCCCGCCAAAAATAAGCCCCCATACAGCTATGTGAACAGAAAAATAAAAAAGTTATGGCTCACGGAAAATAGGGAAGGAAAATGAAAACGCAAAACCGAAAAAAACAGTTTGCACTTACTCTGTCTCCTCAGGTTGTGGGGGGGTCTCCAGCAGTTATTAGCATATATTAACTTACTCTGACAGAGCAGGAGATCTCTAAAACAATTAAAGGTGAAAGCCATCCTTCAGTCCTCAACAAATTTTGCTTACTGAGGTCACTCCTGCTCTCAGCCAATCAGATAAGTCTTTCTGGTCTGCAGGTTACCATAGAAACCTGTGTGCAGTGAGAGACCTGCTGAACTGTCTATAGTTCATGACTAAAGTAAAATCTACTGACCACTGTATTTAGAAAATGTCTTCTTTTAACTGTCCCTTTATGTTGAAAGCTAATCTTTGTAACTAGTGAGAAAACACCTTTAATCCTGTTTTCTGTAGTAGCTCTGAGATGAGTGCAGCCATTCCTTCCCAGTGCCTTTTTCCTCTGATCTGAACATCTACATGAAAGGCAGCACACAGTCATCTCAAGTGAAAGCCTAGATCCTTAGATCAGGAATAGAACAGACATTTCTAGGACATTTTATCATGTTCCCAAATTCTTATAAAATATATTCTGCACATACTGCATTGAACTAAATGTACCAATTTATTATATATTTTAGGAGTCGGTCCATTTTATACTGACTCCACTCCGACTCCACCAAAATTGTCACCGACTCCACGACTCCGACTCCACAGCCCTGGTGGTAACGGAATCCATAATGCAATTCTGCTTTTACCACTAAACAAAGCGCAAACAAATTTCTAAATATGAAATTCGCTCATCTTTAGCAAGGAGTTACTAAGAGAGACATGTCAGGAAAGGTGACAGCATCTCTTTAAGTCAGGACGTGGTATCAGCCGCTGCATCTAAACATGTCATTCACTGACAGCAAACAGAGATATAAATGGTAACAAAATGAAGCATAAAGTGTTATCTACAGAACACTGGAAAAATATAAGACACTATGAGGCAGATTTACTAATTGTGTCTAATGAGACAGATTTGGTTGGCTTACTTTGCTCAAAAATGTCACACCAAAATTTTAGGCCACTTTTCCTCTGATCCGAGGTGCAAAACGTATCTAAAACACATAATAAATGTGGTGCAAGGCAAGAATCCTAGCACATTTAGTAAATCTCCCTGTGTCGGCCTGTGCACCGCAGTGCAGTCATGCATGTGCCCAGCCATAATTTGTGTCTGCCAAGTCCATGCGGTTATTCATATGCCATGTGTCTGCGAAAGGGTAAGATAAATGCCCAGAGAGGCAGCGCTGAAGCCATTGCAGCACCATCAGATAAATATCCCCAGCCTGCTGCATTGCAGTCCCTGCTCCGGTCCCCTCCACTCTGTCAGTGCAGGGATGAGACAGCGGGTGCAGCCCAACGACCACGTCCCAGTATGATGCTGGTTGTTGTAGTTCCTGACCTTCACATTGTACTCGGTATATACCAGAATGCTGGATGATGGTTGTTGTTGTAGTTCCTGGCCTTCACATTGTACTCGGTATATACCAGAATGCTGGATGATGGTAGTTGTTGTAGTTCCTGGCCTTCACATTTTACTCTGTATATACCAGAATGCTGGATGATGCTGGTTGTTGTAGTTCCTGGGCTTTACATTGTACTCTGTATATACCAGGATGCTGGTTGTTGTAGTTCCTGGGCTTTACATTGTACTCTGTATATACCAGGATGCTGGTTGTTGTAGTTCCTGGGCTTTACATTGTACTGTGTATATACCAGGATGCTGGATGATGCTGGTTGTTGTAGTTCCTGGCCTTCACATTGTACCCTGTATATACCAGGATGCTGGATGATGGTGGTTGTTGTAGCTCCTGGCCTTCACATTGTACCCTGTATATACCAGGATGCTGGATGATGTCACTGGTCTCCCAGCACAGGCCATTATGGCTGACAGGCCCCGGTGGTGGTAGAGGCTGCTATAGCAACAGATGAGATGGAGCCTGGCTCTTGCACGCTGAAGCCTCGCTCCTGCCTCACATCTCGGGGAGCCGCTCGCTGTGGGAGGGATTGGAGTTGGAGGAATAAATGGAATTGGCATTTGTGTAGCTGAGCCCGATGTTACTGCCAGGACATCTTCATCATGGAGCTCACGTCTGAGCGATCCCAGTGTTTCTACCACACACAAGGCGGAGAAGACAGGAGGACCACGTTACCCTGGATCTAACACCCTGTCAGCACATAGAAGGAATGATCACTCTCAAAATCCATGACTGCTGGGACACCCCCCTCCCCCTCCGCTAAATGAAGACAATGCAAGAAACCTCCAGGAACTACATTGACTTGTCCTTCTCCTCCAACTTTCTAAATGTTCTCTCCTGCTGTTTCTTAGTTATCACTTTCTTTAAAACTGGTGACAACCAGCATGGTCGCCATTTAAAGTCTAGGGTCTGTGTGGGGGGAGGTTGTCACTAGGATCTATGACTGCATATATCTACTCTTTTCTGGAAACGGATCTTCTGTCCGTACTGAGATCCTGTCTGCTCCCGCTTCTCCTCTCAGCGGTTCTTTCTTCATTGTGTGACGTTCTCATCTTTGGTCCCATTGCTGACTTATGATCCATGTATGCGGCAGTGGAGTCAGAATACTCCGTGCTCCCTGGGTATTCTCCCTTTCTTCTTGGGAGTGATGTGACCCGGACACTTCATGAAAACTGTTTACTCTCAGTGAATAGCAGCCATTGTGGCGAGTAATGCTGTTGTCTGCAGCACGTGACCCGGAAAATCTGCTCTATTAGAGGTCATTCATGGAGGTGAAATGAGGGCAGAGCCTCCACTGAAAATATAGCCACATGGCGATCCCAGTGACGTCAGACAAGCTGTGACTGAGCCCCAGCAACGTACAGCAGAATGTCACGTCCCATGTCATAGGAGGTTCACACACCATAATAACACCATGACTAGATCAGAACACCTAAGATGTCATATGATAAAAAGTTCTGATAGATATGTTTCATTCTTCACAATGTTAAGATTCTTCTTTCTATCCAAAAACCTCTCCTTACATAGCCCAGATACCACAGCTGATGAGCTTGTCACAATGTGTCAGTGTACATATTAGTGCAGAGGCTGTGCGGAGAAGAACGTATCTTCCAGCACAGATGACGATAGATAATAAACCCATCAGCTGTGAGTGCAGGAGCAGATCTATACAGATTTATTCTCTTAAAGACTCCACTCCTATAATGAATGTTTTTTATTTGCCCAGAGTACTCCATACACTGCATATTTTTGCCCCATATACCTGTTTTTCATGTCTGTACTTTGCTTCCCCTGTTCTTAGCCTCATTGCATTCTGGCAGGAAGTTTACATGCAGAACTTCCTGTTTTCCTCAGCTTCCTGTTGGCTTTGCTTTACTCTGTAATGTTTCTCAGGGCTTGCTTCACCTGCCTCTCTGCTGTAATCTTGCTCCCTATACCTCCCCTCTAGTTAGGCGGACCAAGCCCTATGAAATATTACAGAGTAAAGAATGCTGGGGGTTTGTTTAGTAAACCCATCAGAAAGCTGAGGAAAACAGGAAGTTCTGCATGTAAACGACTGACATAAAAACAGGTATATGGGGCAGAAGTATGTGGTGTTTGAGGTCCGGGGGTGGAGAACCTCACCAACAGCAAGCTTAGCTCTTCAAATTGGAATTATAACATAAAACAAAATTGAGATTATCAACAAGTTTGCTGCAGTTTTTTTGCTTTAAAGAGTTGCAAAATGCTTGAAAATATCACTTGCTATGGTCGCTGAAATTTGAATAATGGGTGTGTGGTTTATTGGGAGGAGGTGTGGCCTAAATCTTTAAAGCCGGAAAATGGAGAATATTTTGGCGCGCATCTACAACTGTTCATGTTTTTAGGATAGTGGAAGAGGCTTTTACCTGAGCTCAGGAAGACTGCATCGTGCTCCTGTGACCAGCTGCTGCTCTCTGTTATCTGTCATTTGCAGTAAAGTGTACGGTTTTCTTTGGCCCTTGTTGTGCCCTTCCTCCATTCAGCACCCCTCCTTAGTCCCCTATTCTACATTTATGTCTTTGAGTACATTACTGCGTGCCCTTAGTACAATAGCTCAGATTTACTTTTAGACAGGGTAGACATTCAGATTACTTTCACGTTTAGGTTTTTTTCTATAAAAACTCCAGCTCCAGATGTCAGCTGAAGGACTATGGGAAATATGTAACGCAGGACACACAAATGTTTTTTGCTCCTGGTGTTTCTTATTTTCAAAAACACAACATGCTGGAGCTCTTGGGCTCATACACATGGCGTAAGGCCGTGATGCCCGTATTGTGGACTGCAACCAGTGGGTCCACAATATATGGGCACAGGCTTTGTGCAATACGTATCACACGTGCAGGCCCATTGACTTGAATGGATCTGCAAGATACGGAGTGGTGCGGTGCAGAGGCTCAGATTGGAAGCCCACGGAAGTAGGGCTGAAACCATCACTCGATTGATGCAAATTGTTTAACATCCCTGTCCCTGCACTATATCAAAAATAAACTGAAATGCTAGTTATGGCTCATGCACACGACCGTAGACTGTTTTGTAGTCTGCAAATTGCAGATCCGCTAAATGCAGATAAAGGCCATCTGCGTTCCGCATTTTATGGACCGTCCTGGCCTCTATAGAACAGAACCATCCATGTCCTTAAAACGGACAGAAATAGGACATGTTCTATTTTTTTACCAGCCCCATTGAAGTGAATGGGTTTGCATTAGAGATGAGCGAACGTGCTCGTAACGAGCACTGTAGCGCTCGGCTCCCCTGCCCTCGCATGGGCGCAGGCAGCCGCTTCCGTTGGGTGAGGAGGACGGAAGCGGATGCCTGCGGGCATTCCAGCGCAGGGGAGCCGAGCGGTACAGTGCTCGTTACAAGCACGTTCGCTCATCTCTAGTCTGCATCCAACCCGCACAAAATGTGGATCGGATGCGGAAAAATAAAATACTTTCATGTGCAGGAGCCCTGACACTGAAGGTTTTTTTTTTGTATGCTTTGCATTTTATTTTTTTATTGAAAAGTACTACACTACATCTCTGTATGGGGGAAAAAACACCATGCAAAAATGTCAGTATAAAATGCAACACACACTGGCAAACAGAGCAAAAAAAACTATAGAGAAAATCACCAAACCTAGAACATGTTGAAACTTAAAAAAAAATGGCATTGCCAGGCAAAATCCATCAAACGCTAGAAGGAAACCAGTGTGTGGCACCGGCCTTAAGGTCTGTGGGCTGCAGGCAGAGTCTGGGAAGGTGATGAGCGGCTGCCCGCACACATTGGTATTTCCTCTCATCTTCACTGCATGGAGGAAGAGGAAAAGCAGATTGTGGATAAATATAGACTCTTTTTTCTGGTGTGACGTGCGCCTGTAGTGTGAGCGCTCCTGAACGGCAGCTTATCCCGCTGAGATCTGTCACAATACCACCTAGAAATTCTGCTGTCATTCCCACATTTCCATTAGAATGATCCTCCGGACCTCTGAATCGCAGAACGCTCGTGTCCAGAACTAAGGTGTGGCCTTAGTGATACTTCTGTGGGCTGGAGGACCAGTGTTATTACAGCATGAAGCGGCTAGCAGGGGTGTCCTGTGAACCTCAGGACCCAAGGAGTTCGGGATCCTCTGTCTGTGGGCTTATTCACACAGTCAGTGATTGTCAGCCAAAACCAGGAGTGGAGGCTACACAGACATAGGGGAAAGATTTGTACGTGTTCTGTGGTTTGGACCTGCACCCGGTTTTGGCTGACGATCATTGATGGAAATGACTGACCAAATACTAATGCAAATTGTGGATCCCGGCTGTGAGCATGCCACTTTTTTTTTTTTTTTTTTTAACCCCGTCTAGAGAAAAAACGGACAAGAATAGGACATGGTTTTTTTTTTTTTGCAGGGCTGCGGAAGGGACATACGGTGGCACCCGTTTTCTGTCTGCATCTTTTGCGCCTCCGTTGAGATGAATGGGTCCGCATCCATTCATCGGACCGAAACTACGGCGGTGTACATGAAACCTATGACTATGGATGTGAGATTGAATTGTAGGGAACTGAATCTCAGTATAAATTGGGATGTTCAAAAACACCTGGAGCTCTGCTACTAAACCCCTTTTGGGTAGGTTGACGTCTGCGGTGCTTTTCCGTTCCAACATAGAAATCGGAAAAATGGGGGATGTGTAATATTCCGGACTGACCCTATTACCTATAATGGGGTCTGTTGGGTTTACGTTATGGTTTTTGTCATTCTGTGCACTGCAGATGTGAACCGGGCCTTACAAGATTGTAGGCGTGTCACAATACCAGAATTTTGACTAAATGTAGTATCGCAATATTCGATGCCAAAACGATTCTTCATACTAAAATGCTAAAAGAAAAAAATGCCATTTTACCAGTAAAATAACCCCTTCCAGGTCATGGACCTCATATACTGAAGTATAGTCTTTAAACATGGCACTGTGTCAGAAGCTGAGTTTTACACAGCAGACACCCGGAGGCAATGTCCGTGATCAATGATGATGATCATGGATATTTAACCCCTTAGATAGCGTGGTCAATTGGGGCCATGGCATCAGAGAGGTCTTTCTCAGCTCCTCTTCTATAAACTATCAGATTGTAGGAGGGAAAAACGTCTGGATGTGGTAGGAGTACCACCTGCCCTTAGAGGAGACAGCACAGTGTAAGGGCTCATGCACACGACGTCTAAGTAGCTGCCGTCACACGGCCATTTTTAGCACCAATGAAAGCCTATGGGGCTATTCACATGGCCGTTTTTTTAACGGCCAGTGAATAGCATCCGTCCAGAAATAGGACATGTCCTATTTCTGGGCCGTTTCAACGGGCCGACTGCCCCATTGAAATGAATGGGGTCGTTTTAATGGCCGATTGACAGGAGTGCTCCCGTCTAACGGCCGTTAAAAACAGGTACACTATGGCCACTCACCCTACCCACTTGCACGCGCTGCGCAGTCTCTGGTTTCTTCATTGAGCAGGCCCTGCCGATGGACCTGCATTATGCGCGGTGACGTCAGAGAATAGACTGCTGCAGCGCGAACAATTGGATAAGGTGAGTTTTTTTTTTTTTTTTTTTTTTTTAAATCATCAAAAAGCAGCTGTGGGGCATTTATTTAAACCATGGGGGAAATTATTTAAGATGGGAACATTAAAAAAAATTCCTACACTATGGGGGACATTATTTTATCAGGGGGCCTACATTATTTTAGCTGGGGGCACTATGGAGGACATTATGGGCATCATGGGGGTCATGATTATAGTTTGGGGGAAAAAATACTGCCAATCCAATTAATCAATTTTTCATGTCCGTTTTTAACGGACATGAAAAACTGATGCAAAACGGACATTAAAAATGGACACACGGCCAGAAGATGGATTGACACACTGATGCAAAATGGCCATGAAAACTGACTGTGTGTCCGTTTTTAAAGGACGTTTTTTTTCACTGTCGTGTGCATGTAGCCTAAAAGAGCTGGAGTACCACCCTTTTATAGAGTGCAGGGTGCTCAGCTATGGATAGTGAATGCTTACAGCTGGATATGATATTACTAGCACCACCATCCTGAACTAATCCTAATGTGAGTACCACCCTTCTATGTAGGGCAATACACTCAGCTATGTATAATATACTATATAGTATAACAAACTGAACAACCATACAATGTACTGACCTATAGAAATCTGTAGATACCAGTACATTATGCATGTCAATAAATTATGCATAAGAAGAATACTATTGAGGTTTTCAGTGAGAGGAATCCTTCCATTAACACCAGTGGAGCCTGTGGCTCACTGATGGAGTTTCTGACTCCCATACTGTAGGTCCTGGGTTTCTGAAAGAAGAGACAGAATAAAAGTTAAATATACAGGGGTATCCCCAAGCACTGTCAGATTGCTGGAGGGGCCCTCCTCCAAATCATCCCTCTTCATTGTCAGAGTCCAGGGACTCAATAGGGCAGAGCAGCTTAGTACTGAAATTCTGACAATGTCCATATTGAAGTAGAGTTATGCCCCTTTCACACGAGCGGGAGACTCGCATGTCTCCCACAACGCATCTACAGGGCTGGGATCGCATATAATGCTATGCGATCCCTGTCAGTGCCGAGTCCAGCCCTGTAGATGCGTTGCGGGAGACATGCGAGTCTCCCGCTCGTGTGAAAGGGGCATTAGAGGGGTTGTGTCACAAAACATAATCTACATTTTTCAAACCAGCACCTGGATTTGAATACTTTTGTAATTGCATGTAATTAAACATTTTGTATAACCAGTGAATTATTCAATAAAATGTATCTGTATAGCGCCACCTGCTGTTTGTTCTTTTCCCTATTTTTTGTCCGTATCACTGAGCTGATCGAATGTGGTCAATTTAAATTTTCAGCTGCCAGCAGTAGAGATGAGCGAACGTGCTCGTAACAAGCACTGTAGCGCTCGGCTCGCATGGGCGCAGGCATCCGGATCCGTCGGGTGAGGAGGACGGATCCGGATGCCTGCGCCCATGCGAGCGCAGGGGAGCCGAGCGCTACAGTGCTTGTTACGAGCACGTTCGCTCATCTCTAGCCAGCAGCCATATGTTCTGTTAGAAGATGCAGCAGAAAGGACACACCCCTTAGCCTCCAGGCTGAAATGGGTTGTCTGGGTTTTTAAGAATCTCCTGCCAACAGTCATTAGGCAATAGCTGAGCATCGTCTATGAATCCATATTTAGTGCCGCTGATCTCTCTATAATTTTCGACGTGCTTATGGGGGTCATTTACTAATGCCATTTGGTGTGGAAAAAAACAAAACCACTTGCCACTTTTTAACACCTGTGTGACAACACTTTTTTTTTTTTCCAGTCAGGGGCTGGGCGGTCAGCCCCGGCAAATTCACTAACATTTACATCCGCCCCCCCACCACACCCAAGTGGCGAGGACGACATAAAAACGCACAGGTGTTAAAAAGTGGCAAAATTTATTATTTTTTTCCCCCACACTGGCGTTAAAAAGTCACAGAATAGGGTCTCACAACTTTTTTTATGCCAAAAACATATCGCTGTCAGTAAATGACCCCCACATCTTCAGTCTGTGTTCTGAGTGTCAGTGATTTGTTTCCTCGTGTTTTTCTGAATGCTGGTGACATCACAGCACCTCGTTAGCCCGGATGATGATGTCATAGACTGTTTATTCCTCTTCTAAACTGGGCACATGCAGGTCCGCCCCTTGTCATTAATAGAAAGCGCCGTACGTCTAAAGCAGCTTCGCCCACGCTGCACCGAGTCACATGACTGCACTGTGCCTGCAATGATGGGAGTGATACATTGTGTGTGAGATTGGGGGGATTATGAGCACCAGGGGACAGGGATGATGGGAGTGATACATTGTGTGTGAGATCGGGGTGATTGTGAGCACCAGGGGACAGGGATGATGGGAGTGATACATTGTGTGTGAGATCGGGGCTATTGTGAGCACCAGGGGACAGGGATGATGGGAGTGATACATTGTGTGTGAGATCGGGGGATTGTGATCACCAGGGGACAGGGATGATGGGAGTGATACATTGTGTGTGAGATCGGGGGGATTGTGATCACCAGGGGACAGGGATGATGGGAGTGATACATTGTGTGTGAGATCGGGGGGAATTGTGATCACCAGGGGACAGGGATGATGGGAGTGATACATTGTGTGTGAGATTGGGGGATTATGAGCACCAGGGGACAGGGATGATGGGAGTGATACATTGTGTGTGAGATCGGGGTGATTGTGAGCACCAGGGGACAGGGATGATGGGAGTGATACATTGTGTGTGAGATCGAGGTGACTGTGAGCACCAGGGGACAGGGATGATGGGAGTGATACATTGTATGTGAGATTGGGGGGATTGGGAGCACCAGGGGACAGGGAGGATGGGAGTGATACAATTGGGGGGGTTAGGCTGGCCCCTGTGAGTTTACGAGACCGATATGTTGTAGACATCGTAGACATCATGGCTGTGCAGTAAATGGGATATAAATGAGAAGACTGAATCAATGAAATCTGTATCTGTACAGGAGCCCCTCCCCCGCTGCGTTCCGTTCTGAGCAGAATCCGTGAACCCATGCGCCAGCTCTCCTTATAGTTTGCCGCGCTCCTCCACCTGCTGTGTCTTATCGTGTCGCTGGCTGGTTGGGGGTTAACAGGAGCTGCACAGATATTGACATTGTCATAGTAACAGGCCGTATGGCACTGGAGGCTTGCCAGGGTTGACGGTTAATAAGCCGCCTGGACGTGGGTGTCTTGTGCGGCGGGATGCGATGGATTCACGGATGAATCAGCAGCCTCGTATTTTGAGGATGATTTGTGCAGCTGCTTTCACTCATTCCTTTTTTTTTTCTCTCGCTCATTAAATCAGTTCCAGGTTGTAAAGAAAGGCAGAGATGTTTTACCCTTCGTGCTACTATGGCGTGTGCGGCTCTGGCGGCGGCTGTGACGTTGGTTGGCGCGATGTCACTGTGCACTTGTCTGCCTTCATTATGGGGCCATTATGTTTCTATGCAGTTAGATCCGCAGTCGATCAGTGGCGCCGGGTTATTATCTAGGCAGAGCTCAGGGTTAGGTGTGAAGATGGGCAGCTGTACAGTAATGCTGCCATGTGGTGCCCGCTATAGATGTCTACACATAGCGCACTTATCATGTAGCGGAAGTTAATACAAGGCACTTACTAATGTATTGTGATTGTCCATATTGCCTCCTTTGCTGGCTGGATCCATTTTTCCATCACATTATACACTGCTCGTTTCCATGGTTACAGACCATGGTTACAGACCACCATCCATCAGTGGTGGTCGTGCTTGCACAATATAGGACAAGGTGCCGACCTCTCTGGTGGCCCGGACCATGGGAGCTCACATAAGCTGGTGTATTTTCCTATAGTGTGCAAGCACGACCACCACTGCCGGACTGCAAGGTGGTCATAACTATGCAAACAAGCAGTGTATGATGTGATGGAAAAATGAATCCAGGCAGCAAAGGAAGCAATATGGAGAATCACAATACATTAGTAAGTGCCTTGTAGTAACTTCCTCTAAATGATAAATGCTATTTACTGAAGTGACACAACCCCTTTAAAGATGAAGAAATCTTAAAGGAAATGTGTCACCAAAAATATATCTGATAATCTGATTTTATTTCCTGATTAAGGATTTCTCTATTCTATTTTCTGAACATGATTGGGGGGGGCATAGACCATGGTCAGGAGGGGACCTCATTGACTTCTATGGGAGAGTCTTCTAGGCATGCTCTGTGACCTGTGCAGAGGTCATTGTACAAGGGAAGAATAGATAAGATTTGACAATTCCCTATTGTGAATGGTGGATCCTGTCTTATCTATACACAGAGGTGATATCATTACAGGCAGGATTAGAATGACAGATAAGCAGATAACTGCAGTAAAGTCATCTGTACAGACCAGGAAGTGGCGCCTATTATCAGGCTTAGTGGCCAGTGCGAAAATTGCAGGAATTTCCCATGTCAATATCTATATTTAAAGGGGTTGTCCACTTTATATTGATGACCCGTCTTCAGGACAGGTCATCAATATCAAATCGATGAGGGTCCGACAACTGACACCCCCGCCGATCAGCTGTTTGAAGAGAAGACAGCGCAGCCTTACCTTCCTTGTTTACCTGCTCGCTGTCGCAACCGCAGTGGTGATCAGGTGTAATTACACCTAAGCTGTCCCATTCACTTCTATGGGACGGCTCCCTGCTATTCAAGTGTACACTGGAGCCATCCCATTGAGGTGAATGGGACGGCTGAGATGTAATTACACTGCTTACTGCTGCGGTTGTGGTGAGGAGGTAAACGATGAAGAGAAGGCTGCGCTGGCACAGCGCCCGACTGTATCAGTTTTTGCGGACTGCACTATCTAGATGCGCAAAACACGGATACCGGTGCATTCTGCGGACCGGATCTCCCTGCACCGTAATAGGTATTTCTATTACCCAGAAAACGGACAAGAACAGGACATGTTCTATCTTTTTGGGGAGGCCGCGGAAGCGATGTGCGGGTGTGCGGTCCGTGTCTTTTGCAGCCCCATTGAAATGAATGGGACCGCACCTGATCCGCGAAAAATGAGGATCAGATGTGGACGGAAAATAATATGTGAATGAACCCTTCCGCTGCGGTTTTTCTGCATCTGCCGGAATCTGGAAGGGATTTTTAAGTTGGCGATGCTGAATCTGATGTGACAGGTGTAATGACTGAGACACCCGCCTCCGTGTCCTACATGTCCCGGGCTGCCTGCTGCACCCTGTCGGGCCTAAGACAATTGCCAGCGTACTCAATAGAAGCTAATTGGGCTGAAAATGAGTCTATGAAGGTGTAATTTGTCCAGCGGCTGCCGCTCCCTGTCATTCTTCACGTCGGTGCGGAGCATTGTCAGCATCACCCCAAAACCGGAGCCAGGTCCATCCTAAGGACCACATCCAGGACGACTTCACAGACCGCAGATTCATTGAGTGCTTCCCACCACCACAACCCCATTCAGATGAGTGGAAATGATTGCCAGCACCCAAATCTGACGCATGTCACGTCTGATCCTAGCAGATGGCCCCCTTACTGGTGAAGATTGCTCTCCACGGTGGTCCTCTGCTCCCCGCCCTCATCAGCCGTTCATATATTACAAGAGTGGACAATATAAGGGGTGGGGGTCGGATTCGGAAGCTGCTGTGCTCTCCTGTTACTGAGCCGATGGCCCCAGGAGATGTCACGAGGGGATTGTGATAATCACAGCTGATTATCCAGCTTCACCTTAAAGGGGAAGTAGCAATTTTAAAACTAAAGCCAATTCCATGGTTATGCCAAACCAAAGTCACCCATACACATTACGGCAGTGTCAGGCAAGCCTGCGATTTTTGGAGGACCGGCCAACAACGTACTGTGTATGGGGGACTCCTACCTCTTCCAAAAAGTCATGTCGGAGGAGAAGAGGACACGTGTCTTACCAGGGAGATAAGCCACCACCAGAGGTTTCTAGCAGCGGCCCCTACAGAGAACACACACAAGCATGGCTGAACCGGGAATGTGTGTGTGTATGAGGAAGCGGGAGAGAGCCGGCACCGGACAGATGTCATGCTCCAGGTGTATGGCCTGGTCAGCGGTACTGACCCCTTTTCTAATTATTGGGTTCGTCTTTCACCCATAGACCCCACAGCGGCCAGTGTCCATAGACAAACATTAACAGGGGCTCATACCTTAGCTATGCTGACAGGTGGCTATCGGTTTCCAGTTGTGAGTGCAGCTCTGGAGTGTAATACAGGATGTAACTCAGGATCAGTACAAGATAAGTAATGTATGCACAGCAAAATAGTGAGCACAGCCCCGGGGTATAATACAGGATATAACTCAGGATTGGTACAGGATAAGTAATGTATGTTCACAGTGACTCTGCCAGCAGAATAGTGAGTACAGCTCTGGAGTATAGTACAGGATGTAACTCAGGATCAGTACAGGATAAGTCATGTATGTACACAGTGACTCTACCAGCAGAATAGTGAGCACAGCTCTGGAGTATAATACAGGATATAACTCAGGGTCAGTACAGGATAAGTAATGTATGTAGACAGTGACTCCAGCAGCAGAACAGTGAGTGCAGCTCTGGAGTATAGTACAGGCTAGGTGAGGTACGCAGTGCAGCCCCCGTGCTCCTCTGTCCCCCGCAGTCCCGTGTTCTCCCGGCGGGAGGGGTTGGCGCAGGGAGCAGCCTCTGCCTGTCTGGGCTTGCCGTGTTGTGGGCAGGTATGTGACTGAGGGGCAGAGCCAGGAGAGCGCAGGATCCCCGTTCGTCTCCTGCGGCCGGACGCATCGTGTGAAGCGTGTAGAGGAGAACAATGTGGCCCGCGAGCCTCTCCCCCGCCCCCTGACTGCCCTTCCCCGCGCCCGCACAGGAACAGCTGAAAGCCCAGCGGCGCCCGCCCTCCTCCTCCCAGAGCAGACGGGCCTCTAGCACCTGGATCCTGGATGCCCGGCAGGCGGCAGTGCACCATGAGCGGCCCCGGGGGATAGTGCCTGGCAGCATGAAGGGGGGGACCGGAGCCTTCCTAGCGCTCCCCGCTATCCAGGCAGCCCCGTCCTCAGCGGGCAGGATGGCATCGGGCGGCGGCGAGGATCTGCAGGAGCTGGAAAGGTCAGTGCTGCGGGCACATGGGGTGCAGCCGGGCCTGGGCATTGTGCGTGCCACCTGCTCCAGGGGAGACCACTCAGCAGTACACTGCGGTGCTGGCGGCTGCTGGTCTCTGCAGAGCCCGGGTGTGAGCGCCGCCCCGCGGTGTTGTGATGTGGGTATAGAGGGTCTGTACCGAGGGTGTGATGTGACTATAGGGGTCTGTACTGAGGGTGTGATGTGACTATAGGGGGTCTGTACTGAGGGTGTATGGGTCTGTACTGAGGGTGTAATGTGACTATAGGGGTCTGTACTGAGGGTGTGATGTGACTATAGGGGGTCTGTACTGAGGGTGTGATGTGACTATAGGGGGTCTGTACTGAGGGTGTAATGTGACTATAGGGGGTCTGTACTGAGGGTGTAATGTGACTATAGGGGGTCTGTACTGAGGGTGTAATGTGACTATAGGGTCTGTACTGAGGTGTAATGTGACTATAGGGGGTCTTTACCGGGGGTGTGATGTGCCTATAGGGGGGTCTGTACCGGGGGTGTGATGGGACTAGAGGGGGTCTGTACCGGGGGTGTGATGTGCCTATAGGGGTCTGTAGCGGGGGTGTGATGTGACTATAGGGGGGGGGTCTGTACTGAGGGTGTAATGTGACTATAGGGGGTCTGTACTGAGGGTGTAATGTGACTATAGGGGGTCTTTACCGGGGGTGTGATGGGACTAGAGGGGGTCTGTACCGGGGGTGTACCGGGGGTGTGATGGGACTAGAGGGGGTCTGTATTGAGGGAGTGATGTGCCTATAGGGGGTCTGTACTGAGGGTGTCAGACCCAGTTGTTATGTGCCTATAGGGGGTCTATACTGAGGCTGTCAGACCCTGGTGTGATGATTATATTGGGGTTCCTGCTAGTATGTACTCTGTATTAGACATGTTGGGCCCAGAGGTGGGGAGACAGTACAGGGGTGCCTGGAACTGTAGGGGGTAGTATTGCCAGTGGTAGACTATAGATTGTTGTGTATTGAGGGTGTGTGACCAGTTGTGACTTCATGGAGTACCACTGGAGGAGTTGTGATAACTGCAGCAGGTACTGTTTTATGGGTACCTGACCCAGTTGTGATGATGACTGTGGGTATAGTAATGGGGTGACAGTCCTGGGTGTAAGGAGGCAGTAATAGGGTTGTCCGATCCATGTATATTAGCTGATAAGAGTCTGTATTTGGAGTACCTGCTCAGGTTGTGGAAGGTGTTAGATCCAGGTCTAATTACTGAAGGGGATAGCATTGGTACGGGATGTCATGGGTGTATAGATGTTTAGGGAGCAGTGTAATGCTTGTAGCAGGTAGTATTATGGTGTCAGACCTGGATGTAATGAGTATAGGAGTAATATTGTGTCAAACATGGGTGTAATGAATGTAGGGTAGTATTGCGTTGTCACACCTGCTTGTAATGACTGTAGGTATCAGGCCCAGATGTAACAACTGAAGGAAACAGTATTGTGGTGTCAGACATGGGTGTAATGAATGGAGTAATATTGTGGTGTCAGACATGGGTGTAATGAATGTAGGAGTAATATTGTGGTGTCAGACATGGGTGTAATGAATGTAGGAGTAATATTGTGGTGTCAGACATGGGTGTAATGAATGTAGGAGTAATATTGTGGTGTCAGACATGGGTGTAATGAATGTAGGAGTAATATTGTGGTGTTAGACCTGGGTGTAATGACTGTAGGAGTAATATTGTGGTGTCAGACATGGATGTAATGACTGTAGGAGTAATATTGTGGTGTCAGACATGGGTGTAATGAATGTAGGAGTAATATTGTGGTGTCAGATATGGGTGTAATGAATGTAGGAGTAATATTGTGGTGTTTAGACCTGGGTGTAATGACTGTAGGAGTAATATTGTGGTGTCAGACCTGGGTGTAATGACTGTAGGAGTAATATTGTGGGTGTCAGACATGGATGTAATGAATGTAGGAGTAATATTGTGGTGTCAGGCATGGGTGTAATGAATGTAGGAGTAATATTGTGGTGTTAGACCTGGGTGTAATGACTGTAGGAGTAATATTGTGGTGTCAGACATGGATGTAATGACTGTAGGAGTAATATTGTGGTGTCAGACATGGGTGTAATGAATGTAGGAGTAATATTGTGGTGTCAGACATGGGTGTAATGAATGTAGAAGTAATATTGTGGTGTCAGACCTGGGTGTAATGACTGTAGGGGTAATATTGTGGTGTCAGACATGGATGTAATGACTGTAGGAGTAATATTGTGGTGTCAGACATGGATGTAATGACTGTAGGAGTAATATTGCGGTGTCAGACCTGGTGTAATGAATGTAGGAGTAATATTGCGGTGTCAGACCTGGTGTAATGAATGTAGGAGTAATATTGTGGTGTCAGACATGGATGTAATGACTGTAGGAGTAATATTGTGGTGTCAGACATGGATGTAATGACTGTAGGAGTAATATTGTGGCGTCAGACATGGATGTAATGACTGTAGGAGTAATATTGTGGTGTCAGACATGGATGTAATGACTGTAGGAGTAATATTGTGTCAGACATGGATGTAATGACTGTAGGAGTAATATTGTGGTGTCAGACCTGGATGTAATGACTGTAGGAGTAATATTGTGGTGGTCAGACATGGATGTAATGACTGTAGGGAGTAATATTGTGGTGTCAGACCTGGGTGTAATGAATGTAGGAGTAATATTTGTGGTGTCAGACATGGATGTAATGACTGTAGGGGTAATATTGTGGTGTCAGACATGGATGTAATGACTGAAGGAGTAATATTGTGGTATCAGACATGGGTGTAATGACTGTAGGAGTAATATTGTGGTGTCAGACATGGGTGTAATGAATGGAGTAATATTGTGGTGTCAGGCATGGGTGTAATGACTGTAGGAGTAATATTGTGGTGTCAGACATGGATGTAATGAATGTAGGGGTAATATTGTGGTGTCAGACATGGATGTAATGACTGAAGGAGTAATATTGTGGTGTCAGACTTGGATGTTAATGAATGGAGTAATATTGTGGTGTCAGACATGGATGTAATGAATGGAGTAATATTGTGGTGTCAGACATGGATGTAATGAATGTAGGAGTAATATTGTGGTGTCAGACATGGATGTAATGAATGTAGGAGTAATATTGTGGTGTCAGACATGGATGTAATGACTGTAGGGTAATATTGGGTCAGACTGGGTATGCTGGGAATTGGGTGTCAGACATGGGTGTAATGACTGTAGGAGTAATATTGTGGTGTCAGACATGGATGTAATGACTGTAGGAGTAATATTGTGGCGTCAGACATGGATGTAATGACTGTAGGAGTAATATTGTGGTGTCAGACATGGATGTAATGACTGTAGGAGTAATATTGTGGCGTCAGACATGGATGTAATGACTGTAGGAGTAATATTGTGGTGTCAGACATGGATGTAATGACTGTAGGAGTAATATTGTGGCGTCAGACATGGATGTAATGACTGTAGGAGTAATATTGTGGTGTCAGACATGGATGTAATGACTGTAGGAGTAATATTGTGGTGTCAGACATGGATGTAATGACTGTAGGAGTAATATTGTGGTGTCAGACATGGATGTAATGAATGTAGGAGTAATATTGTGGTGTCAGACCTGGATGTAATGACTGTAGGAGTAATATTGTGGTGTCAGACATGGATGTAATGAATGTAGGAGTAATATTGTGGTGTCAGACATGGATGTAATGACTGTAGGAGTAATATTGTGGTGTCAGACATGGATGTAATGACTGTAGGAGTAAATATTGTGGTGTCAGACATGGATGTAATGACTGTAGGAGTAATATTGTGGTGTCAGACAATGTTAGGAGTAATATTGTGGTGTCAGACATGGATGTAATGACTGTAGGAGTAATATTGTGGTGTCAGACATGGATGTAATGACTGTAGGAGTAATATTGTGGTGTCAGACATGGATGTAAATGAACTGTAGGAGTAATATTGTGGTGTCAGACCTGGATGTAATGACTGTAGGAAGTAATATTGTGGTGTCAGACATGGATGTAATGAATGTAGGAGTAATATTGTGGTGTCAGACATGGATGTAATGACTGTAGGAGTAATATTGTGGTGTCAGACATGGATGTAATGACTGTAGGAGTAATATTGTGGTGTCAGACATGGATGTAATGACTGTAGAGTAATATTGTGGTGTCAGACATGGATGTAATGACTGTAGGAGTAATATTGTGGTGTCAGACATGGATGTAATGACTGTAGGAGTAATATTGTGGTGTCAGACATGGATGTAATGACTGTAGGAGTAATATTGTGGTGTCAGACAATGTAGGAGTAATATTGTGGTGGTCAGACATGGATGTAATGACTGTAGGAGTAATATTGTGGTGTCAGACATGGATGTAATGACTGTAGGAGTAATATTGTGGTGTCAGACATGGATGTAATG
Source organism: Rhinella marina (assembly GCA_900303285.1). Classification (NCBI taxonomy): domain Eukaryota; kingdom Metazoa; phylum Chordata; class Amphibia; order Anura; family Bufonidae; genus Rhinella; species Rhinella marina. The sequence continues at coordinate 182,211 of ONZH01028470.1, read as the reverse complement.
ACTGAAGGAGTAATATTGTTGGTGTCAGACATGGATGTAATGAATGTAGGAGTAATGTTGTGGTGTCAGACATGGGTGTAATGACTGTAGGACTAATATTGTGGTGTCAGACATGGATGTAATGACTGTAGGGGTAATATTGTGGTGTCAGACCTGGGTGTAATGAATGTAGGAGTAATATAGTGGTGTCAGACATGGATGTAATGAATGTAGGAGTAATATTGTGGTGTCAGACATGGATGTGATGACTGTAGGAGTAATATTGTGGTGTCAGACATGGATGTAATGAATGTAGGAGTAATATTGTGGTGTCAGACATGGATGTAATGACTGTAGGGGTAATATTGTGGTGTCAGACATGGATGTAATGACTGTAGGAGTAATATTGTGGTGTCAAACATGAGTGTAATGAATGTAGGAGAGTATTGTGGTGTCAGTCCTGGGTGTAACAAATGTTGGGGTAATGTTGTGGTGTCAGTCCTGGGTGTAATGACCGTAGGGGTAGTATTGTGGTGTCACACCTACTTGTAATGACTGTAAGGGTAGTGTTATGTATCAGACCCAGATGTAATAACTGAAGGGGGCGGTATTGGTGTTGTAAAGACCGTAGGGGTTAGTATATTGGTAAAGTGACTGTGATGTCTTCAGTTCATGGTCTGAGTAATGGCAGCCTCCGGCCACCTCTGCACGTCCCGATAAACGCCGCGCTGCCCTCTTGTAGTCAGTCAGTGGTGTGTCCTGTGCGGGACGGTCTCTTCTCCTAGGCTTGGACTGGTCTTTGTAGGACTGTGGAGTCAGTAAGTCAAAGTTCAGACTTGGACTCTATTTTTCCATACTCTGACTTCATAAGTTGCTCATGTCTAAGGCTGGATTCAGAAGGCTGTTCAGATCTTTGTCCACAAATCGCATACGTATCTGGACGTCCACATGGTGTCTGGTTTTCTTTGGACAGAAAATGGACAGGAATAGTGCACTCTGCAAGTTACTTGGCATAGTAGTAGGGTTGATCATGCTGATAAAAACTATTCCCTGATTATGTATTTCTGTTGTCCCATTTTCAAGAAGAGCACGTTTTTATTGATATGTATATGATCTTTCCGGAGCACCAAGGGGACGACTAGAGATCTCGGAGCACCAGCAGTAACACCCCTACAGTTTTAGTCGCTAAATGAGATGTCTTATTGCACCGTACCTCCTGGTCTCAGCGCTTGTGCAGTGGATCCCAACTGAGCAAGCGCTGAAACCAGGAGACACGGCGCAGGTGTGAGAAGACGGGACGGGGCCCTTGCTCAGTTGGAATCTGCACTGCTTGACGATGTTTTTTAATGGGTCAGTGTGCTGTGCGGATCCAGTATAGGTAGCTCACCTGTGGGCGGTGCCACTTAGTGATTGACAGCTAACCCTGCATGACCAAGCACTCAGGGAAGCCTGTCAGCCCCTGCTTAGGACCGCCCACATGACTCCTAGGCATGAAAGAGCTGAAATTGAAATGTATAAAGTACAAGATATACTGAATCTTGGAGTGGGTACATTCCTACTGATTTGTGACCACAGTCCTGGTTCTTTGATAATTCTATACCCTCTCAGTGATATAAGATGAGGATGGGTAAATACATCAGAACCCCCCCAAATAAAAATGGTACTCCTAGAAAGTGTCGCCCTCATGAACACTGTTTAAACCCGTGGGGTGTCAGCCCTTGGCGTGTAGAATCCCCCTCTCCGTGTGGCCACAACTTGATTCTTGCTGGATGTAGTCATTGATTGTGACTAATAGGAGATGAGCCGAGTCTTTAATTAGTGAACGCTTGTAACAATGGCGGCTGCGTGTCTGCACATGAGGCGAATGCTGATCATGGCTGAAGCACAGGAGCCTCCCAGCACTGAGTACCCCCGGCTGTGTGCAGGTCCCGAGGTATAGCCAAGTACACACCAGTACGTTAAGCCCAGGAAAACTGCTCAATGTGAACACCGCTCCTCTGCCCTGAACTCACAGCATCATAACAATTTATGTTTCTGTGAGTACAGTAGACCTGCAGTTGGGCAGGATCTCACAGGACCATAAATCATGATCGTGCTGTGCATTCAGGTCAGAGGAGGGAAATGCAGCCGTCACATGGAGAGTGTTTCCCAGACCAAACACACTGAGACTGGCCTTTCTTTACGGCAATGTCGTCTATGCAGCCTTAGGCAACGGCTCTCGCGGGACACTGGTCGCGGCCAGGATCGCTGAGTAGCGGTGATCCCATAGAAATGAATGGAATCGCTGCGGCAGTCGCAAGAAATCCAACACGGGGTCGCACGACCAGTGTCTCTGTGTAGCCCTTGCCTTAATAATGTGGTTACATGGGCCAGAACAAAGAGCGATGATCTGGAACGCACCATTCATTCCTGTCGTTATCCGCTTGTACGCGCAGCAATCCTCCCCTCGTTATGTGGATGAATGATCGCTGCTAAGATCGTTTGACCCCAGCAAATCCCTGGTTACACAATGATCTCATGTGCCGCATCACCCAACAGATGCTGTCGGTGCTCCCGGTAATGGTTCTTAGTGTAGATTGAAGATTGTGATCATCTTGTCCATTTATCCACGCCGGGCCGGGCATGACCCGCATGGCTCCCCCGGCTAACGTGCGTGGAAACTTTCCTAATTCAATCCCGCCGCAGTGTGACATGTCCTCGCTCATAGCGCATTATGTCAATGAAGTCATTAGTCATTTGTGGTGAACCTCCGATCACACTCGCCACCGTTCCCTGTGGTTCCTGGAGCTGCAGTTGGTTAAGGGCCTTTTACACAGGGCCGTGATCGGCTAATTGATCGTTCGTTTTGGAATTGATGACCCAAAGGCACCTAGAAACTTAATTGGGCTCAAGGTATGTGAAGACGTGAATGTTGTAAAATCTTGAAGTCTCTGAGCAGATCTCACAGCGGGAGGTGAGCACCATAATGGGTAGACCACTGCTCTTTCCTGCTGGCAGCACACGTCCGTCTGGCTCTGAGCTAGTCCTGTCTGACAGCTTGGTTACTAGGGACCTGCTGCCTGACAGTCATAGAAGCCAGACTGTCTCTGATTACTCAGATCTCCAGCTCTGGGCAGAATTGGCTCTGAACGGCAGATGTCTGAGTGAGATGAACCCTTCCAGGCCGCTTTTTTATCTCTTAAACATCTTGGCGGAGTTTGCCTTTAAAGAGGTTATCGAATGCTGTGAACCGCCGGATCCCTGTTGACTATAATGGGATCTGACCAGTTTCCGGCATCAATACTGCATCGGCTGGACAAAAAGCCACCCTAACAATGCTAGAACCAGCCCTGTACATCACATGGATCCAGTGCCCCCTCCCCCGATTCATTGCTCCAATTGCTCTGTTAAGCCTCAGCCACACGTCAGTGATTGGTCAGTGATTGTGAGCCAGAACCAGGATTCGAGCCTCCACAGACAGAAGGTATAAGGGAAAGATCTGCACCTATTCTGTGTTTAGAGCCGAACCGACTGAACGCTGACTGTGTGAATGATGCAGCAGACTGATTTCGAGCTGGCTGCTCAAGGGGATTTTCCTTTCTCAAAGGGTGTGTCCTTTCTGTTGCAACTCTCTTCCTGTAAGGGTACAGTCACACGTTCAGGTTTTCTGACGCACTTTTGGAAGCCAAAATCAGGAATGTAGCATTAAAGGGGTTCTGCAGTACTGTAAAACTGATGATCTATCCCATGGATAGATCATCAGCATCTGATCGGCGGCGGTCCGACACCCGGGACCCCCGCCGATCAGCTGTTTGAGAAGGCAGCGGCGCTGCAGGAGCGCCGCGGCCTTCTCTGTGTTTTCCTCCGGCCCAGTGACGTCACTACTAGTTTCACTGGCCTGGGCGGGGCTAAGCTCTGTTCACTTGAATGGAGCTTAGCCCCGCCCAGGCCAGTGATACTAGTCATGATGTCACTGGGCCTGCGGTAAACACAGAGAAGGCCGTGGCGCTCCTGCAGCGCCGCTGCCTTGTCAAACAGCTGATCGGCGGGGTTCCCGGGTGTCGGACCGCCGCCGATCAGATGCTGATGATCTATCCAGAGGATAGATCATCAGTTTTAAAGAACTACAGAAACCCCTTTAAAGGGGTTTTCCAAGACTTTAATACTGATGACCTATGCTCTGGATAGGTCATCAGTATCTGATTGTGGAGGTCCGACACTCAGGACCCCTGCCGATCAGCTGTTGGAGAAGGCAGTAGTTCCGCATCCTTCTCCAGCTTTTCCTAGGCTGACACGTTCATCGGTCACATGACCCAGACGCAGCTCGGCCCCATTGAAGTGAATGGGGTTGAGCTACATACCAAGCACAGCTGCTATACAATGTACGGCACTGCGCTGTAGCTACCTGAGGGCCACGGTGCTCACAGGAGCGCTGCTGCCGTCATCTCAAACAGCTGATTGTCGGGAGTCCCTGGTTTCGGACCCCCACCCATCAGATACTGATGACCTGTCCTGAGGATAGGTCATCAGTATTAAAGTCTCGTAAAACCCTTTTAAAGGTTTTGTCTCATCACAGACAATGGGGGCATATCGCTAGGATTTGCCCCCATTGTCTTATAGGTGCGGGTCCCACCGCTGGTACCTGCACCTATATCTAGAACGGATTCCCGAAAGTAGTTGAGGGTGCACTGCGCATGCGAAGCCGCCCTCTATTCATTTTCTATTGTGCCGCCGAAAATAGTCTCCGTCGAGCCCATAAAAATGAATGGGAGCAGTGGCTGTTCGTGCGCGGTACGCTCCCATTCTCTTCTATGGGGAGTGCGCTTGGTGGTGACCGGACCAGTGTCCTCCAGCCTCCACTTTGCAGGGCTCCGTTCTGGATTTAGGTGCGGGTCCCAGTGGTGGCCCCACACCTATAAATGGGGCCATATTCTAGCACTATACAGAGATCTCAGTAGGTATACTCATTTTCAGTTACAAGTCATTACAAAAGTATTGATATCCAGGTTCTGGATTGAAAAATGTCGAATATTTTTTCATGGGACGACCCCTTTAATGTTATAGGCCCAATGTCTGCGGCTGCACTGCTTCAGTATTCTGCTGCTGATTTCTGTAGTCATGAATCGGTGTCTGCCTCTTCTATGTCACACTTCTGAGGCCATGCACCTCATGATGTGCGGAGTCAGATGACACTGGGGTGCCCCGCTATCCGTGAATCTATCCTCTTAATAGCTGGGGGTATTACGGTGAGGGCTCGCTGTCTAGACGCTGGCAGTAGCCACGCCAGGATAATGGAGATCATTGATTATATACAGATGCTGTAGATAGTGCCGGCCGGATTACACATGAGACTGGACTCCTTTGGGACTGCTAATATTGAGATCTTGATGTTATAAAGTGAGCTGGGTACAGGATAAGTGGCCGTTTGTACAGGAGCCAGCCGCATGCCGGCAGTTATACTCCGGTACCTACCTAGAACTGGCGCATTGCAGGTTGTCATCTGTAGAGATGGAGAGGTCCATAGAGTGCTGGGATGTGCGGCATGTAACGGTCTCACAGCCCGGCCGCTGCAGCCTCCAACAATGAGACCTTGTTCACACACAATACAGCAGGAATGTGAGGAGGAGACCCTGGAATCTGTGCCCGCCGAATACAAAAGCCATTCATAGAGGAGAACAAAGGCGGCTGGATGCTCCCTGCCGGCCGCTCCGCAGCATCCTCATGAATGGAGACCATCTCACGTCATCATTTATGTGTCAGGATGCATCGCCCTCTACACCTGCCCGTATCCTCCATGGGGGTCACCCCCACACCACTTCTCATGCCAAAGGAAAGGAGCACCCTGATTGGTCGCCACAGGCCACTGCTCCATTTTCTTTTGCACCCGTTTTGATAAGTCTTGCCCTGCATTTAGTTGTCCCGTATTTGTCATGTTTGCTGGGTAGGTAGGGTACATTCAGACGACGCAGTCAGATTGGGTTTTATTCCATGGTTATCATGAAATCATGGCAAAACAGTACAGGTTTTGACGCAGTTTTGTACTGTTTTTGGAAAAAACTACTTGTTTTGATCCCAGTTTGTAAATTGTCAGCTGAGCTGCAGAAGAGGCCCCCTACCATATCTGCCAGGAGGGGCCTTGTGTGTTTCATACGTCACTAGAAAAGGCTGCTGAAAGGGCATCTGTCAGCAGGTCTGTACCTATGACACTGGCTGACTGTGACGTGTGCACTTGGCAGCTGAAGACATCTGTGTTGGTTCCATGTTCATATGTGCTCACATTGTTGAGAAAAATGATGTTTTAATATATGCAAATGAGACTTAGGAGCAACAGGGGTGTTACCATTACTCCTAGAGGCTCTGCTCTCTCTACAAGTCCCCCACACCCTTATCACACCTGTCTCTGTCAAAGTGGAGAGGGTGCGGCAGGACATATGAACATGGGACCAACACAGATGTCTTCAGCTGCCAAGTGCACATGTAACAGGTCAACCAGTGTCATGGGTACAGATCTGCTGACAGATGCCCTTCAATGTAAGATGGTACACGACAACGGCTGTGTGCTGACTAATGAACCCAAAAGTCAGATTGGACCAGAGAACCCCAGTACATGATTCTCTGGCTCCCCTTTATAATTTTCCCTACCCCGGTGCCTAGTGCACACTGTCAGCCTAGGAACGGAAAGTTGTAAAGCACTTTTTGCTATTGCACTGTTTGCAATATAAATAGCTTGAAACTGCAGTCCCAATTCTGGAGGTTTCAGAGCTGAAATCTCCCAACATCCCTTACTTAATCAGTGTCGGAATCCCACTGGCTAAACTGGGCTGGGTGTCTGTCCTTGAGCTTGCTGTTTTCAACAATGACCAGCAGAATAGTGATTGCAGCTCTGGAGTATAATACAGGATGTAACTCAGGGTCAGTACAGGATAAGTAATGTATGTACACAGTGACTTCACCAGCAGAACAGTGAGTGCAGCTCTGGAGTATAATACAGGATGTAACTCGGTCAGTACAGGATAAGTAATGTATGTACACAGTGACTGCACCAGCAGAATAGTGAGTGCAGCTCTGGACTATAATACAGGATGTAACTCAGGATCAGTACAGGATAAGTAATGTATGTACACAGTGACTGCACCAGCAGAATAGTGAGTGCAGCTCTGGAGTATAATACAGGATGTAACTCAGGATCAGTACAGGATAAGTAATGTATGTACACAGTGACTCCACCAGTAGAATAGTGAGTGCAGCTCTGGAGAATAATACAGGATAAACAAGCCGGTGAAATAAGTATTGATTGAGAAGTATAGTATATTTCTAAAGGTGCTATTGAGATGAAATTCTCACCAGATGTCGGTAACCACACATCCAATCCACACAGGCAAAGAAATCAAACCATAGATGTCCATAAATTATGTGTAATTATAAGAAATGACACAGAAAATAGTATTGAACACTCTTAGGCCCCATTCACACGACCGTATGTTCATTTCCATATCTTATCCGCATTTTTGCGAATAAGATGCGGAACCATACGGACCCATTCATTTTTCCATAGGAGAAAAAAAAAATGCGGAATGCACACCGTGTGCATTCCACATCTGTATATTATGGAAGTTCTCCCGCTAAAAAAAAAGGAAACATGTCCTATACTTGGCCACAAAACACATCCATAGCCCCATTAAAGTCAATGGGTCCGCAAAATTACGGAACACTACGGAAGGCTTTCCGTATGTTTTCCTTTCCTTTTTTATACGGACACGGAATACATATGGTCGTGTGAATGGGGCCTTAGGCTAGTTTCACACATGCGTCAGGGGACTCCGGCAGGCTGTTCCGGTGGCTGAACAGCCCGCCGGATCCGTGCTGCCGCAGGTGCACGTGTGGGACCGGAACTACGCTCCGGCCCCATTCACTGTAATGGGGACGGGCCACGGATCCGGCCGCAGCACGGGAAACCCTGCCGAGAGGCGGCCGGAACGAAAGTACGACATGTTGTATTTTTGTTCCGGCCGCCTCTCGGCAGGGGTTGCTGTGCTGCAGCCGGATCTGTGGCCCGCCCCCATTACAGTGAATGGGGCCGGAGCGTAGTTCCGGTCCCACACGTGCACCTGCGGCAGCACGGATCCGGCCGGCTGTTCACCTGACGCAGGTGTAAAAGTACCATTACTGAAATGTGTTTAATATGTCGTACAAGCCTTTGTTGGTAAGGACCGGTTCAAGACGCCTCCTGTATGGAGAAACTAGTCGCATGTATTGCTCAGGTGTGATTTTGGCCCATTCTTCCACACAAACACTCTTCAAATCCTGATGGTTCCGTGGGCTCCTTCCATGAAGTCTGATCTTTAGGGCTCCTGCATGCGGTCGTGTCCCGGCCGGGCCCGTATTGCGGCCCGCAAACAGCAGTTCCGCAATATACGGGCCACGACAGTTTTTGCACCGCATCATGGATGTGCACTGCAAAAAAAAAATGTTTTATTTTTTGGTGGTGCAGATGCATCACGGATTCGTTCAAGTTGAATGGGTCTGCGGAATCCGCACTAATGTTGCCCATGCATTGGGACCACAAATTGCTGTCCCCAATGCAATAAACAGCGGAGCAATGGTCGTATTTATGAGGCCTTAGTTCCTTCCATAGATTTTTCTATTGGAATCAGGTCAGGTGATTGGCCGGGCCTTCTCTGAAACCTATTATCAGTTTCCTTGGCTGTGTGCTTGAGATCATGGTCTCCCTCGTTTCAGCTTCATCATCCTGGTAGATGGCAGCAGATGTTTATCAAGAATGTCTCGGTCCATTTATCCTTCATTTATATGAGGACAGCCCCACACCATGATGTCCCCACCTCTAAACTTCACTGTTGGTATGGTGTTTTTGGGGTGATATGGCATCCACAGAGTTCACTTTTGGTCTCATCTGACCAGACTGTATTCTGCTAGTATTTCACAGGCTTGGCTAAACATTGAGCAAACTTTAAAACAAGCTTGAACATGCTTTTTGTTCCGCAATGGAGTCTTGCGTGGTGAGCGTGCAGACAGGTCATGGAGGTTGGGTGCATTACTTATTGTTTTCTTTGTAACTATTGTCCCTGCTCATCCCAGGTCTTCTGCAGCTCTCCACAGGTGGTCCTTGGCTCTTGGACAACCCTTCTGATATTTCTTTTCGCTCCTCTCTGTGAAATCTTGCTGGGGCACCTGTTTGTGGCCGGTTTATGGTGAAATGATGTTCTTTGACTTCTGGATTATGACCCCAACAGTGCTCACTGGAACCTCCAGTAGTCTCGAGATTCTTCTGTAACGAAGGACATCGGTATGTTTAGCAACAATAAGGTGGTGAAGGTCTTGGGAGAGCTCATCATGAGATGTTTCTGGTGGCACCTTGGTAATGAGACGCCTTTCTATAGGCCATCAGTTGAACTAGCTGATAATTTTGGTGTGATTGCTTTCTAATTTCCGCTGGTGTCATGACTTTCCATGGCATTTCGCACCTTTCTTTCTTCATATATTCAATGCTATTTCCTGTGTCATTTCTCATTATTACACATGACTTCATTTCTGGACATCTATGGTTTGATTTCCTTGCCTGTGTGGATTGGATGGGTTTTTACTGACGTCTGTTGAGAATTTCATGTCAATAGCACCTGTAGAAATATATTTACTTAGAAAATTGGTGACATGATCAATACTTATTTCACCTGCTGGTAACTCAGGATCAGTACAGGATAAGTAACATATGTACAGTGACTCCACCAGCAGAATAGTGAGTGCAGCTCTGGAGTATAATACAGGATGTAACTCAGGATCAGTACAGGATAAGTAACGTACAGTGACTCCACCAGCAGAATAGTGAGTGCAGCTCTGGAGTATAATACAGGATGTAACTCAGGATCAGTACAGGATAAGTAATGTAATGTATGTACACAGTGACTCCACCAGCAGAATAGTGAGTGCAGCTCTGGAGTATAATACAGGATGTAACTCAGGATCAGTACAGGATAAGTAATGTATGTACACAGTGACTCCACCAGCAGAATAGTGAGTGCAGCTCTGGAGTATAATGCAGGATGTAACTCAGGATCAGTACAGGATAAGTAATGTATGTACACAGTGACTCCACCAGCAGAATAATGATGCTAACATGCTGATTTTAGTTGGACTGGCTGACCATCTAATGTGTACAAGGGTGGCCATGCACATTAGATTGAAGTTGGTTGATGGTTGAAGGTTCATTTTGCAGACATGTCCATTCTCATATTGGCCATTACTGATTATCAGGGGTCTGAGTGACTACTGATGATCCGCAGGGGGATTACTCCTCGACTCTTTAGAAGCCATTAGCTCATTCTCTAGTGTAATGAAAGCCAATAATGTGAATTGTAAGACATTGCATCCCATAGTGAGCTCACGTCCAGCGCCGAATATTTTTCACATGACCTCCAGAACCCCTCATTGTGTCCTGAAATTGATCTCACACGTGCAGGAAATGGATTATTCCACTCATCAGGCGTAAAGAGTGGAGGTGATCACTCTGGGTGGAGATTTCATCAATGTTTATTCTTCTTGTTAAAGGGACAATAACTTATAACTTTATAGCATCCCCTAGTTCTACGTCCTGGACACATCCATAGGCTGAAGTCACCTCCTGATACAGGTCACCATGTACTGCAGTACATTATAGATTGACAGGTGAAGCAGAGCCATGTGATGTTACATGGGACTGCAGGTAACATCTGCTACATTATCTGTACTCAGTTATCGATTCAGTATGTCATCAGTGGCGTTACATGGGACTGCAGGTAACCTACTGCATTATCTGTACTCGGAGAGTTATTGTGTTATCTGTGGTGTTACATAGGACTGCAGGAGACATCTACTACATTATCTGTACTCAGAGAGTTATCACTGTGTTATCTGTGGTGTTACATAGGACTGCAGGTAACATCTACTACATTATCTGTACTCGGAGAGTGATCACTGTGTTATCTGTGGTGTTACATAGAACTGCAGGTGACATCTACTACATTATCTGTACTCGGAGAGTGATCACTGTGTTATCTGTGGTGTTACATAGGACTGCAGGTGACATCTACTACATTATCTGTACTCGGAGAGTTATTGTGTTATCTGTGGTGTTACATAGGACTGCAGGAGACATCTACTACATTATCTGTACTCAGAGAGTTATCACTGTGTTATCTGTGGTGTTACATAGGACTGCAGGTAACATCTACTACATTATCTGTACTCGGAGAGTGATCACTGTGTTATCTGTGGTGTTACATAGAACTGCAGGTGACATCTACTACATTATCTGTACTCGGAGAGTGATCACTGTGTTATCTGTGGTGTTACATAGGACTGCAGGTGACATCTACTACATTATCTGTACTCGGAGAGTTATTGTGTTATCTGTGGTGTTACATAGGACTGCAGGAGACATCTACTACATTATCTGTACTCGGAGAGTGATCACTGTGTTATCTGTGGTGTTACATAGAACTGCAGGTCACATCTACTACATTATCTGTACTCGGAGAGTTATTGTGTTATCTGTGGTGTTACATAGGACTGCAGGAGACATCTACTACATTATCTGTAGTCAGAGAGTTATCACTGTGTTATCTATGGTGTTACATAGGACTGCAGGTATCTACATTATCTGTACTCAGAGAGTTATCACTGTGTTATCTATGGTGTTACATAGGACTGCAGGTATCTACATTATCTGTACTCAGAGGTATCGATTCAGTATGTTATCAGTTGTCAGAGAGTTGTCAGTGTGTTAACTGTGGTGTTACATAGGACTGCAGATGACTACTACATTTTCTCTACTCAGAGTCATCATGAAAGAAGACTATAAGCTATTCTACATCTGGTCGTGATCTCGGCAGGTGATGTCTTGCTGGATGCCACACGATTGGTCGTGGGGCCCTGCTGGTCACTATTCCTGGTCCAGAGGTTTCTACCTTCTCTCTGCTGGATCCCCCCCCAACCCTTCTCCTTTTGCTGGCCTCAGCATTTCCAGTCATTTCTTTCTCCTGGAGACAGCGGGAAGGGGCTACAAGTCTTCCCCTGCCTGAATTGATGGTTTTTGTCATATTAAATATTCGGAGGAGCTGTAAACATTCTTGACCTTGGGATAATGAGCCAAACTGGGAACGGTGCAACGGAGCGCAACATCCCAGAGCCAGCACAGCCTCCCTACACATCCATGGGTGAGGGGCAGAGCGCAGGTCATATATCGGTGAAGGTACATTGGAACTGGAAGTAACGTTACAGCCAGGATCTATCTACACAACGTCTGGTCTCCTGGACTTCCCATGTGTGGTCTTGGATCTTTAGTAGAATTTAGGCTTTTCTGTCACCACCACAACCAGCACTACCTTCCATTTTAATAATCTGCTCTACTGACTGTCATGTGGATCTAATAGCCGCCTCAGCAGGCCTGATTGATGTGTCAGGGAAGACTTCATGGATAGGATCCCCCATATACATTATGTCCATAAATAAGTGGTGACCCCAACATTGTACAAAAGATTTGTGCTGCTCAAATGTTTATTGTAAGGGGGAAAACTGTTGGCAGGTTCTTTCCAAAGTTCCTTAACCACCTAAGGACTCTTTCACACAAGCGTGACGGATTAGGTCCGGATGAGTTCAGGAAAACTCGCACCAATTTGCAAACAAGTTCAGTCAGTTTTGTCTGCGATTGCGTTCAGTTGTTCAGTTTTTTCCGCGCGGGTGAAATGCGTTTTGATGCGTTTTTCACGCGCGTGATAAAAAACTGAAGGTTTACAAACAACATCTCTTAGCAACTATCAGTGAAAAACGCATTGTATCCGCACTTGCTTCAGGATGGAATACGTTTTTCACTGAAGCCCCATTCACTTCTATGGGACCAGGGCTGTGTGAAAAACGCAGAATATAGAACATGCAACGCAGAACTGATGCGTGAAAAAAAACGCTCATGTACACAGACCCATTGAAATGAATGGGTCAGGATTCAGTGCGGGTGCTATGCGTTTACGTCATGCATTGGACCCGCGCGGAAAACTCAGTGATATCTTTCTCAGTCTTGAACATATTGCTGTCATGCTGTATTGTCGGAAAGCTCGGAATGTCTGCATTCAAACAAGACCAGTTGCATGTTTCTAGCTGCTACCATTCAGGAGGTAGAAGCATCTAAAGCAGTCCTCCTGCCTCCAGTTCCCACTGATGGAGCTCCACTCCAGCAAAACAGTTAAAGGGGTTTTCTGACCCCTGCTGATCAGCTGTTAGAGAAGGCACTGGCATTCCTGTGAGAGCTGCTTCCTTTTTTTTTTCAGCTCACCCTAGGCCATTGATGTCACATTCATCTGTCACGTGGTCTAGGCAGAACTCCGTCCCATTCAATTGAATGGGGCTGAGTTGCGGTACCGAGCCCAGTCACTATACAACGTACAGCACTGGGCTTGGTGAGCTGATAGAAGGTGCTACTGTGACCGCCAGTGCCTTCTCAAACAGCTGGTTGATGGGGGTCCCAGGTGTCTGACCCCCACCGATCAGATACTGATGACCTATCCAGAGGATAGGTCATCAGTTAAAGTGTTAGAAAACCCCTTTAAAGGAACATGCACCAAAGAGCATCCAATTTATGACCTGCGCAAATCTTTATTAGGCACTTCTGGCTTTTATTGGTATTTGTAGAGATAAAGGGGCTGTGGGTAAATGCATTAGACAAGCAGCATTTTATATGTAGAGTATTTAGTGACGTAGGACAGGGATGGCTGACATGCTGTAGTTTTTATGTATTTGCCACATTTTTTCTATTGTGATATGAAGCGTAATTGATCTCCGGCAGACTGCCGCTAATCGTCACTTGTGTCTTCCACGTTGCAGAATAATGAAGTCCTCGCTGCATTTAGAAGAAGATGACTTTGTACCAGAACTTCCCCGCAGTATTCACCCCAGGGAGAGGCCGGACTGGGAGGAGACCATCAGCGCCATGGTGAGTCCACGCATACCTCACTTCTGCCACATCACTTTATTGTGAGGGGTTTGGGCATCTCGGGCACATACCACACATTGTTCTTGTTCTGGAGGTTGCCATCTGTTTTCCTGAATTAAATTGGAGCAGGATAACGGAGGGAAGAGGCGACACGTCGATCGCTCTGGGGAAATTGTTCAGATGACTCCTGTGCTGCAAGGAAATGAAATATTTTGCAGTCCAAGCAATCGGAGAAAGGGGGACGCTCAGCATGGCCCATGTCCCTGCCCCACCTCTCCATGTAGCAGAGCTGTCTGTGATAAACTGTAGTGTCTCTCCGTGTAGCAGAGCTGCACTCGATACATTGTAGTGCCATTTCCATGTAGCAGAGCTGCACTCGATACATTGTAGTGCCATTTCCATGTAGCAGAGCTGCACTCGATACATTGTAGTGCCATTTCCGTGTAGCAGAGCTGCACTTGATACATTGTAGTGCCGTTTCCATGTAGCAGAGCTGTATTTGATACATTGTAATATTGTTTCCATGTAGCAGAGCTGCACTCTATACATTGTAGTGCCATTTCCATGTAGCAGAGCTGCACTCGATACATTGTAGTGCCATTTCCATGTAGCAGAGCTGCACTCTATACATTGTAGTGCCATTTCCATGTAGCAGAGCTGCACTCGATACATTGTAGTGTCATTTCCATGTAGCAGAGCTGCACTCGGTACATTGTAGTGCCATTTCCATGTAGCAGAGCTGCACTCGGTACATTGTAGTGCCATTTCCATGTAGCAGAGCTGCACTCGGTACATTGTAGTGCCATTTCCATGTAGCAGAGCTGCACTCGGTACATTGTAGTGCCATTTCCATGTAGCAGAGCTGCACTCGGTACATTGTAGTGCCATTTCCATGTAGCAGAGCTGCACTCGATACATTGTAGTGTCATTTCCATGTAGCAGAGCTGCACTCGGTACATTGTAGTGCCATTTCCATGTAGCAGAGCTGCACTCGATACATTGTAGTGCCATTTCCATGTAGCAGAGCTGCACTCGATACATTGTAGTGTCATTTCCATGTAGCAGAGCTGCACTCGGTACATTGTAGTGCCATTTCCATGTAGCAGAGCTGCACTCGGTACATTGTAGTGCCATTTCCATGTAGCAGAGCTGCATTGAATACATTGTAGTGCCATTTCCATGTAGCAGAGCTGCACTCGATACATTGTAGTGCCGTTTCCATGTAGCAGAGCTGCACTCGATACATTGTAGTGCTGTTTCCATGTAGCAGAGCTGCACTCGATACATTGTAGTGCTGTTTCCATGTAGCAGAGCTGCACTTGATACACTGTAGTGCCATTTCCGTGTAGCAGAGCTGCACTTGATACATTGTAGTGCCGTTTCCATGTAGCAGAGCTGCACTCGATACATTGTAGTACCATTTCCATGTAGCAGAGCTGCACTCGATACGTTGTAGTGCCGTTTCATGTAGCAGAGCTGCACTCGATACATTGTAGTGCTGTTTCCATGTAGCAGAGCTGCACTCGGTACATTGTAGTGCCATTTCCATGTAACTGAGCTCCACTCGATACGTTGTAGTGCCGTTTCCATGTAGCAGAGCTGTATTTGATACATTGTAATATTGTTTCCATGTAGCAGAGCTGCACTCGATACGTTGTAGTGCCATTTCCATGTAGCAGAGCTGCACTCGATACATTGTAGTGCCTTTTCATGTAGCAGAGCTGCACTCGATACACTGTAGTGCCATTTCCGTGTAGCAGAGCTGCACTTGATACATTGTAGTGCCGTTTCCATGTAGCAGAGCTGCACTCGATACATTGTAGTACCATTTCCATGTAGCAGAGCTGCACTCGATACGTTGTAGTGCCGTTTCATGTAGCAGAGCTGCACTCGATACATTGTAGTGCTGTTTCCATGTAGCAGAGCTGTATTTGATACATTGTAATATTGTTTCCATGTAGCAGAGCTGCACTCGATACATTGTAGTGCTGTTTCCATGTAGCAGAGCTGCACTCGGTACATTGTAGTGCCATTTCCATGTAACTGAGCTCCACTCGATACGTTGTAGTGCCGTTTCCATGTAGCAGAGCTGTATTTGATACATTGTAATATTGTTTCCATGTAGCAGAGCTGCACTCGATACGTTGTAGTGCCATTTCCATGTAGCAGAGCTGCACTCGATACATTGTAGTGCCTTTTCATGTAGCAGAGCTGCACTCGATACATTGTAGTACCATTTCCATGTAGCAGAGCTGCACTCGATACATTGTAGTGCCATTTTCATGTAGCAGAGCTGCACTCGATACATTGTAGTGCTGTTTCCATGTAGCAGAGCTGCACTCGATACATTGTAGTGCCATTTCCATGTAGCAGAGCTGCACTCGATACATTGTAGTGCCGTTTCCATGTAACAATCTGCTTGTGATGTATTGTGCCTCTCTCCACGTAGTAGTTTTTAATACATTGTTGCTGCTTGTGATACCTTGAAGGAAATTTATCATTCCCCTCACTAGTTTTTATGACTTTTTAAACGCCATTGTCCTAATTGTAGGCGCAAGTGGCTTTTCTATGTAGCCCTCACTACTTTCCTGAGAAGGGGGCACGGTGAAGGGGAGGTGCCAGCGGCCTTGGCACATTTATCTTCTTTTATCCCAGTTTCCTGGAAATATGATACATGGATCCAAGGTTGGAACCTTAGCTCAGATTTACTAATCCTGTAGATGGCGTGAGTTTAGGATCGGCTGTCCAGACCTGCAACAGATTTAACACAGGGGCTCAGGCTAGATGAGAAATGTGGGGCAGTGGTAGACCCTTTTCTCTGACTCTATATGAACCTTTGGTTGGCTTACTCTGAGACTATTACACCAGAATTGTGGTGCAATTCTGTCTCAAAAAGGGGTATCTTAGGACCCACTCCTTTCCCAGAGGCTACATACCTTTCTGCTATGCGGCCCTCCCCCTTCCTTTGTCAAGGATGTCAGAAAAAATGTAGAAACCCTAGATGCTCCAGTTTGCTCCACCTATTAAGACTACTTTTTAGCTCAGACACATTAGTAAATCTGGACTATTGATGGGGTTATTTTAGAGAAAATTGTCGCTGCTTGTGATACGTTGTAGCTCCTCTCTCCATGTAGAAGAGTCGGTTGTTATACATTCTTTTCAATACCTTGTTGTAATACATTATAATTCTTTCCATCGGGGCGGGCTTAGGGTAGATTCACATCACCGATTCTTTTTCTGTTCTTCTGATCTTTAGGCTCCGTCTTAGCCATTTCTGTCTGAGATCTGTTATTTTTGACAGGAGGTCTTTTTCTCCCATATAAAATAATGGATTTCAGACAGATGTGATATGAATCTACCCTTGCTAATACTCTCGTCCTAAAATGCTCCAGATTTATCACGGTGACTGATGCTGGATGATCAATCTGGCGCACCTTTACATTGCCTTTTAAGTTTATACCACATGTTAGTTGGCTTACCTTGTACCAACCATTTGTACACTGGTGTATCTTAAACCATGTTCTATCTGCAGCTGAGAACTCCCTTTAGGGCCAGTTCACACACCTGTTTAAAAAAAAAATGCTTAAAGAAGAACTCCCGGCAAAAATTTTATTCCATGTCCTGCTAGAAATGTACATGATGTAATCTGTAGTGAATGTCATTTTCTTACCAGTAGCTGAATTTTTGACTTGTATCATCCTGAAGTTTTTAATCTGTGTCATGTGACTAGGAATTAGACCCACCAACTCACACAGCACCTTATGTGTGGACAGGAAGTCTAATTTTCTATGCATTCCTATGGGAGCCTCACTTTCAGTCTCCTAGGAATAAATAGAGCAGTAACTGGCTTCCTGTCCTGGGTCAGTTGGAGGTCAGGGAGTTGGTCACATGACCCAGCTACAATTAGAAGAGAGGGGAAACTCAATTACAGCCTCTGATAAAATGACATTCACTACAGATTATATCATGCACCTTTCTAACAGGTCAGAGAATAACATTTTTTTGCGGGAGTTCTTCTTTAAAAAAATCAGGGTGGAATACACAGTTTTTTTCAGTGTGGAAAAAAACTTTATTCATACGGTTTTTGAGTAGTTTTGATGCATTTTTATGTGGGCTTTTTTAAAATCAATGGGTGTTCTCTTCATTACAAAGCTGAAAAAAAGTGGAAATTGCACAAAAGCACATGGACTTGTTTGGAGCTGTTTTTTTTCCCAGCTTCCTATGCATTTCAGTGGGAAATTTAGCACCGAATCATCCCCAAGAGAACATGCTGCTCCTTTTTTCCACATGTAAAAACGCTCCAAAATCGACACCAAGAAATTGTGTGAACTGGCGCAAGAGAAAAAAAAAAAAAAAGGTACTGATAGACTAAATAAGCCTTGTGTACATGGCAAAGCATTCAGCATTGCAGTCCACAAACCGAATATGTAAGCGGTTTGTTTGCCATCTGCATTTTACGGACAAGTATAAGATCTGATTTATCTTTTGTGGAACAGACATACGGATGCGGGAGCACATTGAAGTCAAAATGCGGCATGTATGTGGACCACATCTGTATTTTGCATCTGTACGGTTTACGGGACACACAATGCTTACGGTTGTGTGCATGAGGCCTGAGCCAAAAGTCTGGCGCATTTGCATTAGCAAATTTTGCTTCCTCCATTGTAGCGCCTCTGTGTATGTAGCAGCCTTGTTTGGAGTGTCGCTCGTTCTCTTCCTGAGACTGTCCTTTCCTGTCATCACCTTTAGTCCTAGTAGTGAGTGGCTGGCGGCCGCCTCTTACCGCCATGTACACGTTGCTCCTGTGTGGACATTTCCACTTTTTTGTTATTTCTTTCTCGCACTTGTGATTTTGCCGCTCTGCTCCGTCCAGCTGTCCGGACTGTAGAGCTGTGATTTTTTTTTTTTTTTTTTTTTTTTTGGGGGGGGGGGGGGGGGGGATTTCAGATTAGTTCTCCATCGTGCCACATTCCTGTCCTAACTTGCTCTTGCATATGTTTCCATGGCTTTTAAACCATATCCCTGCACATGAGAATATTTCAATCTTCTGTAAATGCATTCCTTGACTTGTATTGATTGCATCATATCTTCTACTCCAGTCACACATAGAGCTGCATTCACAGTCTTGCTGGTTTGTTGATGTCAGAAATCAGTGCATTGCGGGGGCCATTATTACCTATTAAGTTCACATGTTTCATTGTATTTGCCGCTTGACTGATGCAGTTTCTGACAGTACCAACATGTCGGAAATACTGAGAAAACCCTTCTTTAATATATTCTTGCGCAAAGCCAAGCACTGTGACTGCAAAATGGCAATAATACAATGTAGACAACTGCACTTTTTACGCTTGCTTTTGATGTGTTTGTAGAAGAAAGTATAAATCAAGGTAAAGTAAATTATTAGCATATTTTCCTTTTTATTTAGGATTAAATTGCCAGGCTGTACCTGTGTAAACGAGGAGGGGGATGAGGCCTTTGCAGGAGCTTGTGCCCCCTTTATTTATGCTGGTTTTTGGGAGGTTGGGCTCCCACTTATCTATGGTCACTAGTGGGGGTACCACAGGGGTCAGTATTGGTCCCTATTCTCTTTAATATATTCATCTATTATCCAGTAGAGCCATTGAACCTCAATTGGTAGCTGACAGTAAACTTAAAGAAGAACTCCCGACAAAAATTTTATTCCATGTCCTGCTAGAAATGTACATGATATAATCTGTAGTGAATGTCATTTTCTTACCAGTGTCTGAATTTTTGATTTATATCATCCTGAAGTTTCTTATCTGTGTCATGTGACCAGCAATTAGACCCACCAACTCACACAGCACCTTGTGTGGACAGGAAGTCTAATTCTCTATGTATTCCTATGAGACTGAAAGTGAGGCTCCAATAGGAATGAATAGAGCAGTTACTGGCTTTCTGTCCTGGGTCAGTTGGAGGTCAGGGAGTTGGTCACATGACCCAGCTACAATAAGAAGAGAGGTTTTTACTCACAGAAACAGTCACTGATAAGAAAATGACAATCACTACAGATGATATCATGCACCTTTCTAACAGGTCAGAGAATAAAAAATTTTTGTGGGAATTCTTCTTTAAAGGGGTTTTCTGAGATATATTTGTTTATGACCTATCTTCCCTTTCATAGTTGACCTGCTTACTGTCATCGCAGCAGTGAGTTGTGTAATTACATTCATTCCGAAGGCACGACTCTGTAGCATACACTTGAATAGGAAGAAGTCGTCCCATAGAAGTGAATTGGACAGCTTCTTGTAATTACACCTGATCACCGCTGCAATGTCGACAGCAAGCAGGTAAACAATGATGTGGAGGCTGCGCGACCTTCCCTTCAACCGGCTGATTGATAGGGTGCCGTATATCGGAACCCCGGCCAATATGATATTAATGACCTATACCGAGGATGTCATCAATAAAAATATCTCGGAAAACCCTTTTAACTGTAGCAACCAGTGTCAGACAGCTGCTGCCAAGGCCAATAAGATAATTGGTTGCATCAAAAGGGGCATAGATGCCCGTGATGAGAACATAGTCCTGCCACTTTACAAATCACTATTCAGACCACACATGGAGTACTGTGTACAGTTCTGGGCTCCTGTGAACAAGGCAGACATAGGAGAGCTGGAGAGGGTTCAGAGGAGGGCAACTAAAGTAATAACTGGAATGGGTGGACTACAGTACCCAGAAAGATTATCAAAATTAGGGTTATTCACTTTAGAAAAAAGACGACTGAGGGGAGATCTAATAACTATGTATAAATATATCAGAGGTCAGTACAGAGATCTCTCCCACGATCTATTTATCCCCAGGACTGTGACTGTGACGAGGGGACATCCTCTGCGCCTGGAGGAAAGAAGGTTTGTACACAAACATAGAAGAGGATTCTTTACGGTAAGAGCAGTGAGACTATGGAACTCTCTGCCTGAGGAAGTGGTGATGGTAAGTTCACTAAAAGAGTTCAAGAGGGGCCTGGATGTATTTCTGGAGGGTAATAATATTACAGGTTATAGTTACTAGAGATGGGTCGTTGATCCAGGGAGTAATTCTTCATTACCAGAATTGCATTTACCCTATCAAGACTCTTCCTTCTTCTGGATCAACGTTACATGACAATTCCATCCTTAGGATACATGAACCTGAAATTTCTGTGCATTTGTGCACAACAAAAAACCCCATGTTACTTGTGGTAATTGGTGCAGATTTTGCTGCAGATCTTACTCATTGCAAAGGTGAAATCGGCACAAAAAATGACACAAAGAATTGACATGCTATGGATTTGTGAATCCTCACAACAGGTCAATTTCCGCATGGAAAAAAAAGTGTACATCAGATTTGTCTAATCTCATTCACTTTGCTGGTACTGTATTACGCTGTGATTTTTCCGCATGAGATTCCACAAAGAAGAAAATGTACGTAATCTGCAACGTGTGCAGGTAGCCTTGGGATAGGACATCAGAAGTTTTCTGTGGAGCTCCAGGTGCTGAGGTTCTCGATTAGTGCAGACTTTACTTCACAGCACAGAGGTCACGATATAAGGGTCTCTGACCCTTAGGTTGGTTATTTTTTGGTGTGTACTCCTTGATCTGACACATTGCACTCTGCCAGCCCCTGTGCTCTGATGATCCTGATGTGGCACCTTGGTACTCCCAATAGGCTCCCGTTGTCTTCTGCATCCTCTTTCGTCTCATTGGATGCTGGCAGCGTTGGTTGTCTTATGGAATCTGTGAGAAGTGTCTTCTCCTGCACATTGTCTTCTGCTTTCTGCTCTCTTCCATCTCTCTACTCCAGTATGAAGCTTCCATATCCCTTACTGTCCGGCTCCTCCACCTGAACGCTCACTCTTAAACTGGTCAGGTGCAAGTCCTGACTGATGATACATTTTGGGGGTCGTTTATTAAGTCTGGTGTTTTAGATGCCGGTCTTAATAGCCCCATGTGCTGGCAGTGGATTTGCCAACGTGATGAAGAGGCGCCAGCCTCTACATTACTTTGGCGCTTTCACCGCCAGTCTAAATCTGTGCCAGATTCCTTGCTGGCTTAAATTTAGACCATTTTCTGGGCCTAAAACAGGCCTTGAAAATGATAAATGAGACTGGCCTGCCAGCCTGTCCCCTTCCCCTCCCACACCTCAGGGCTGCAGCACTGCGGAGAGCTTTGTGGGTGAGGACCAGCAGTTTAAATTGGATTCTATACTGTGTGGGCAACCAATGCAGTGACTGGCAGAGGCATCAGAGTAGCAGATAGGTGACCCTGGCTGCTGCATTAAGAATAGGTTGGAGAGGGGAGAGTCTGGTGAAGGGGGGGCCAATTAATAGTGAGTTACAGTAATCGAGGTGAGAATGGATCAGGGCGACATTGAGAATTTTTGTTGTTTCCATAGTGAGAAAGAGGCTTTTTTTTAGGTGCAGACGACATGGGCTGGAGAGAGACTGAATATAGGGGGTCAAGGAAAGATCAGTGTTGAACATAACACCGAGACAGTGGTCGTGCAGGCCAGGAGTGATGATGGTGTCTTTTCATGTCCTGTGTACACTGTCAGTGGTTTACTGCCGGTTACCGTCTGTTCTCCGTCTCCCATCATTTGCATGTGTCCAGCTTCCCAGTTCAGAGCTGCAGCATGAAGGTGTGTCCATTACTGCCCTCGATCTCTACACAGAGATTATTTCCAATCCTTTTCTACGTTCATCATCTGTCTTTAGCTACTATTTGGAGTGTGTATGGAGTAACATAGTAACATAGTTTATAAGGCCGAAAAAAGACATCTGTCCATCCAGTTCGGCCTGTTCTCCTGCAAGTTGATCCAGAGGAAGGCAAAAAACCCTGTGAGGTAGAAGTCAATATTCCTCACTTTAAGGGAAAAAAATTCCTTCCCGACTCCAATCAGAATTACTCCCTGGATCAACGACCCCTCTCTAGTAACTATAACCTGTAATATTATAACCCTCTAGAAATACATCCAGGCCCCTCTTGAACTCTTTTAGTGAACTTACCATCACCACCTCCTCAGGCAGAGAGTTCCATAGTCTCACTGCTCTTACCGTAAAGAATCCTCTTCTATGTTTATGTACAAACCTTCTTTCCTCCAGGCGCAGAGGATGTCCCCTCGTCACAGTCCTTTAGGATTTTACTATTATTGTGTACTGTGATCAGTTCATGTTGGGGGTTGTAGTGTTATAAGTATGTTTAGAGGGAATATGTAGCTATGGAAATGCAGAGCAGTATGATCTGTAGTTTTATGGTAAAAGATTTTGTAAAACTTGTATTTCAGTAAAACTTGGGTTTTGAAGTTCAGGAGGTGGTCCTGTCAGTGATTGACAGTCTTCCCTCTATAACTGTGTATATACACTGATAGCTGTCAATCACTGATAGTAATAACAAGAAAATCCCCAGCAGTCATGACTTCAGTTTGCAATCTGCGTCTATTTATTGGATCATATCAATCACTGATAGGACCGCCTCCACGACTTCAAAGCTCAGAATGAGCAGAGATCAGTTAATGCCAGGACCCAAGGTTTCCCAGGGAAATATTCACCAGAGCAACACACTGCCTCTGCCACCTTGTCTATGTGCGTGCCAGTGTGCGTTCTGACACTGTTCTGTCATAGCCAGTAGTAACAGTCGGTGCTAGAGTAGCTCTTCTGTGGGATCAGAC
The DNA here is from genome assembly GCA_900303285.1 of Rhinella marina. Taxonomy (NCBI): domain Eukaryota; kingdom Metazoa; phylum Chordata; class Amphibia; order Anura; family Bufonidae; genus Rhinella; species Rhinella marina. The sequence continues at coordinate 158,612 of ONZH01028470.1, read as the reverse complement.
AGTCTTAGCATGTGCCACAATGAGTAGAGGGCACTCATGACAATGTCTCCAGATCACCAGTTGTCCTTCTTTAAACCACTTTCGGTAGGTACTAACCACTGTGTACATGGAACACCCCACAAGAGCAGTCTTTTTTGGAGATGCTTTGACCCTGCCGTCCAACCGTCACGTGTAGCCCCTCGTCAGAGTGACTCAAATCCTTACATTTGGCCATTTTTCCTGCTTCTAGCATCTCATCCTTATGAATTGACTGTTCACCTGCTGCCCCAATATATCCCCCTCCAGGCAGTGGTTAATGTTTCTACTGATCAGTGTTGAGTATGATACTCTAGTTAGTAATGTTGAGGGTTGTAGTGTTCTACATGTAGACTATAACGTAGGTATTAGGATCATATATGGATAGTAGTTCTGGTTGGGTGTCTTTCCTGTGTCCTTGGAGCGGGTATGTCCTCTCTGAGCTCCCCCGTCCTTTATGTGGTTTGATGTGTGACTTATTGGTAGGTGGGGCAGGGGATGCTTTTGTATTAGAGGGTGATAAAGCTGAATTTTACACACATGGAGTTTACATACATTTTTATTGGCATCGGGAGCTGTTTACAATGACGCTGGGGAGATGTGAAGTTTACAGTTTGAGGGCCATGATTGTAAAAGTCTGTTCTGGGCCGTGTCTGCTTGGTAACATAGGCTGCAGATCATTGATTGTGTGTATTACTGTACATGAAGAACTGTATATGACAACACATGGTATATATGTCCCTAAGAAGTCTCCACTATTGAGGTGCATCTCCCAGGTCATCTTGATTATGGTGCAGAGACTTGTTTTGGTCCTTCTATTCATGTGCATCATGGTATCGTGGGCCTTGTGTCTTGACTGGACAGATCTAGAAGCCTTCTAGCCACCTTTGATTTTCCTAATTTATGGGTTGATTTAATAGATCTCCCATTCTTGTCATTGTCTCGTGCAGAGCTGTATCTTGTCTGTCCCAATTGTAGAAAACGCCAAACATCAGACAGAGACTGACCTCGAGATCCCTCCCTGATGTAATCATTGAGAAATGTCTCAAGATGCTCTGAGTTTCAGGGCTGTATCCTATTAATATAACTGACTCATTCACTCTGCATCCATTCACCTCAGGAACCCCCAAAGACCCCAGACACAGATGCGGCATTACTGGTAGTGTTCCCAGAGTGGTGGTATGTGTGTGCGCGTGGAGCACCATAAGTGCATGTCATACAGCATCTGTAATCCATGCTCAAGAGTCAGTCCGTTGCTTTCATACTGGATGAAACTGATTCGGTGTTCTGCATGATGGAAGTACTGATTTATGCCCCATATCTGCCATGCTGACAACTTCTGGACACCTTTACATTCACATGTGTGACTGATATCAGATGCTCCTCTTATAACTGTACTGTAATAAGATGTCACTGATATCAGCCGCTCCTCTTATAACTGTACTGTAATAAGATGTCACTGATGTCAGCCGCTCCTCTTATAACTGTACTGTAATAAGATGTGACTGATATCAGCCGCTCCTCCTATAACTGTACTGTAGTAAGATGTGACTGATATCAGCAGCTCCTCCTATAACTGTACTGTAGTAAGATGTGACTGATATCAGCCGCTCCTCTTATTGTACTGTAATAAGATGTCACTGATCTCAACCGCTCCTCTTATACCTGTACTGTAGTAAGATGTGACTGATATCTGCCGCTCCTCCTAGAACTGTACTGTAATAAGATGTCACCGATATCTGCCACTCCTCTTATAACTGTACTGTAATAAGATGTGACTGATATCAGCCGCTCCTCTTATAACTGTACTGTAATAAGATGTGACTGATATCAGCCGCTCCTCTTATAACTGTACTGTAATAAGATGACTGATATCAGATGCTCTTCTTATAACTGTACTGTAATAAGATGTCACTGATATCAGCAGCTCCTCTTATAACTGTACTGTAATAAGATGTCACTGATATCAGCAGCTCCTCCTAGAACTGTACTGTAATAAGATGTCACTGATATCAGCCGCTCCTCTTATAACTGTACTGTAATAAGATGTCACTGATATCAGCCGCTCCTCTTATAACTGTACTGTAATAAGATGTCACTGATATCTGCTGCTCTTCTTATAACTGTACTGTAATAAGATGTCACTGATATCAGCAGCTCCTCTTATAACTGTACTGTAATAAGATGTGACTGATATCAGCCGCTCCTCCTATAACTGTACTGTAATAAGATGTGACTGATATCAGCCGCTCCTCTTATACCTGTACTGTAGTAAGATGTGACTGATATCTGCCGCTCCTCTTATACCTGTACTGTAGTAAGATGTGACTGATATCTGCCGCTCCTCCTAGAACTGTACTGTAATAAGATGTCACTGATATCAGCCGCTCCTCTTATAACTGTACTGTAATAAGATGTGACTGATATCTGCTGCTCCTCTTATACCTGTACTGTAATAAGATGTGACTGATATCAGCCGCTCCTCCTATAACTGTACTGTAATAAGATGTCACCGATATCTGCCACTCCTCTTATAACTGTACTGTAATAAGATGTCACTGATATCAGCCGCTCCTCTTATAACTGTACTGTAATAAGATGTCACTGATATCAGCCGCTCCTCCTAGAACTGTACTGTAATAAGATGTCACTGATATCAGCCGCTCCTCTTATAACTGTACTGTAATAAGATGTCACTGATATCAGCCGCTCCTCTTATAACTGTACGGTAATAAGATGTAACTGATATCAGCCGCTCCTCTTATAACTGTACTGTAATAAGATGTCACTGATATCAGCCGCTCTTCTTATACCTGTACTGTAATAAGATGTGACTGATATCAGCCGCTCTTCTTATACCTGTACTGTAATAAGATGTCACTGATATCAGCCGCTCCTCTTATACCTGTACTGTAATAAGATGTGACCGATATCAGCCGCTCTTCTTATATCTGTACTGTAATAAGATGTGACTGATATCAGCCGCTCCTCTTATAACTGTACTGTAGTAAGATGTCACTGATATCAGCCGCTCTTCTTGTGATGCCCCCATAGATTTATACCCTCCATAGACAGTATCAGTAATATCTTATATTACATCTATGGCCTGTGGGGCTGGTGGCCCCTCTGATCATGTTTGGACAGATTGAGGCTCTGGACCTGCTCTTTGCCTTGGTTCTGCTGTGTGTTGCACAATGGAGGCTTCTGTTCTCCGCTTTTCCCTCTCTTGTTCAGTTTGATGTGGTTTGCTGTGTAGTAAATTTGCTTTGTGTGTGAGACTTCAGACACTGCGGAGTTACATCAAAGCCTCTGGGGTGATGTGTTTCCACAGGGTCGCCAGCTCTACTATCAGTGCCGTCATGATGAATACAGAGGCCCTTTCACCACTCTGATGCACAGTGCATGGCCTTAAAGGGAACCTGTCACATTGAACATGGTGCCTGATCTCTAAGCAGCAGGTTATAGAGCAGGAGGAGCTGAGCAGATTGATATATAGGTTTGTGGGAAAAGATTCAGTATAATGTATTCTTTTTGATTTTTTTCTTTTTCTTTGTTTTGGAGTCCAGTAGGTGGTCCCATCAATGATTGACAGCTTGCCCTGTATCAGTGTTCATACAAAGATAGCTGTCACTTAGTAGGGCTGCAAATTGGAGCCAGAAAGGCAAGAACGAGCAGGGGTTAACTGACCAACATACAAGTTATAATGAATCTGTATATCGGTCTGCTCAGCTCTTCCTGCTCTATACTGTCTTGCCCAAGGATAACACTGCATGGGCAACGTGACAGGTTCCATTTAAATGCATCGTAGTGACTTCCAGAACACAAAGACCTCCTAAAGTCATCTCACTCCCATCTATCCAGTCCTGACTAATGGACCTGATGGTGGACAAGTTCTGCTGCTCCCATACTGATTTACTCACCATAAGGCCTTATTCACACGTCCGTGTCTGTGATGAAATCCGTGATAAGATGGTCAGAGATTCATCTGTGAAGATTTCTGCGAAGAATCCGTGTTGGGTCCGTGTGTCAGTTTTTTGCTCGTGTGTTATCCATGTTCCACTGACACTGCACAGCTGAAAATTCATTTTCAGAGCATCTCCTATGAATTGTCTGAGAAACACGGATGAAACATGGTCCCATAGACTATAATAATCGTGATGGATCCGTAACGGATAAAATAGAGCATGCTTCACTGCTAAAACCACGGACCATGCTTAAAAAAAAAAAGGGATGTGTGAACACACATGCCCATATGCAGAACCATTCATTTCAATGGGGATGCGAAAACAGCAGAAATGACTCTGTGTACATTCCGTGACTATATGTCCGCAAGTCCGTTCCGTAATATAATAGAACATGTCCTAGTCTTGTCCACAAGGAGCTGGCTGTTTTATTAGGAGCTGGCTGTTTCGTTCCGTAAAATATGCAATGCATGTGGCCAGTATCCGTGTTTTTTACATGTGGCCAGTATCCGTGTTTTTTTACATGTGGCCAGTATCCGTGTTTTTTACATGTGGCCAGTATCCGTGTTTTTTTACATGTGGCCAGTATCCGTGTTTTTTTACATGTGGCCAGTATCCGAGTTTTTTTACATGTCGCCAGTATCCGTGTTTTTTACATGTGGCCAGTATCCGTGTTTTTACATGGGCCAGTATCCGTGTTTTTTACATGTGGCCAGTATCCGTGTTTTTTACATGTGGCCAGTATCCGTGTTTTTTTACATGTGGCCAGTATCCGTGTTTTTTTACATGTGGCCAGTATCCGTGTTTTTTTACATGTGGCCAGTATCCGTGTTTTTTTTACATGTGGGCCAGTATCCGTGTTTTTTTTACATGTGGCCAGTATCCGTGTTTTTTTACATGTGGCCTTATGTATCCGTGTTTTTTTTACATGTGGCCAGTATCCGTGTTTTTTTACATGTGGCCAGTATCCGTGTTTTTTTACATGTGGCCAGTATCCGTGTTTTTTACATGTGGCCAGTATCCGTGTTTTTTACATGTGGCCAGTATCCGTGTTTTTTTTACATGTGGCAGTATCCGAGTTTTTTTTACATGTGGCCAGTATCCGTGTTTTTTTTTACATGTGGCCAGTATCCGTGTTTTTTTACATGTGGCCAGTATCCGTGTTTTTTTTTACATGTGGCCAGTATCCGTGTTTTTTTTACATGTGGCCAGTATCCGTGTTTTTTACATGTGGCCAGTATCCGTGTTTTTTTTACATGTGGCCAGTATCCGTGTTTTTTTACATGTGGCCAGTATCCGTGTTTTTTTTTACATGTGGCCAGTATCCGGTTTTTTTTACATGTGGCCAGTATCCGTGTTTTTTTTTTACATGTGGCCAGTATCCCGTGTTTTTTTTACATGTGGCCAGTATCCGTGTTTTTTTTTACATGTGGCCAGTATCCGTGTTTTTTTTACATGTGGCCAGTATCCGTGTTTTTTTTTTACATGTGGCCAGTATCCGTGTTTTTTTACATGTGGCCAGTTTTTAATGCCGTATCCGTTTTTTTTACATGTGGCCAGTATCCGTGTTTTTTTTACATGTGGCCAGTATCCGTGTTTTTTTACATGTGGCCAGTATCCGTGTTTTTTTTACATGTGGCCAGTATCCGTGTTTTTTTACATGTGGCCAGTATCCGTGTTTTTTTTACATGTGGCCAGTATCCGTGTTTTTTTACATGTGGCCAGTATCCGTGCGTAATACAGTACCAGCAAATTGAATGAGATTTGACAAATCTTCTTTCTTCCATTTCTTTCTCTCTAGCTGTGTGGTTTTAGAAATCCTCAGCATTTCAATTGTTTGTGTGTGATTTTGTGTACGAATTTGACCGTTTGCAGAAAACGGTATCAAATCCGCACCAAAACCAGCAAGTAACACATGTAGATTATGGTGCGGAAATGTAGAGAAATCCACACAAAAATCTGTTTGGGGTTTCTGTTTTGAAACCTGCACAGGTACCCTAAAAGTGACGACTAAGGCCCTATTCACACGACCATATGTATTCTGTGATCCGGAAGACATGCGGAAAGTCTTCCATAGTGTTCAGCAATTTTGCGGACCCATTGACTTTAATGGGGCTACGGACGTGATTTTGCGGCCAAGTATAGGACACGTTTTATTTTTTTTGCGGGAGAACTTCCTTGAGATACGGGATGCGGAATGCACACGGTGTGCATTCCTCATTTTTTTTTCTCCTATGGAAAAATGAATGGGTCCGTATGGTTCCGCATCTTATCCGCATTTTTGTGGAAATGTACATACGGTCGTGTGAATGTTTCCTAAATGCTCAGTTCTAGGCAATCTCCTGAGGAGATTCAATATTGAGAGTAGACGGAGCTGGCTGAGAATAAAAAGAAGCACAAATGTCCTAGTAAAAATCTCCACTCAGCATCCCCACTATTGGGAAACAATAAGATGTTGAAAACAGACACCCGAAGTAGGCATGTGATAAAGTGTTACACTGGCGGAGCCGCGGCATTAGCAATGTGTGCCGGACTCCATTCTTTGCTCCTGCATCTAAAGTGCTCTCAAGTAGCATCTTGGAGGACTTTAGAGGTGGACAAAGATGAAAGCCAGGGCTTCAATAAAACATCATATAACACACAGCACGCCTTGCATTTGCCCGACCCAGGGTTTCGCCCTTACCGCTTCTTTCAGGGCATCTTACCAGATGTATGATGTCTTTGAAGCATCCAGCCTGAGATGTGTCACTAAGCACCAGCTCTGCATTTTCTACAAAGGTCTCCATGGTGGAAACCCAATTCAGGCACTGCTGAATACTGGCAATGGAGGGACCACCAAATGTGTCCACATCATACCAGTGATGAGTGGAATGGCCTCCCTGGTGATATAGAGCATGTATATGTGCATGTTCTCATCAGGGCGGAGTATATACTACAACATGTACGTTGTCAGAGGAGAAGTCACAGTGCTTTGCAAAAGTATTCGGCCCCCTGGAACTTTTCAACCTTTTGCCACATTTCAGGCTTCAAACAAAAAGATATAACATTTTAAATTTTTGGTGAAGAATCAACAACAAGTGGGTCACAATTGTGAAGTGGAATGAATATTATTACAACGTTTTTTGTAATAATAAAACTGAAAAGTGGGGCGTGCAAAATTATTCGGCCATTTACTTTCAGTTCAGAAAACTCACTCCAGAAGTTCATTGAGGATCTCTGAATGATCCAATGTTGTCCTAAATGACTGATGAAGATAAATAGAATCCACCTGTGTGTAATCAAGTCTCCGTATAAATGCACCTGCTCTGTGATAGTCTCAGGGTTCTGCATCATGAAGACCAAGGAACACACCAGGCAGGTCCGTGATACTGTTGTGGAGAAGTTTAAAGCCGGATTTGGATACCAAAAGATTTCCCAAGCTTTAAACATCCCAAGGAGCACTGTGCAAGCGATCATATTGAAATGGAAGGAGTATCAGACCACTGCAAATCTACCAAGACCCGGCTGTCCCTCTAAACTTTCATCTCAAACAAGGAGAAGACTGATCAGAGATGCAGCCAAGAGGCCCATGATCACTCTGGATGAACTGCAGAGATCTACAGCTGAGGTGGGAGAGTCTGTCCATAGGACAACAATCAGTCGAACACTTCACAAATCTGGCCTTTATAGAAGAGTGGCAAGAAGAAAGCCATTTCTCAAAGATATCCATAAAAAGTCTCCTTTACAGTTTGCCACAAGCCACCTGGGAGACACACCAAACACGTGGAAGAAGGTGCTCTGGTCAGATGGAACCAAAATCCAACTTTTTGGAAACAATGCAAAACGATATGTTTGGCGTAAAAGCAACACAGCTCATCACCCTGAACACACCATCCCCACTGTCAAACATGGTGGTGGCAGCATCATGGTTTGGGCCTGCTTTTCATCAGCAGGGATAGGGAAGATGGTTAAAATTGATGGGAAGATGGATGGAGCCAAATACAGGACCATTCTGAATGAAAACCTGTTGGAGTCTGCAAAAGACCTGAGACGAGGACGGAGATTTATCTTCCAACAAGACAATGATCCCAAACATAAAGCAAAATCTACAATGGAATGGTTCAAAAATAAACGTATCCAGGTCTTAGAATGGCCAAGTCAAAGTCCAGACCTGAATCCAATTGAGAATATGTGGAAAGAGCTGAAAACTGCTGTTCACAAACGCTCTCCATCCAACCTCAAAGAGCTCGAGCTGTTTTGCAAGGAAGAATGGGCAAGAATTTCAGTCTCTAGATGTGCAAAACTGATAGAGACATACCCCAAGCGACTTGCAGCTGTAATCGCAGCAAAAGGTGGCGCAACAAAGTATTAATGCAAGGGGGCTGAATAATTTTGCACGCCAACTTTTCAGTTTTATTATTACAAAGAAGTTTAAATGATCCAATAAATTTCGTTCCACTTCACAATTGTGACCCACTTGTTGTTGATTCTTCACCAAAAATGTAAAATGTTATATCTTTTTGTTTGAAGCCTGAAATGTGGCAAAAGGTTGAAAAGTTCCAGGGGGCCGAATACTTTCGCAAGGCACTGTAACTTCACACCAGTGAAACCTCAAGTGGTCCTGGGCATTCAGGGTGACTGCTCTGCTTGCATCCCTGGTGCACACTGACTGCAGGCCTCTGGCAGTCCAGATACACCGCGTTTTGATCTGTGATCTCTATTACACAGTGATCTTGTGGAGTAAATGCCATCATTCTACTAAATAACCGGTTATTAGAAGCTTCCAGCTATAACCTACAGCCTAACAGATGCGAGTGGTGCTCTGCTGCCCCCTGCTGGCGGCTAATGGCAACTAACTGGATATGATTCTGCAGTCTTGAACTAACAGTAGCTGTAAAAGGATGAATCTCACTGGATGCTGATGTTCTAATCTTTTAGATGGATGGGACAATACATAAGTCAGGGACAGGGTCACACAAGACAATTTCTACTGGAGCTGTTCTTATATATTTCGGATCAGTCTCCCTCATATAATGGTTCTATTTAGTTTCTATTTTTATTACTTGATGGATTAGCATTAATCTGATGGAAATGAACATAGGAGTGAACTGAGCATAGAAGACCATTATATAATGTCTGTAAAGTGCTGCGGAATATGTTTGTGCTACATAAATAAACATATTAAAAATATAATGAATAACAATATGAAAAGAGAACTCATAGAAGTCTATGCGTATGGCTGCTGCCACACAACACGGCTGGGCTGCATTTTGAATACGGCCCCAAAAAAACAAAAAAAAAAACGCATGCAACAACATAGTTGCGGGTATGGTGTGTTTTCTTCCAGCAAAGGGAAAAAAAACTAATCATACACAGCAAAACTGAATATTTATTACAAAACAGTTATATTCAGGTAATATGGTGGAAGAAAATGCACCATAATCGTAGACGTGTTGTTGCAAAAACCTTGTGCGTTTTTCGTGCCTTTTTTGACGCATCCAGAATGCAGCACAGCCGTGAAATGTGGCAGCACCTTTAGGGCCAGTTAACCTTTTCCCGCACAGAATCCGCAACAAAAAACCCTCTAAGCAGCTTCCCATTTGTTTCAATGGGAGGCAGCACTTGTTTTTCTTTTTTTTTTCTTCCACGTGGAAAAAAAGAAGCAGCGTGTCCTATTTTGGGTTGGAATCTGCTCTGAATCTCCCATTCAAATAAATGGGAAGCTGAAAAATGCAAAATACGCTTTCTGCGCATTTTTTGGTGTGGATCCGCTCCATTAACCGCAATCTTTAAAATGCAGTTTTCTATTGAAGTAAACACCCAAAAGCAAAGAAACAAACAAGCAAAAGCATCAAAAACCACAAAAAAAAAAAAAAACTCTCTGGGAAAAAAAAAAGTGCTAAACTTTGTAGGCGGATTTCAAATCCATCCAGTGAACACACCCTATGGGGACATTCATGCGATTTTATAGCGGATTTTACAGCCGCACTTAAAACCTGCCGCTGGCCACATCCTTTCTGCCTCCCGTACATCTCAATGGAAGGCAGCACTGAGGATTCGCCGTGGCTTTAAGCGCCCGCTCCGCAATCTTCAGCGTTGCCTCTTATTGAAATGATTGGGAGACAGAAAGGACACGGCTCCTGGCGAAATTTCAGCGTGGCTGTCCACCTCCAAATTTCTGCCTTCCCCTAAACGTTCACACTCACCTCTCAAATGTAAGACGCATGAGTGGTGGTCTTTCATATAGTAATGCCGTAGCATAAAGTGTTGAATAGCCACAAATGACCGTTCCCCACTCCAGCGCCACATTACCTGGCTTCTGTGAATGTTTTAGGCCATGTTCACACTTTGCATGCTGGGATTTATTCCATTCAGCCCAACACCTGTTGGTGTCAATGATAAATAAGGAGATGGTGACTAAGGACTGATGCATGTTTCTGAGGTGCTCCATTGTGATCTGGGATGAAAGGAGAACATAAGGTGTTGTCAGTGGTTCTGCACATAGCATATACACACGGATATAGAGGTAGCTGTACGCTGTATAACTGGTGTATTTTATAACCTCTCATACGTTTTTGCTTCATAGTTCTTGTTACCGTTATGATTTATAATACATTATGATCTTGTATTCTTGTGTTGATGCCTTTAGGTTTGTCAAGTAACAGGCGATGGGCTCGCCCCTTCTCAGCCTCACACTCTCCCGGTGCAGGCACTTTTCCAAAACCACAAGTGCTTGTCTGTTAATTACGTGATATTAAGTAGTTTGCGGCACAGTTGTTTCTAATAGGACGGTTTCTTCTTTCTGGCAGGCACGAGGAGCTGATATTCCAGTTCCTGGAGAGATTCCCATTGCCACAGAGCTCCCGATGAGATCCTGCAGTCACACCGCAAGCATGAAAGTCAAGAATGTCAAAAAGTGAGTTACGTGTCATCTCTTCACTCTTAGGTTGTATGGTGTATGTATGATCAGCAACATTTACAGTGCCTTGAACAAGTATTCATACTCCTTGAACTTTCCACATATTTTCCTGTTATACCCACCAACCTAAATGTATTTTATTGGGATTTTATGTTGTTAGTAGTAAGTATGTATGAAGAGAAGAGAAAATGATACGTGGCTTTCAAAAATTTGGAAAGTGTGGCATGCTTTGTATTCAGCTCCCCTGAGTCAATACTTTTGGACCACCTTTCACTGCAATTACAGCGGCAAGTCTTTTGGGGTATGTCTCTACCAGCTTTGCACATCTAGAGGCTGGGTCCAGCTTTCTTGTTCTGATGAAGAAAGGCATCCCCACAGCATGATGTTGCCACCACCATGTTTCCTGGTGGGGTTGGTATGTTCAGGGTGATGTGCAGTGTTAGATTTCCACCACAGAAAGCGTTTTGCATTTAGGCCAGAAAGTTCAACTTTGGTCTCATCTGACCAGATCACCTTCTTCCATGTTTGCTGTGACCCTACATGGCTTGTGGCAAACTGAAAACGGGACTTCTTATGGCTTGCTTTCAAAAATTACTTTCTTCTTGCTATTCTTCCATAAAGGACAGCTTTTTGGAGTACACAATGAATAGTTGTCCTGTGGACAGATTCTCCCACTTGAGCTTTGGATCTTTGCTCTCCTTGCCACTGCTTTCAGATTATGTGGAAGGTCATGTCTTGGTAGATTTGCAGTTGTGTCATACTCCTTCCATTTTTGGATGATGGATTGAACAGTGCTCCATGAGATGTTTAGAGCTTTGGATATATTTTTTTTTATAACCTAACCCTTCTCTACACTTCTCCACAACTTTATCCCTGACCTGTCTCTTGTGTTCCTTTGTTTTTCATGATTTTGTTTAATCACTTATGTTCACTAACAAACCTTGACAGAACAGATCTACTTATATGGAAAATAAATTATGCACAGTTGGACTCTAATTACTAAATAGGTGACTTCTGAAGGAAATTGGTCACAGTGGATTTTGTTTAGGGGTATTGGAGTACGGGGGGCTGAATACAAATGCACGCCACACTTTCCAGATTTTTATTTATTACACATTTTGAATACCATGTATCATTTTCTTTTCACTTCACACATACTTGCTTTGTGTTGGTCTATCACATAAAATCCCAATACATTTAAGTTTGTGGATATAACATGGAAAAGTTCAAGGGGTATGAATACTTTTTCAAGCACAGGAGTGGCCGTGCCTTCTCAAATAGATGATCGTCGGGTGTCGAGCCCCCACCGATCAGATACTGATGACCTGTCTAGAGAATGGGTCATTAGTATAAAAATCTTGGAAAACCCTTTTAATGTTGTAAAATATTTTAAAAGGCAGTAATGCTAAATTGGGCGAGATGGACATTGAAAATATGGGATAACAGCAGGAACAAGTCGCATGAGGGTGCATTTTCCAGTATTACACACTTGTTGTGGCTTATATGGGTGATGCTCTGAGTTGCTCTTATGGTGGAATAACCCAACAAATCAGCCCTAGCCCAGCTGTTTCTTTGATTGATATATATATATATATATATATATATATATATATAATATATATAAATATATTTATCTGGGTGACCACCATGGCCACTACTGCATCAGCTCCCGGTTTAGAAGCCTCGGAAGGTGGGTGACATTCCCTGTTGGAGCCCTGATTGTGACCAGTTAGCGTCTTCATGATTTCTTTTAGAAAAAGGGTAGATTTAGGGGGCATTTTATGGACGTGTTTTCTGGCATAAAAAGGGTCACATATTTTTGCTCAAAAATGTATGATGACTTGTAATTCATATTTTGCCCTCAGCACTTTTGAAAACTATTGGGCATGGTGTGTGATCAGTAGGTTCACACCAGGTATAAAGGGAATCTGTTATCTCCAACAGCCCCGAATATGTAATACATGTATAGAACACCTGCTGTTGAATCCAAATCAGTAACTTGTATGCCAATACATCCCCCTCCCCCCCCCATTCCCGTGTGGCCTACTGCAAACCAGCTATGGAATGCATTTAGAGGACTTGCGCATATAGAGGACTTGTGTATATGCGCACATAATGGAGAGGACTCTGGAGAAGTCCTTGCTATGTATTCCACAGCTGGTTTGTGGGCGCCCAGCAGGGGAACAGGGGTGAGTATGGCAGTAAGTGTTCTATAGATCAATTATTCTACTTAAAGAAGAACTCCTTAAAAAAATTTTATTCCATGTCCTGCTAGAAATGTACATGATGTAATCTGTAGTGAATGTCATTTTCTTACCAGTAGCTGAATTTTTGAGTTATCATCCTGAAATTTCTTATCTGTGTCATGTGACTAGGAATTAGACCTACCAACTCACACAGCACCTTATGTGTGGACAGGAAGTCTAATTTTCTATGCATTCCTATGGGAGCCTCACTTTCAGTCTCATAGGAATGAATGAGAAGTGACTGGCTTCCTGTCCTGGGTCAGTTGGAGGTCAGAGAGTTGGTCACATGACCCAGCTACAATAAGAAGAGAGGTTTTTACTCACAGAAACAGTCACTGATAAGAAGATTACATCACTACAGATTATATCATGCACCTTTCTAACAGGTCAGAGAATAAAAATTTTTGCGGGAGTTCTTCTTTAATAGGCCTTGCCGGAGGTGACTGATTCCCTTTAAGAAAAAAAATGTTGGCGTGTCTCTAGACATGTTTACAGATGCACCAAATTTATCAAGCAATGTGCAGCTTTTGATGAATTTGACACAAATGAGGCCAACTCAGACTCATGCAAATCTGGCTTCAAAACCTCCCCTCATGATAAATCTCCCCTTTTCCCAACTCCAGGATGAATTCTCCCTTTTCTAGGGGCCTTTGTTGTTTGTGTGCAGGAGACATCACTTATTCTTCTTCCTTCTTTTCTCCTCCAAGCAGAATATCCTTTACCAAGGGGCACTTCCCAAAACTGGCAGAGTGCGCTCACTTCCACTACGAGAACGTAGACTTCGGCAGTATTCAGGTAAGGCTTTGTTACATTGTATTGTGCAGGTCGATGTCTGATGATCGGCCTCACTGCATGTGTGAGATAGAGGCAGGTTAGATTGTGAGGACAGGATGATGGGAGTGATTAGTATATGTGTACAGCACTGGATAATACATTATACATAAGAGAAGGAAAGAAACTGCATCCAGTATTCCTTGCCTGTAATACCCGGTGCCCTCAGTGCACCAGACATTGCACCTATCCCTCCCTTGCCACAATGTTGATGCTATCTTGTATTTGCTAAGTGGCATGGAGCCATGCAGCCAGCAACCTCTGCTCCGTCTTTAGTGAATCCCATGAGGTCGTCTCACTGCGTGGCTTATAGCAGAATCCCCGGCCTCAGGCAGCCTCCGGTGGAGCAAGAGATTTAGGTTTTTGTAAAGTGTGTCTCCCTCCGTGAGGAGAACAGATCAAAGGTGCAAATGAATAACAGTAAATTCCCCCCCGGCAGCATCTCGGTGCTAGAGGGCGAATCTGCAATTACATTAAGTGGATTAATAGACGTGATATAGAAATCAAGCTGTCTACAGACCTGATGGAAGTGGTCCAGCGAGAGAGCCATATGCTAGATCCATCCTGTGCAGCCCTCTGGACCTTCTGGAGAGAGTGAATTACCGTAGTTGACTCTGTTTAGTTAGACCAGTGAGGGCATGCTGGGAGGTGTAGTTTCACAGGAGTTGGAAGTTGGTTGAGGTAGGCAGGTAAGCAGTTATCCTGAGGGACTTTTCAGCTGTTGTCTGAAGTTCTGCTCACTCTTATGTGAACTACATTTTACAAACGCATCCGTGCGTTTTCAGCATTTTGGCGGATTCATACATATTGTCTTTTCACCCAGCGCATGCAGGAGACCTTTTTGTTTCATGTAGCATAATAGACTTCTCTATACAATGGAGAGGCATACAGTAAAACAATTCTGTGGTAGTGTATGACACTGTATGCCTATACATTGGCATATGTCACTGGAGTGACAAGGTCCTGAGATGTGTAACGTTACCGGTCCGTAGCTCTTGAGGTCAGAAATTGTGATATAATGAACTGTTGAAGCCATTAAAGGGGTTCTACGAGATTTTACTACTGATGACCTATCCTCTGGTCATCAGTATCTGATCAGTGGGGGTCTGACACCCGGGACCCCAACAATCAGCTGTTTCAGAAGGCACCGGTTCCCCTGTGAGCGCCGCTGCCTTCTCGCAGTTTACCATGCACAGCGCCGTACATTTGATAGCGTCTGTGCTTGGTCTCGCACTCAGCCCCATTCACTTCTACAGGGCTGAGCTGTGCCTAGGCCACGTGACCGATGAATGTTTCGACACTAGCCTTGGAAAAGCTGTGAGAAGGCTGTGGCAGTACTGCGGGCGTCGCTGCCTCAATCCACTAATCAGCAGGGGTCCCTCCACCGATCAATAGGTCATCAGTATTACAATCTTGGAAAACCCTTTTAAACAATCTACAATCCCGAGGTTAAAGGGGATGTCCGGTTGGAGTAAGAAACCAGTCCGTGCTGGGGATTAGCCTGCACTACAGAATAGAGTACTACTTACCCAGAAGATCCAGCACCACTACTCTGGTTCTCCCTGCCAGGCTCTGTTAGCCAGCTGCTCAGCCAATCACTTGCCTCTTCAATCTATCACTGAGGCCAGAGATTGACTGCAGCAGTCACGTGTTGTCGACATGATGTCATCACTTCAGTATTCACGTGATGTCATCCCTGCATCTGGGTAAACAGACGAAGTGACGGTGCTGGATCTGCTAGATAAGTATTGCTCTGTTCTTTACTGTAGGCTGTTCCCCATTGTTGACTAGTTTCTTACTCAAACTGGACAGCCCCCTTTAATTAAGCCACAAATGATGTCATGTTGCAGGCAGTTTCACTAGTGGCCACTAGAGGGCAGTATAGACACGCAGAAAGCTAATGAACGCTTCGTACATGACAGGAAGGGAGATTTCATCTCCGTGTTACATAAAGATCACAAAGCTCTGTGAAGCCGGGCAAATTAATGTCACCATTACAGCATCGTAAAGAACAGTGTTCTTTCTGTTCCTCATACAATACCAGGGGCAGCACGTCCCACCTATGGGTGATGTAATCACAAACATCACTGAAAAACAGGAAAATCAATGACTATACAGGTGGCCCCACCTCACAGATCAACAACAGTCCTCGGTGCATAGAAACCTGCAGCATGTACAATTCTTGCCTGTTTTCATTCTAGTGGACAGATTCAGAAAAATACAGATACACCAGGATTTCATACAGACATCCATATAGGTTTAGAGACGGAATTCAGTATGGCCATCCAAATCTGGTCTAAGAGGAACTTCAGGGTTTTGTGGGATAGTCCTTGCATAGTCTGTAGGAGGCTCAAAATGGAGATATATAAAGGCCTGCCCCATCTCGGTAAAAGGGAAATCCCACTACAAACACTTATCCCCCTACCCACAGGATAGGTTATTAGTGATCCACGGAGGGTCCAACTGCTGGGCCCTTCTGCAATCACAAGAAGACATTCCCCCATTTGAGTGGAGCACCGGTGCTCATGTGTAACTACTGCTACACTCAAATGGGGGAACACAGGGCCCTAGTTGTGATCAGTGGACCCCCTGTCAGTCAGGCTCTTATCCCCTATCCTTTGGGTAGGGGATAATTGTTTGATGTAGTAACGTAGTCTATAAGGCTGAATAAAGATACGCGTCCTTCCAGTTCGGCCTGTTATCCTGCAAAGTTGATTCAGAGGAAGGCAAAAAAAACCCTGTTCAAGCCAACTTTCTTCACTTTAGGGGGACAAAATTCCTCCCAGACTCCAATCAGGCAATCAGAATTACTCCCTGGATCAACACCTTTTCTCCAGAAATCTAATAACTATGACCTGTAATATTATTACACTCCAGAAATACATCCAGGCCCCTCTTGAACTCATCTGAAGCTCAGTAGGTGTCTCGTGCCCTTCCCATAGACCAGGGATGCTCAGCCTGCGGCCCTCCAGCTGTGATTAAACAACAACTCCCAGCATGCCCTAATAGCTGTAGGCTGTTGGAGTTTTGTAACAGCTGGAGGGCCGCAGGTTGGGCATCCCCGCCATAGAGGGTCCGCTGCCTCCTGCCGCAGAAAGAGCAGCCACATTATGGCACTTTTTGCCATTAGAAGTGGTGATGTGGAACTTTCTCCCATTACATGTGGTGTTGGCTCATTTGTTATTTGAATATTTTGAAGGTTTGAAGTCTTTCAGGTAAAAATAACTAATTTGTATTAGATGGCATGTTTGTAGTCAGGAAGGATTTTTCCCTTTTTGGGTAAAATGACGTGCGTAACGGGGATTTCATTTTCTTCTTGCATTGTATTAAACACTGCGTGACAATAGGCTGAATTTCATTGTCTTGTGTCCTTTTCACTGTGTACAGTCCGTCCCCATGTTACCCTGTATCTGGCATGTAATAACAGGCAGCAGTATGTCAGATCGCTGTGTACAGTCCCTCCCTGTGTTTCTGTATTTGGCATGTAGTAACAGGGAGCAGTGTATCAGATCAGTGTGTACAGTCCGCCCCTACGTTACCTTATATCCAGCAGGTAATAACAGGGGTCAGATCACTGTGTACAGTCCTCCCTATGTTACACTGTATCCGGCCTGTAATAACAAGGGGCAGATCAATGTGTATCGTTCTACCTATGTTACCTTGTATCTGGTATATGATAACAGGAGGCAGATCCATGTATACAGTCCTTCCCTGTATTACATATATCTGGTATATGATAACAGGAGCAAATCCATGTATACAGTCCTTCCCTGTATTACCTGTATCTGGTATATGATAACACGAGCAACTCCATGTATACAGTCCTTCCCTGTATTACCTGTATCTGGTATATGATAACAGGAGCAAATCCATGTATACAGTCCTTCCCTGTATTACCTGTATCTGGTATATGAATAACAACGAGCAACTCATGTATACAGTCCCTTCCCTGTATTACCTGTATCTGGTATATGATAACAGGGGGCATCCATGTATTACAGTCCATCCCTGTAGTACCTGTATCTGGTATATGATAACAGGGAGCAGATCCATGTATACAGTCCTTCCCTGTATTACCATGTATCTGGTATATATAACAGGAGCAATCCATGTATATAGTCCTTCCCTGTATTACCGTTCTGGTATCTGATAAAGGAGGCAGATACCATGTATACAGTCCTTCCCTGTATTACCTGTATCTGGGTATATGAATACAGGGGCAGACCCATGTGCCTGCACTTCCCTGTATTACCTGTATCTGGTATAAATGAAAACAGGGGGCAGATTCATGTATAGCAGTCCTTCCCTGTATTACCTATACTCTGGTATATTGATACAGGGAGCAGATCCATGTATAACTAATCCTTCCTGTATTACCTGTATCCTGGTATATCGATAACAGGGGGCATATCCATGTATATTGTCCTTCCCCTGTAGTTACCTGTATCTGTTATATGATAACAGGGAGCAGATCCATGTATAACTATCCTTCCCTGTATTACCTGTAATCTAGGGGTATAGTGATTAACAGGAGGCAGATCCATGTATATAGTCCTTCCCTGTATTACCTGTATCTGGTATATGATAACAGGGGCAGATCCATGTATACAGTCCTTCCCTGTATTACCTGTATCTGGTATATGATAACAGGGGGCAGATCCATGTATACAGTCCTTCCCTGTATTACCTGTATCTGGTATATGATAACAGGGGGCAGATCCATGTGCACTGTCCTTCCCTGTATTACATGTATCTGGTATATGATAACAGGGGGCAGATTCATGTATACAGTCCTTCCCTGTATTACCTGTATCTGGTATATGATAACAGGGGGCAGATCCATGTATATAGTCCTTCCCTGTATTACCTGTATCTGGTATATATGATAACAGGGGGCAGATCCATGTATACAGTCCTTCCTGTATTACCTGTATCTGGTATATGATAACAGGGGGCAGATCCATGTATATAGTCCTTCCCTGTATTACCTGTATCTGGTATATGATAACAGGGGCAGATCATGTATACAGTCCTTCCTGTATTACCTGTATCTGGTATATGATAACAGGGGGCAGATCCATGTATATAGTCTTCCCTGTATTACCTGTATCTGGTATATGATAACAGGGAGCAGATCATGTATATAGTCCTTCCCTGTATTACCTGTATCTGGTATATGATAACAGGGGGCAGATCCATGTATATAGTCCTTCCCTGTATTACCTGTATCTGGTATATGATAACAGGGGGCAGATCCATGTATACAGTCTTCCCTGTATTACCTGTATCTGGTATATGATAACAGGGGGCAGATCATGTATACTAGTCCTTCCCTGTATTACCTGTACTGGTATATGATAAGAGGGGGCAGATCCATGTATACATCCTTTCTGTAACCTTCCCCTGTATACTGTATCTGGTATATGATAACAGGGGGCCAGATCCATGTATACTGTCCTTCCCTGTATTACTGTATCTGGTATATGATAACAGGGGGCAGATCCATGTATACAGTCCTTCCCTGTATTACCTGTATCTGGTATATGATAACAGGGGGCAGATCCATGTATACAGTCCTTCCCTGTATTACCTGTATCTGGTATATGATAACAGGGAGCAGATCCATGTATACAGTTCCTTCCCTGTATTATATGTAATTATTGGTATATTGATAACAGGGGCAGATCCATGTATACAGTCCTTCCCTGTATTACCTGTATCTGGTATATGATAACAGGGAGCAGATCCATGTATACAGTTCTTCCCTGTATTATATGTATTTGGTATATGATAACAGGGAGCAGATCCATGTATACAGTCCTTCCCTGTATTACATGTATCTGGTATATGATAACAGGGGGCAGATCTATGTATATAGTCCTTCCTTGTATTACCTGTATCTGGTATATGATAACAGGGAGCAGATCCATGTATATAGTCCTTCCCTGTATTACCTGTATCTGGTATATGATAACAGGGGGCAGATCTATGTATACAGTCCTTCCCTGTATTACCTGTATCTGGTATATGATAACAGGGGGCAGATCCATGTATATAGTCCTTCCCTGTATTACCTGTATCTGGTATATGATAACAGGGGGCAGATCCATGTATACGGTCCTTCCCTGTATTACCTGTATCTGGTATATGATAACAGGGAGCAGATCCATGTATATAATCCTTCCCTGTATTACCTGTATCTGGTATATGATAACAGGGAGCAGATCCATGTATATAATCCTTCCCTGTATTACCTGTATCTGGTATATGATAAGAGGGGGCAGATCCATGTATATAGTCCTTCCCTGTATTACATGTATCTGGTATATGATAACAGGGGGCAGATCCATGTATACAGTCCTTCCCTGTATTACCTGTATCTGGTATATGATAACAGGGAGCAGATCCATGTATATAATCCTTCCCTGTATTACCTGTATCTGGTATATGATAACAGGGAGCAGATCCATGTATACAGTCCTTCCCTGTATTACCTGTATCTGGTATATGATAACAGGGGGCAGATCCATGTATATAATCCTTCCCTGTATTACCTGTATCTGGTATATGATAACAGGGAGCAGATCCATGTATATAGTCCTTCCCTGTATTACCTGTATCTGGTATATGATAACAGGGGGCAGATCCATGTATACGGTCTTTCCCTGTATTACCTGTATCTGGTATATGATAACAGGGGGCAGATCCATGTATATAGTCCTTTCTTGTATTACCTGTATCTGGTATATGTTAACGGGGAGCAGTGTGTGAATGTGTTGTCTGAGCTCTTTGTCCGCGCTGCATATAGTTACTGCGGTTCCAGTCCATTGGTACTCGGAGGTATCAGTGTTTGCCCATTTGTGGATGTAATTAAGTTTACTGAAGTATTGATCCACATGCAGATTGATGTTTGTAGCTCGCTCCTCTGGTCTGCTGTTACATGAGTGGATAAGATCTTTGCTACAAGAGGCAGCAGTAATGAGAACCATAATAAAAAGGCCGGTGTAGTGGTGGCAGGTGGAGCAGATCACCACTGGTGATGCATCTGAAGTGGATATTGGTTCACGTGAGATTGCTCTCACAAAACAGAGCAACCATTATCCATCAACAATCAACACGCTGGGGCCACGTCACCACTGCTGTGTGGGAACCTAGAAAACTCACCCTGAAGGTTCTGCCTCATGCTCAGGCTTTTTGATTTTTTTTTAGCTTTTGAAGCCAAAACCAGAAGTGGATCATAACAGGAGAGAAAGTTCTCAACTTTCAATCCACTCATGGTTTTGGCTTCAAAAACTGCACCAAAAACCTGTGGGAAGCACATGTGTGACTTAATCACCGGATCTAGAAGGGGTATTCTGGTAGGTATAGGCGATATCTATCAGATTTGTGGGGGTACTACCACAGGAATTAATGAAGCGTCTGGTTGCACTTACGCGAGGCCGCTCCATTCGTTTATGGAGTTAACAGAGTACAGTGCTCACCTATCTCCAGAACACCCATAGAAATGAATGGAACAAACGTGCGCATGTGCGACCAACTGCTCTGGTCATTTCAGGGTAGCAGCAGGGGGTACAGGGCCCCTAATCTCATGAATGGTTGGGGTCCCAGCCGTAGGACTCCCACCAATCTGATAGCTATCCCCTACCGGAATACCCCTTTAATACTTTAAAGTATATCTGCCCCTCTGTCATGTAAAAAGCTATGACTCTGTGTCCCTAACATAGTCCAGGCTGCTCTGTGCTGTCAGTCAGTTTCCATTTTACGTGTCTTTTTTCCTCTAGTGTTGTAGCCTGGGTCTCCTCTTTCTCAGATGTATTGACTGCTTTGTGGGAGAAATGCTCCTCAGGGATCTATTAGCTGCTGCTCTAACTGTGGAAACGCATTAGTCTGCAGAGAAGCTGTATACACTACTCAGCCTGGTTTAAATATAACAATAATTTCTGTCTGCCTGACCCTTTAACTGTTTCAGTACATGTTAGCCCAGCACATTTGTGCAGAAGGGGAACACCAGCTTCCGGAAAGCCCGACAGTGTGAAGGGAGATCATCCAGGATCCAAGCACTCCTTTGACACTGGGTCCACATGCTGCCATTATGTCTTTTTTTTTTTTTTTTTTTTTTTGGGGGGGGGGGGATTCCTATGGTTCATCTAAACTCCAAGATGCTGTCTAGAGTAATGATATTTCAGTAGACCTCTGATGTGATTCTGCTACTGAATGCTTTCCAACCTGCTTCTGACAGATGATGGTCTGCATCTGATCCACATTTTTTGCAGGTTGGATAAAGACCCATTCACTTCAGTGGGACTGCAAAAGATGCGGACAGTACACCGCGTGTTTACTTCATCCGTATGTCCGTTCTGCAGGCCTGCCCCAAAAAATAGAACATGTCCTATTCATGTCCGTTTTACAGACAAGGGTAGGACTGTGCTATAGAGTGCAGGACGTTCCTCAAAATTCAGAATGCACACGTCCGTTATTCGTTTTTTGTGGATACGCAATTTTCAGACTGCAAAAATGGCAACAGCCATGTGCATGATCCCTTTTTTTGCACGTGACCCAACCTCCAAATTATGAACCAGATGAATCTTTAGTGAACATTAGATTATGAGGCTAGTTATAATTTTGATTCTTGTTGGTGGTTACATCTAGGCCAACGTCTCAATTCTGTTCTTTTGGTCCAAATTATTTATTTTACCCTTCATTGTGAGTGTGAGGAACATTTCCATGTACATCAGCATCTACATTCATTGTCACAGGTGCAGTCTCCAATACATGTGTCTGTTCTAAAGATAAAGCTCCCACATGAGCTACAAAACACCTGGAAGATGTCTTCTTCTCTAAGCTGTGCTGCATTACTGGTTGACCATGGAACTGGGACATCGGCACTCCTACTTCTCATTTGTTACTCCACAGTATGCCATTCTCCAGGGTCTGTTCTCTTATATTAGCATCTATTTTCTTATCTCATTGGTGTTCTCCCCTGATATCGACATCTCTCTTCCTTTCATCTCTTTTCTCCCTTGATAGCAGCATCTTTTCACCTACATGTTCTCCTCTAATATCATCTGCGTTTTACTTCAGTATCATATCTCTCATCTGTGTTCTGATATGAGCATATCTGCTCCTCTCATCGATGTTCTTCACATATATCAACATCTCTTCTATCATCCGTGTTCTCTGATATCAGCATCTTTTCACCACATCAACATTTCTTCACATTTCTGTTCTCCTCTGATGGAAACATCTCTTCTCCTCTTGTTTTTGTTCTCCTCTAATATCAGCATCTCTTTTCTCATCTGTGTCTTCCTTCGATAACATCCATTCTCTCATTCTTGTTCTCTGATATCAGCGTCTCCTCTCATCCTTGTTCTCCTCTAGAATACTCTTTTCTCTCATAAATGTTCCTTGATGTCAGCATCTCGTCTCTTGAAGAGATGGGATGGGAGATTGGGACTGAATAATGACAGTTCATCAGTATCTGATCGGTGGGTGCTCCTGCGAGTGCCCGGGCCTTCTCACAGCTTACCAAACACATCCCCGTACATTGTATAGAAGCTGCGCTTGTTATTGTGCTTAGGCCCATTCACTTCATTGGGGCAGTGCTGCTCCTAGGCCACTTGACCGATGAACGCGTCGTCACTGGCATAGGAAAAGCTGAGAGAAGACAGTGGCGCCACTTTGCCGCCTTCTCGAACAGCTGATCAACGGGAGTCCCACTGATCAGGTACTGATAACCTATTTAGAGGATAGGTCAATAGTATTGGAAAACCCCTTTAATAAAAGTTAATAAGTTGTATGTAACCCAATGCCACTGAAATGTACAACCCTGCCTGCAAAAAAAAAGTCCCCATAGATATATGTCAATGGAAAATTTAAAAAGTTATGGCTGTAAGAATGCGACCACGCAAGAAAAAAAAAACTTGTGGCCCTAATACCAGAATAGTACATTAGGGGTTAAAAATATCCCCGTACACAGGATCTCCATCAGCATTGCCCACAAAAACAACTTTGTTCAAATATGTAAATTGGGTCTAAAGTGCACAGGTGCAGTCCTTTGAGCTAACGATGCCCAACCCCTCCAATCTTTGACATCACCCAGGCGAGATCTGAACTATCATGCATGTCCTGTGTGCTACCCAGCCCATGCATGCACCACCATCTACCTGCTGTGGGCATCAGCTCCACTGCCATCCGTCTGCTTCTTCTGTCTTCTCTGAACTGCGCTTCTAGCTGCTTAAGCAGATGCACATATTAGGTAGATGATGGCACGGGTCAGGTAGGTTCAAATCTGGTCTGGGTGGGGTTAGAATAAAAATGAGGTGATGACACCGAGCAAGGGGGTAGAGCAGTGAGGCCTGAGCAAGATGGGAGAGGCTGGGCACCGTATACCTAATTTACATATTTGAAATAAGTTGTATATCGGGCTCAACGCTGATGCCCAGAGGTAGATATGATGTGCAAAATGCTGTCTGTGGCACCTTGAGGGTGCTGGGATAAGTTTGGACAGTAAAATAGGACTGACAGACTACATTTTAAGTTGGAAAAATTTAACATTTCATTTTATGGCCAAATCGTCCAGCTTTACGTGCAGCAGTAGCTTTGTTTCAATGAAGTGTAATGAGTTATATATTTAATATTCATCAGCCATGCCGCTATATCACCCGCTAAATACCAGGATTTAAGTATATATGGGACTTGCCGCCATTCCAGGTGACAAGTATAGCATCAGCGATACAGAATCTTGAAGTTGAGCTCACAGGATAGTGACAAATCTATCACAGTCCAGAGGACATACCTCCAGTACACGAAACCTTACCACCTCACAGCTGCTTATGATATTTGGACCATTACGCTGGTTCGTGCAGTGACACTTCATCCAGAGGTGAAAAGAAAGTAAAGGGGTTATGCCATGATTGATGTGAAAAATTAGTACATGGCAATCTATATAACAAAGCTAGAACCGTCCCTGTACCTCACATGGATCCAGAGATCTCCCCCTTACGCCAATAGCTCTGCTAGATTTATGTCAAGTTGGCAGCTCAGGAGGTGTGTCCTTTCTGCTGCAGCTCTCTCCATGTAAGCCCTCTCTCAGATTTCAGTGAATCACTGACGCATGCTGTCCATTTTCTCCACAGACAGCACACATACCCATTGATTTTAATGTGTGTATTCACAAATCGGTGGTTTTCCACGAACCGTGGAAGCATGCCATATTTTGTTCTCGATTACGGATTCATCACACAAGTAATAGTCACGGATACGACACAGATACCATCCTTTTTTGGTCAATGGTTTTTACGGACCATTGGTACAAGAGACTCTAAAAACTAATTTGCAAAAACGACCAAACACCGATTCTCACAGACATCTTCACAGATGAACCACTGACCATTCAATGTCATCACGGATACGGGCGAAAGAACAAGGCCTAACTGTTGCTGCTTCTAATATGGTTGATGACAGTTGAAGGATGGAATTGAGCATGTGCGACCACCTCAGTAGATGGACGTGCATATTCCTATACAGCTCAATTATAATGAGGGTAAGAGAATGGACCTGATTTATCATGACTTCACTCCAGAATTCTGGCTTCAAAAAGTTGCAAAATTGGGCTTTGGCCTCTTTTTGGCCTTACTTGCACAAAATTTTTTTCTACTTTTTGCATTTTTATACCATTTTCACTCCAGTAGGAGGGCGGAGTTGGTAAACTGGAGTAGTATTTCTAGACAAAAGTGTTAGATTTAAGGATATGACAAATTTATCAATCCACATGAGACGTCTGATAAATGTGGCACAAAGACAGACTCAAGGAAAACTGACATGATCTATTCCCTCCCCCCATATCTGTATAGTTTTGTAATATAAGGAAATTACAATATTTAACATGATCTATTTCCCTCTCCCCACATATCTGTATAGTTTTGTAATATAAGGAAATTACAATATTTACCAGTTTTCCATACTTATATTAAAATAACATTTAATGATGGCACAACCCCTGTAATTGTAACTGTCTTCTCCACTTCATCATCTGCAGATTCTGCTTTATGTGATGTCCTCCCATTATTTCTTGTTACAGGCGAGGGATTTTCTGCCGCTGCTGTAACTCATTGACATTGGGGGGGTTGTGCCTGCTCTGCAGATTTACTACAGAGTGGCTGCTGTCTAATAACTCATGTACATGGCCGTATCTGTTAGCTTCCGGGTATATTTTGTTCTTCTCTGTCTCCTATCAATAGAGAGCTTTTCCCATCCGGAGAGAAAAGAATGGGGGGAAAAAAGGATGTATGGGATCGTGTTAGGCTTGAGCGAATCGACCTTCGGATCATAGATCTGAAGTTGATTCGGTCAAATACTTCTAATTTAATGCTGTTTCCATACAGTAGTAAAATGTATTGGCTCCGTGGAGCCAAACTTCGTCTCGGCTAAAGTTGCACAAGACTTCGCCGAATGACTACTGTATTCATATCTGCGGATTTAAAAAAAATATAAAATAGGAATCCGAACTGAGCTTTGGTACCGAGGTACAAGGCAATACCAAAGCCCACTTCAGAATGATATTTTAAATTGTTTTTAAATATGCAGATCGGAATACAGCGCAAATTCAGTGAAGTCTCGCGCGACTTAGCGCTCATTCAGGTGGCCGTATGCTGTCCATAAAAATGCGGATCTATTTTTTTGCGGATTAGATGCTGACCCATTCACTTCTGTGGGGCCCTTTTCTTCCATTCCAGGGCTCCACAAACTTATCAGTGAAAACGGACGTGGCCCCATTGAACTGAGTCCGCATATGGAATGCAATCTGTTTTTGCGGACAGCATACGGCCTTTTGAATGAGCCCTTAGTGCGAGGCGAACTTTGGCTCAACGGAGCCAATATATTTTAATGCTGTACGTAAAACGGCATTAAAATCGAAGTAGTTGAACAAATAGACTTTGGATCTATCTGAAGGTCGATTCGCTCAAGCCTAGTCCGTGTGTAAAAAGGCAGTGTTCGGTCAGTGATTTCCATCAGTGATTGTGAGCCAAAACCAGGAGCAGGTCAGAACATGGAGGTGACGATCATCTTTCTTTATACCTTATCTCTATGGAGGCTCCCATCCTGGTTTTGGCTCACAATCACTGATGGAAATCACTGACCAAACACTGACGTGTGAATAACGCCTTACAGTCATGAATCGAAACACATGGAAGTCATGTCTGTTATATGCAAGGAAAGCTCGCTGCCCTAAGTGGATCGGAGACGTAGGTAGTCAGTCCTTAGCACACTTTTCAGCCAGGAAAAGGAAGTATTTCACAGTGAAAAGGTTTCCGTGCGCCATGCCAGGGAATTCCTGCTTCCTTCTCCAGCATCGGCACCGTGTCAAGCCTTGCTGACTAACTCTGCAGCTGGGTCCATTAACTCCTTCAGGGAACCACAGCTCCCCGCCTTCATTTTATGCCGATTTTCAGGCATGTTCTGCCCATTTCCATGCTCCTAACTGCCCTGCCTTTTATAAAGTAGGGAGGGCGCCTGGTAAATGTCAGTACCCAAGCTGGTATTTCTTATTTTTCACTCCTGCGGCAGATGCTGTAGATGATGCCCGGTTGTGTTTTGTTATACAAAAAGCTGATGAAAAAAAATGTAACTCGGGTCCTCAGCCTGTCAATACGGGTGGAGCATAATGATTACCAAAATACTGGTGTAACAGCCGTGAGGAGGAATACAGGGGTCTAAGGTGCCATCAGTTATGCCAGATGTATTGATAAGTGCCCCCCACTGTGCAAGTGCCGTAATCTAAAGGAGTTGACCTTGAGAACAGAGCACATGAAGGGTCAATCACGTGAACAAACCCCTTCCCCTATATGTTGTATTCCAGTTTATTAATCCAGAATATTCACCCATGTACATTCTTGTATGTCAGTTTATTATTCCAGAGTGTCCCCCATCTGCTGTTTTATTAAACCAGAATAACCCTCCTGTACATTTTGCATGCTGGTATATTAATCCATAAATTCCCCTCTCTCACTACATGGTGTGTGCCAGTTTATTAAACCAGAATATTGTTCCCTTGCCAATATACGCCGTGTGTTGGTTTATTAATCCAGATTGTTTGCCCCTTTACCATACACTGTTTTATGCCGGTTTATTAATCCTGGATGTCCCCTCTCCCGATAGACACTGTATGCTGGTATATTAATCCAGAATATCCCCCCTCCTCTGTACATTCTGTATGCTGGTGTATTAATCCAGAATATCCCCCCTCCTCTGTACATTCTGTATGCTGGTATATTACCCCAGAATATTCCCCTCCTCTGTACATTCTGTATGCTGGTGTATTAATCCAGAATATCCCCCTCCTCTGTACATTCTGTATGCTGGTGTATTAATCCAGAATATCCCCCTTCCTCTGTACATTCTGTATGCTGGTGTATTAATCCAGAATATCCCCCTCCTCTGTACATTCTGTATGCTGGTATATTAATCCAGAATATCCCCCTCCTCTGTACATTCTGTATGCTGGGTGTATTAATCCTGAATATCCCCCTCCTCTGTACATTCTGTATGCTGGTATATTAATCCAGAATATTCCCCTCCTCTGTACATTCTGTATGCTGGTGTATTAATCCAGAATATCCCCCTCCTCTGTACATTCTGTATGCTGGTATATTAATCCAGAATATCCCCCTCCTCTGTACATTCTGTATGCTGGTGTATTAATCCAGAATATCCCCCTCTTCTGTACATTCTGTATGCTGGTATATTAATCCAGAATATCCCCCTCCTCTGTACATTCTGTATGCTGGTGTATTAATCCAGAATATCCCCCTCCTCTGTACATTCTGTATGCTGGTATATTACCCCAGAATATTCCCCTCCTCTGTACATTCTGTATGCTCGTGTATTAATCCAGAATATCCCCCTCCTCTGTACATTCTGTATGCTGGTGTATTAATCCAGAATATCCCCCTCCTCTGTACATTCTGTATGCTGGTGTATTAATCCAGAATATCCCCCTTCCTCTGTACATTCTGTATGCTGGTGTATTAATCCAGAATATCCCCCTCCTCTGTACATTCTGTATGCTGGTATATTAATCCAGAATATCCCCCTCTTCTGTACATTCTGTATGCTGGTGTATTAATCCTGAATATCCCCCTCCTCTGTACATTCTGTATGCTGGTGTATTAATCCAGAATATCCCCCTCCTCTGTACATTCTGTATGCTGGTATATTAATCCAGAATATCCCCCTCCTCTGTACATTCTGTATGCTGGTGTATTAATCCAGAATATCCCCCTCTTCTGTACATTCTGTATGCTGGTATATTAATCCAGAATATCCCCCTCCTCTGTACATTCTGTATGCTGGTATATTAATCCAGAATATCCCCCCCTCCTCTGTACATTCTGTATGCTGGTATATTAATCCAGAATATCCCCCTCTCTGTACATTCTGTATGCTGGTGTATAATCCAGAATATCCCCCTCCTCTGTACATTCTGTATGCTGGTGTATTAATCCAGAATATTCCCCTCCTCTGTACATTCTGTATGCTGGTGTATTAATCCAGAATATCCCCCTCCTCTGTACATTCTGTATGCTGGTATATTAATCCAGAATATCCCCCTCCTCTGTACATTCTGTATGCTGGTGTATTCATCCAGAATATCCCCCTCCTCTGTACATTCTGTATGCTGGTATATTAATCCAGAATATTCCCCTCCTCTGTACATTCTGTATGCTGGTATATTAATCCAGAATATCCCCCTCCTCTGTACATTCTGTATGCTGGTATAATAATCCAGAATATCCCCTCCTCTGTACATTCTGTATGCTGGTATATTAATCCAGAATATCCCCCTCCTCTGTACATTCTGTATGCTGGTATAATAATCCAGAATATTCCCCTCCTCTGTACATTCTGTATGCTGGTATATTAATCCAGAATATCCCCCTCCTGTACATCTGTGTGCTGGTGTATTAATCCAGAATATCCCCCCTCCTCTGTACATTCTGTATGCTGGTATATTAATCCAGAATATCCCCCCTCCTCTGTACATTCTGTATGCTGGTGTATTAATCCAGAATATCCCCCTCCTCTGTACATTCTGTATGCTGGTGTATTAATCCAGAATATTCCCCTCCTCTGTACATTCTGTATGCTGGTGTATTAATCCAGAATATCCCCCTCCTCTGTACATTCTGTATGCTGGTATATTAATCCAGAATGTCCCCCCCCCCCCTGTACGTTCTGTATGCTGGTGTATTAATCCAGAATATCCCCTTCTCTGTACGTTCTGTATGCTGGTGTATTAATCCAGAATATCCCCCTCCTCTGTACATTCTGTATGCTGGTGTATTAATCCAGAATATTCCCCTCCTCTGTACATTCTGTATGCTGGTGTATTAATCCAGAATATCCCCCTCCTCTGTACATTCTGTATGCTGGTATATTAATCCAGAATATCCCCCTCCTCTGTACATTCTGTATGCTGGTGTATTCATCCAGAATATCCCCCTCCTCTGTACATTCTGTATGCTGGTATATTAATCCAGAATATTCCCCTCCTCTGTACATTCTGTATGCTGGTATATTAATCCAGAATATCCCCCTCCTCTGTACATTCTGTATGCTGGTATATAATCCAGAATATCCCCCTCCTCTGTACATTCTGTATGCTGGTATATTAATCCAGAATATCCCCCTCCTCTGTACATTCTGTATGCTGGTATAATAATCCAGAATATTCCCCTCCTCTGTACATTCTGTATGCTGGTATATTAATCCAGAATATCCCCCTCCTGTACATTCTGTGTGCTGGTGTATTAATCCAGAATATCCCCCCTCCTCTGTACATTCTGTATGCTGGTATATTAATCCAGAATATCCCCCCTCCTCTGTACATTCTGGTATGCTGGTGTATTAATCCAGAATATCCCCTCCTCTGTACATTCTGTATGCTGGGTGTATTAATCCAGAATATTCCCCTCCTCTGTACATTCTGTGTGCTGGTATATTAATCCCCCCTCTGTACGTTCTGTATGCTGGTGTATTAATCCAGAATATCCCCCTCCTCTGTACATTCTGTATGCTGGTATAATTAATCCAGAATATTCCCTCCTCTGTACATTCTGTATGCTGGTGTATTAATCCAGAATATCCCCCTCCTCTGTACATTCTGTATGCTGGTATATTAATCCAGAATGTCCCCCCCCCCCCCCCTGTACGTTCTGTATGCTGGTGTATTAATCCAGAATATCCCCCTTCTCTGTACGTTCTGTATGCTGGTGTATTAATCCAGAATATCCCCCTCCTCTGTACATTCTGTGTGCTGGTATATTAATCCCCCCCTCTGTACGTTCTGTATGCTGGTTTTTCAATCCAGAGTATCTCCTCTCCTACTACACACTCTCTGCCAGTAATTAATCCAGGGTACTCCCCCGTCTCCTGTACATTCTGTAAACGAGTAAATTAATTCAAAGAGCGCCCTTTCCCCCATGCTCACTGTATACCCACTTTTTGGTCCGGAATATCTCCCCTCCCCTCCCCTGTACATTCTGTATGCAGGCAAATGAATACAGTGCCCCCCCCCCACCCCTACACACACACACTGACACAGTTTGCTGTTTTTTTAATCCAGAACCCCCCCCCCCACACACACACACACACACACACACTCTGTATGCCAGTTTAATAATTGCACGACCCCCACCCCCCTACACACTGTATACCCATTTATTTATCCAGAATATTGTCTGTCCACTTTCCATTCTATACTCCAGTTTATTAATCCGAAGATTCCCCTCCCCATACGCACTGTATGCTGCTTTATTAATCTAGAATATCCCCTCCCCCATGCACACTGTTTTCTGGTTTAGTATTGTAGATTAGTCGACCTGGTTGTGCTCCATCATATTCATCTCAGCTGCTCAGACCCCCACCGCCCCCTTCTCAGCCTCTGTGCGCTGTGAGTAATTTGAGCTGATCTGTGGATGCACATGAAGTACTTTAGCATCCGTACATTTGCAGCATGGGTCCTTGATGGAGGTCCTAGTGACAGGACCTAGTGCTGGACAGGCTGGTCACAGCGGGCACAGTTTTGTATTTTATTCATCTGTATAGCTCGCGGTTCCTCTGGCTGGTCTCTCTCTAGGCTAATTTTCTAAATGACTTCTTTGAAAGTAAGAACTGTCATGAGGATGAGCCTCCATGTTTTATGACAGTGCTGTATGTTATGAGGCAGTGGAGTTGTCCTCTTTATGACAGCATCTTGAATGTATTACAGGTAATGGTGTCTCCTATGCTGGACTTGAGGACGGGTCAGGAGCCAGCTGTGTGCAGGACGGGTTTACGAGGGTCCCATGTATACTGTACACTTCATGGACTCAGCTCCAGTTTCATGTCTTTGGAGGGGAAACTCGTGATCTTAGGGTCATGTTGCACCAAGCAGTAAAACAGGGAATTGGTTACAATAGATTCATTTGTCTTCCCCCTCTGAATTTTCTGTAAAACAATTACCTCAAAGAAGGCAGAAAGCAAAGCCTGTCTCTACAAAGGTTCTGCTATGTCACTGTCAGTTTGTCATAGTCATCGTGAAGAGTGAAACCACAAGAAAAGTCATGGATGAACCTCAATTGTATCACGAGAAAATAAAAAAACTTTCAGTGAGGAAAGAAAAACTTGTTGAGTAGTTCTCCTTGGTCGTATCAAAAGAACAGCTCCAGGAAGCTTTAGATCCACCAGTTTGCTCTTCTGCACTGATGGCCTAAAGCCGGCCATACACATTGGATAGAAATAGTTGGTTGAACAATCAATCATCTGATGATGATGATCTGTTGGCAGACACGACCATACACATTGTAATTCATATTGGCCATTACCGTTGTTCAAGTTGGCCATATTGTACGAGTTCAATGAAACTGGGCGAGGGATGAAAGGTCTTTCTGGGAACGTCCTCTCACCAACGATCTCTTGGATTGAAGGATCTTCAAGGATCTGCCTATCGGATGAAAATTTCAAACACGGCTGACCTCTTTTCAAACGATACTGATCTGCCATCAGTCGACTAAAACAGTCTTTGTTTTGTTAAACTTCACCAGGTGAATGATCGTTTTGGTTAAAATCGTCTGTTTTGATCAAGTTTAGGCTAATGTATATGGGTACTTTACAGCCAGACAATCTACCCCAAGCCCAAACAACAGTCTGCCAAGGATGTTGCATGTTAAAGTGTCAGACTCTGCATAAGGCTATGTTCACATCTGCACTAAAGATAAACTGGTAGCCTGTTATGACAGCGATCTGGCAACTTTCCGGGATATGGATGCATGCAGTGGTATTTGTCCAGCTAAAAGCCAGCAGAAAATCAGAAAGCAAGGCCCCAATCTTTTAGAGTTGGTGAAACCAGTGGGTTTTAGTAACATCTACATCAGGGGTAGGGAACCTCCGGCTCTCCAGCTGTTGTGAAACTACAATTCCCAGCATGCTTCATTCATTTCTATGAGAGTTCTTAGAAGAGCAGAGCGAGTATGCTTGCTGGGAGTTGTAGTTTCACAACAGCTGGAGAGCCGGAGGTTCCCTACCCCTGATCTACATAATGATTTTCACCATTCATATTGATGACGTTTAGGCCTTATGCATACAGCCATGTCCATGTTGCGGTTCGCAAACCACGGATCAGCAAAATACTTATACGTGCCTTGTGCACTCCACATTTTTCCTACTCCCATCACTAGAAGTGTTTATTCTTGTCCGCAATAGTGGCAAGAATTGGACATGTTCTATAATTTACAGAATTATTAATATATGACCTGCATGTGGTGTTTCTGGAGGGCGAACTCGCACTAGAAGTAAAGAAATGTCATTCTACTCCAGAGAACTAAACCACCAGAGCCAACATGGCACAAAAAGCGGAAAAAAGATGTGGGATCTGCTGACTCACCGACTGGATGTTCAGCAGTCATCATGTGCCAGACCATACACAGAGTGTACACCCTGCCCTCTCAGGGGGCATCGCCTTCCTGGTTGTTGACAATGCAGTTGTTGAATTTGAGGTTTTTTGCCTTTATTACAGCAATGGTTCTAGCAGGATGCTAGTATTTTGTACAATTATCTACCACCCCAGTTCCAAAAAATTGGGATGCTGTGTAAAATGTAAATAAAACAGAATGCAAAGATTTGCAAATATTATAGAGCCATTTTTATTCACAATAGATCATAGAACACATATCAGATGTTGAAAATGAGACATTTTACTATTTCATGAAACAAAAAAGTTGGGACGGGGCAACAGAAGGCTGAAAAGGTGAGTGCTACTAATAAAAACAGCTGGAGGAGCAACGATTGCAACATGATTCTGTATAAAATGAGCATATTTAGAGAGGCAGAGTCTCTCAGAAGCAAAGATGTGAAGGGGTTCACCGATCCCTGAAAAACTGTGTCTTGGAATTGTGACACAATTTTAGAAAAATATTCCTCAATTGAAAATTGCGAAGACTTTGAATATCCCACTATTTACTGTATATAATAACATCAAAAGATCCAGAGAATCTGGAGAAATCCATGTGCGCAATGGACAAGGCCAATGGTCAATACTGGATGCTCGTGATCTATGGGCTGTCAGACGACACTGCATTAGAAACAGAAATGATTCTGTACTGGAAATCACTGCATGTGTTCAGGAACACTTCCAGAAATCATTATCTGTAGACACCGTTCACTGTGCAATTCAAAATTGGAAGTTGTGTCGTTCAAAAAGGAAGCCATGTGTCTACATGATCTAGAAGCACCACAGTCTTCCCTGGGCCAAAGCTCATTTAAAATGGACTGAGGCAAAATGAAAAACTATTCCGTAGTCAGATGAATCAAAATTTGAAATTCTTTTTGGAAACCACAGACGCCGTGTTCTGTGGACTCAAGAGGAGAGAGACCATCCAGCTTATCAGCACACAGTTCAAAAGCCTGCATCTCTGATGATATGGGGTTGCATTGGTTCCTGTGTTGTAGGCAACTTACAACTGGAAAAGCACTATTAATGCTGAACAGTATATAGAGGTTTTAGAACAACATATCCTCCCATCCAGACAATGTTTCTTTCAGAGAAGGTCTTGCATATTTCAGCAAGATAATGCTAAACCACATACTGCATCCATCACAACAACATGGCTTTACAGAAGAAGAGTCTGGGTGCTGAACTGGCCTGCCTGCAGAGAAGACTGGACTATTGAGCAGCTAGAATCCTAAGAGACAAGAATGGGAAACATTCCTTTCCTA
This sequence comes from Rhinella marina, assembly GCA_900303285.1. Lineage (NCBI taxonomy): Eukaryota > Metazoa > Chordata > Amphibia > Anura > Bufonidae > Rhinella > Rhinella marina. The sequence continues at coordinate 123,408 of ONZH01028470.1, read as the reverse complement.
AAACTCCAGCAATTGCTCTCATCACTTCCCATACTTTTAAAACAAGAGGGGATGCTATACAAAAGTAGACATGGCCTTGTCCCAACTTTTCTGACTTGTTGCTGCCATCAAGTTCTAAATTAGTTCATTCTTTTCATGAAATGGTAAAATGTCTCACTTTCAACATCTGACATGTTTTCTTTGATCAATTGGGAATAAAATATGGGTCTAAGATTTTCAAATCATTGCATTCTGTTTTTATTTACACATTTTATTTTACAGGGTCCCAACTATGGTGATTGTATTAAAATTCCAGCCTCCCGGTGTTTTCACCAGGATCTGGTCCAACGCTGAAGTTGGTCAAGGAGGTATAGTTGTGGTCCTCCATCTGACTGTGTTTCGGTATAGCATTGAAAACATTAGATGTTGATGATCAGGTCATGAGAGTAGATCTGGTCATGGTGGACTGGCAGTGGTGTCCATAAGGCTCCACAGACGACAGAGCAGAAATCTGGAGTATTGGGATAGGGGAGGACTGCACTTCCTTATTGGTCTCCCCATATCTGTTGTTAGATTTTAAGCCTACTATAGGACCACAATAACATCTTGAGATGGCTCATGAGGTAACGTTTTCACACACATTTAGTGCTCAGTTAAGAGTTTTCTTCATATCAAACTTCCTGATGCCTTGGAGCTCTTCAGATTGGTTAGATACAATTTGATGGAGTACTATGACCTGGGCCTCTGTTGCGGTAGTGGTCACTGAGGTTGAAGAGCTGATATCTCCATGTAGCCCTAAAATGCTACAACCTTAATTAAGCCCATGTTGCTTCTTGAGTCTCTGTGGATAATATCACTAGAAATGCTGTAAGCACCTGGTTATTTATGAGATAGGTAGATGGTGAGTTACCTTTATTCGTGTACATGTAAACTTGGACGTGTCCAGTCGTAGTTTTATTTTTAAAACCACATAACTAAAGATCGCTGTGCAGCTTAAATACAGCCTGCCTCTTTTCATTTCAGTCTCTGATCTGGTTCAGTAATTGTGCACAGGCCGTCTCCAGTGAGTATGAGGTTGTATAAGAAGACTTTCCCTGTAATAACAATGAAAGTCTAATCTATTGTGAAACCATGGGATAAGAGCTTCTCCATGGTCAGTGGATGATCAGATCTGCTTGTATTCCACATCCTAACGTGATGGAGCGGAGAAGCATCCTCACTATCGCCTCCCATCCTCCCTCCCTCCCCTCCCTTCTTCGCTGCTGAGAGTGTCCTCTGGGACCCCTGCAGCCAGCTAGAGAGTGAGCGAGTAGAAGAGAAAAGGGATCACTGCTGATTTTCTGTAGTACAAATTGAGCATGAAATTGCCAGTGTGCAAACAGCGGACAGGACACAGGAGGTACAGAGCCAGAAGCTGCCGTCCATTTGTATGGAGGGGCTAACACCACGGAAGGTTCTGTTACGTGACATTCATTGGGTTGCTGCTTCCTCCGATGTCTTCTGCAGCCGGGACTTGGAAACCTTGGAGTGTAGACCTGGAGCCTACACAAGGTACCCCCCAACTTCAAGCAAGGAGTAGTGGTCAGTGCCACAGGTGAGTGACATCGCTCTCAGCCTTTGTCTTATTTTGCTAATGATCAGAAAATGGGAAAAAAACCCACCTCCTTCCAGGCTGGAAGCAGATCCCGGCAAACAAAGGATCCATCTCCAGGGCTAAGGCAGTAGGTCGCCTCTGGCAAGATGCATCCAGTGACCACTGTACATGCTCTGTGCTGTGTGTGAATAAGATTTGTATGTATATAGGTGTCCCCTAATCATCAGGAGATTGTGCAGATCCCAGATAGCATCTCCATACGAGGGAACGCAGATGTGTTTGATTATGTCTGCTGCCCCAGAGAATTGTGTGGAATGTGAGAGAATGTGCTCATTTTTCTGCAGCCTCACAATGGTTAAAACACTTTAGTCATCATTTCCTGTGCTTCAGACTGGAAGTTTAAACCAAGTGTTGCCATATGGATCTTGGGATCCCGTGCCATCATAGCGGAGTCTGTTAACCCTTCCACACTCTGGTTCTGACAGACGTCGTTTTCTTTTCATCTACTCCCTACATCTTCATATCTTACCTAAGAAATCATGGAAGTTGCTTGTGTAATTCTACTCATCCATCAGGTACCATAGCTCCAGTCACATGTAAGTTTGGGTTGTTCATGTATGGTCTTGATGAGCTCCACATTTATGTAATGACTGGAATACTCCTGCAGTATCTTGCCTTGGTCATGAATGTGATGGCTTTCGCAGGTTTTTCTGGTATTGTGTGTCTGGTCCTTGACCCCCCACAGCCTTAGTTCACTGGCAGTGAATGTGACTGTACAGGAGTAGTGGCCAACACCTCCTTCCAGGGCTAATGCAGGGAAGCTTTTATTGGTTTAAGGCTCTGACCTAATCAGCTTTACCCCAGCTAATACCCCACAGGAAAGAAACAAATCAATAGAAGGAGCAGTGAGCGCTGTCAAAGGAAGGACACTTACACCATTACACTTCACAGGTTCTAACTACCCTCTGCATCTAGAGCAGTATGGACATCGATCAGATCTATCAGCCTTGACTTGCTGGTTCAGCAATGTGATGCTTTGCATGTGGGGCACGGTTGTCAGCGCTCCGCCTTTCCCTGTCTGTTGTCGGCTGTGATTCTTGTTTATCAGGCATCTGGACTAAACTGTCTTGTTCAGGTAGCGGTGGAGCAGTCTCAGGCCTCCTCAGATGCTTCAGGACATCACAGGTTAATTCTGTAACACTGGGATTTCTCGAGGCAGCCCTGTACCACTGAGGACAAACCTGATCTGCTTAATCCACTTACCCACCTGTCCTGTCACACAGCAGCGGCTCCTCTTTATGGACGAAAAATCCAGTGTTTTCAGCACCACGTTCCACAATGGCTTCATCGTTTGCACTTAAAAACTTCCTTCTTGAAAATAGGTCAGCTGGCCTGGGATGGTGACATCAGCCTCACGTGTAGTCTGGTGGACTTTAGCATCATGGTGAAGCGCCTTATCAATACAGCAGAACAGATGGAAATGTAAGGTTTAGGTGAAGGAGTCAGATGGACCCCTCATCTTCAAGTATCAGGCTCCACACTATGATTTTCAAGGTTCATGCATGAAGGAACACACTGAATATGGGAACTGCATATTGTAAGGCACTGAACACAAGGTTATAAGGCAGCTTTTTATTGATTGTATACAGATATACTATAAAATATGGGGCAGAAATCATGTTCCATAGGTAGAGATGCATTGTGCCATTTTCCAATAATTTCTTCTTCATAAACTTCTTTATTACCCCATTTATTTCCCCAATTATATAAGAAAATGTGTGTCACCAGCTTGGCCATTCGGATCAGATTAACATGGATTTATGGACTGTTATACTATCAAATTAATCCATCACCCCATACATTCTCCATGCCTGCAGATATTTCGGTAGCTGGTCAGGTTGGAGGTCCACTCATAAATGGTAGAGGAGGTGGCATTGAATGCCATATAATGAGCCCTTGCTTGTAGATACAACTTTGTAGGAGGCGACTTTTGACAGATCGTGATGTCGGTGACGTGAGGATTCCAGCCTTCAAGATTATTCATCAAAGGTGTAAAGATTGTGTAGGTGGTGAGAACATCTGATCTGTGAAGATCGCTTCATTAATTAGTCTACTCTCACCTCAGCACCTAAAATGATGGACCTTTTGTAGCTCTGATGTTTGTAGCATGGCCTATTCCTCAGGTTACAGATTAGGGTCTGATAGCATGATTTTGAGGTGTATGTTTGACGTATACATCTGTATGCTCATAGATTATTTTCTGCCGGAACAGGCGGCTGAATCGCATTGCCGCAGATGTGAAAGAAGCCACACTATGTGATTAGTGTGTGCATTTGATATAGTTTTGGTTGCTATAAGTTAGTAGGCCTCATTTAAAAAAGCAAAATATGTGAGTCCAGTCACTGGCGCAGAGTTACAAATCCTGTAGGTGGTGTAAATTTACAGGCAGTCTAGACCTGCAGCAGATTTATCCCAGGGGCTCCAGCTGGATGATGAATCTGGCGCAGGGATACACTTTTCTCTGACTATATACCAACTAGGGATGAGCTAGTCGACTTCGGATGAAACATCCGAAGTCGATTCGCATAAAACTTCGTTCTAATACTTAGCTGAAATTATTACATTTCATAAATTCATTTCTACTGTAAAAAAACATTTACTGAACTCTGGTTCGGTTCCAAGTGGTACTTGAAGTAAAAGCTTCGGCTCATTAGAGCCAATACATTCTAATACTGTGCAGAGTTCCGGCTCCGTACATTATTAGAACAAAGTTTTATGCAAATCGATTTGCTCATCCCTAATACCAACTATCAGTTGACTTACTCTTCAACAGAAAGTTACACCAGAATTACATTACAATTTTGGTGCAAAATGGCGCACTTTAAGCCACACCCCCTTGATACAGTGGATTTTTCTAAAATTAGACGTGCTGAATTGTGCCAATTTGCATCAAATGTTGTCGCAATTTGCTATAATGTCTGAATGACATTAGTAAATGTATACAGAGGTATAGGAATATATATATATAACGTCAGAACAAAGTTGTGTACATTTGTGGGTGATGTTTGGTCACTGTATGCTGAATATAAACTCTGAGTGTAAAACGAGCTTTAAAGGGGTACTATGCGTTTCCAAACAGCTGCTCTCCATCCATTTCAGGGCGGCTTCACAGGTTAGCCTACTTTAACACTAGCATTAGCAGGGTCCGGCTAGCCAATGTGTGCTGCCGAAGGTCCGCTCCAGCCCCATTCACTATAATGGGGACAGGCCAGAGGTCTGGCCACAGAACGGAAAACATGCCGAGAGGTGGCCGGACAGAAACTGTGGATAGAGGCTAACTTGTTATAACCAGAATACCCCTTTAAGCAGTTATTTTTATCGTCCTTTTTTTCTGGTCGGCTGATGTTGACTGCTTCCATACGAGACGTCCAGAGCATCCAGTCCCAGTGAAGTACTAAGGATAAATGGTAGTGATGTCAGAACACATTGGTGTCCTGTATACAAATAGTGTGTAAAGATTTCCTCCTTTTTGGTGTGGGCTCTCCATCTGATGCACATATTTCACACTTGCCCATAACTAGAGCGCTGTCCGGGTGCATTGTGGGGAAGATGCACCCCATTCTTTGCACCTGACTTCCAGGCTCGTTGTTCTCTAATCCCCAGTGCCTCCATAGTGGAAGTTTGTCTTGGACATAGAGCTGTGTTGACTTTCTGCCTGTTTTTCCGGCTCAGGACTCGTCCTTCTTGGCCACTTGCTCTTATAATCTCAGCAGCTGTGTGAACACATTTGTATTGGGGGATTGGTTTGCTAATCTGAACCATTCATTGGCCGTTCCCTGTGTGAGGTCTCCAGCAAGAATCTGAGGAACTGTCAAGTGCAACATCTGTCACCTCTCCTGCACACAATACGTCGCAATTATCAGCAGTCACTTTATTAGGAAGTCAATAAATAATCTGTGGAGGACCTATCATGTCTAACCATAGGGACTGTGATGTGGTCAGGTCTTCATACAGATGGGAGATGCGTGCTGTAATACCACCAGTTATAGTCAGTTCCTGTTGAAACTTTGGGGAGCCTCCAATAATCTGATCTTGAGCTCTGTAATATTGCTGGATGTAAACATGGCCGCTCCTCCACAGATAAAGGCTCCATTAGGAAAGTATCAACATCTGGTCAGCAGCTGCGTCTGAACAATTGTTACAGGCAAATAACATTTGTATTCTTAAAAACGGAAGTGAATTTTTTATTATCCGCAGTACACAAGGCCTCAGATGGTCCCAGTACTAGTAATGGACGGTGTTTAGACTCTCTGTACGAGCTTCCATTGTTATCCTTGTAATGGGGAGGAAGGGGGGGGGGCTGCCTGTGTGATTAGTGGTTTGTAGGTTGATTCACGTGGATAGGATGCCTGCAGTGACTCAGTTTCTCCTTAGCATTCATCTGTATTCTCCTCTCATGTACGTATTGTCTGTGTTTGCCTTGTATTTAATATTCACCACCATAATTATGGAATATTTCCTTTTCAATATCTGAGCTCAGTCAGAGGAGACGTTGTGTAAGATGTAACTTCCTCATCAAGATCGAGGCCGCTTTCAGGACTCCTTGCACCTCCGGTAATTGATGGCTGGAGGCATGTCCTTGCTCCTTCGCTGCACAGCATTAATGTCCCTGTGGCTGAGTCACTGTATGTGATCCCAGGCTCTCCTCATGTATAAATAGCATCTATATGGGAATGGTGAGAATCAATCTGACATACAGTGTACACTGATAGCTTATCTTAAAGAGGCTCTGTCACCAGGTTTTAACCTATGTATTTTAATACATAGGTTAAAACCCCTTAAATTGCACTTTTTTAACATACCTGTATTGCAGAGTATAGCGCAGCGGTTGTGCTGAAAAAAGAACTTTAAACATTATGCTAATGAGCCTTCGGAGCACCGGGGGGCGGGCTCTTTCCTCCTGAGCACCGCTTCTTCACCGCCCCCCAGGGCCCGAGGCTCTCCTCCTTGTCTTTGGTAACGCCCCTTCTACAACAAGATTGACAGCGCTAGACCGTTTGGCCTAGCGCTGAAATTCCGCGCCTGCGCAGTGCGATCGCGCCGGCGCGTGCGCAATAGCGCTTGCAGTGCCGAACACTGCAAGCGCTTCCATCCTTGTGCGCACGCGCCGTCACTTCCGGGTTCAGGGATCGCACTGCGCAGGCGCTGTCAATCTTGTTGTAGAAGGGGCGTTACCAAAGACAAGGAGGAGAGCCTCGGGCCTGGGGGGGCGGTGAAGAAGCGGTGCTCAGGAGGAAAGAGCCCGCCCCCCGGTGCTCCGAAGGCTCATTGGCATAATGTTTAAAGTTCTTTTTTCAGCACAACCGCTGCACTATACTCTGCAATACAGGTATGTTAAAGTGCAATTTAAGGGGTTTTAACCTATGTATTAAAATACATAGGTTAAAACCTGGTGACAGAGCCTCTTTAAGGGGGCGCCATACATGCCTGGTGACAGGTGATTCGTAGGGAATTACTGGCCATTTTTGGAGAACTTCAACTGCAATCATTTTCTAATAATCTTAAATCAGAGAATAATCTAATAGTCGGTGATAAATAACTGTAGATAATTTATGGGCAAATGACCCAGTTTAGACTTGTAGTGTCCCTACACAGCAGTGTTTAGATTGGAAAGGAGAAAAACTCTGTGGTCCCTTGGTTGTCAGCAATGTTTGGTACCCCAACAGTTGGGCAAAAAACTAGAAACTTCTCCGGTTGTTGTAAAGATATGTGATTGTTGAAACTGAGAGATGTTGCGAAGATGTGATAGTTTTACCTCCGGTCTGATTGTGTAAGACATGATGGTCTTGCCTCAGTACTGCTCCTGTGCGATGTGATGGTCTTACCTCAGTACTGCTCCTGTAAGATGTGATGGTCTTACCTCAGTACTGCTCCTGTAAGATGTGATGGTCTTACCTCAGTACGGCTCCTGTAAGATGTAATGGTCTCACCTCAGTACTGCTCCTGTAAGATGTGATGGTCTCACATCAGTACTGCTCCTGTAAGATGTAATGGTCTCACCTCAGTACTGCTCCTGTAAGATGTGATGGTCTTACCTCAGTGCTGTTCCCGTAAGATGTGATGGTCTTATCTCAGTGCTGTTCCTGTAAGATGTAATGGTCTCACCTCAGTACTGCTCCTGTAAGATGTGATGGTCTTACCTCAGTGCTGTTCCCGTAAGATGTGATGGTCTTATCTCAGTGCTGTTCCTGTAAGATGTGATGGTCTTATCTCAGTACTGCTCCTGTAAGATGTGATGGTCTTACCTCAGTACTGTTCCCGTAAGATGTGATGGTCTTATCTCAGTGCTGTTCCTGTAAGATGTGATGGTCTCACCTCAGTGCTGTTCATGTTAGATGTAATGGTCTTACCTCAGTGCTGCTTGTGTAAGATGTGATGGTCTTACCTCAGTACTGCTCCTGTAAGATGTGATGGTCTTACCTCAGTACGGCTCCTGTAAGATGTGATGGTCTTACCTCAGTACGGCTCCTGTAAGATGTGATGGTCTTACCTCAGTACTGTTCCTGTAAGATGTGATGGTCTCACCTCAGTACGGCTCCTGTAAGATGTGATGGTCTTATCTCAGTGCTGTTCCTGTAAGATGTGATGGTCTTACCTCAGTACGGCTCCTGTAAGATGTAATGGTCTCACCTCAGTACGGCTCCTGTAAGATATAATGGTCTCACCTCAGTACTGCTCCTGTAAGATGTGATGGTCTCACCTCAGTACTGCTCCTGTAAGATGTGATGGTCTTACCTCAGTACTGCTCCTGTAAGATGTGATGGTCTCACCTCAGTGCTGTTCATGTTAGATGTAATGGTCTTACCTCAGTACTGCTCCTGTAAGATGTGATGGTCTTACCTCAGTACTGCTCCTGTAAGATGTGATGGTCTTACCTCAGTACTGCTCCTGTAAGATGTGATGGTCTTACCTCAGTACGGCTCCTGTAAGATGTAATGGTCTTACCTCAGTGCTGTTCCCGTAAGATGTGATGGTCTTATCTCAGTGCTGTTCCTGTAAGATGTGATGGTCTCACCTCAGTACTGCTCCTGTAAGATGTGATGGTCTTACCTCAGTGCTGTTCCCGTAAGATGTGAAGGTCTTATCTCAGTGCTGTTCCTGTAAGATGTGATGGTCTTACCTCAGTACTGCTCCTGTAAGATGTGATGGTCTTATCTCAGTACTGCTCCTGTAAGATGTGATGGTCTCACCTGTTCCTGTAAGATGTGATGGTCTTATCTCAGTACTGTTCCTGTAAGATGTGATGGTCCTATCTCTGTGCTGCTCATGTTGGATGTCATGGTCTTACCTCAGTGCTGCTCATGTTAGATGTAATAGTTTTTGATAGATGTGATAGTTTTACCTCAGTGACTCTTTGCTGGTATAATCTGTCCATGGTCAGTATGGACATCTGTCTGTATGCCGACCTATGACATCATATGCTTGGAGTTTCGAGGAACAGCAGTTAGTATTAAAGGGGTTGTCCGAGTTAATTTTTTGTTCTTTGTATGTTACTGACTTGTCAAGTATAACAACTTTCCCATACACTTTCTGCTTCTAAAGCTGCTGGTTTCTCAGAGTGAGGGTCACATGACCTGTGATGTCAGCTTATCTCCTTGCTCTGTGATGTTTCGTGCACAAGCCTCAGAGATCAGATAACAGTCTGTACACGAGACGTCACTGGCCACGCCCCCTGCACTGCGGGGCTGCTATCTGCGCTCTCCCTGGATTCCTTCAGATAAAACATTAACCCCTTCAGCCAGAACACACTGAGGGCTCAAGGCTTTACAACAGGCTTTACACTGCAGGCAGTGAGGAGACAAATGCTGGGCACAGGAGCTGTAGAGGAATTGTATTGCACAAGAACAGGTAGGGGGAAGTTCCTGTGTATATCAGCAGTGTCATTGTACATACAGCTGGGACTTGTAGTCCTACACACACAACATGCTGCTGAGTATTCCAGCAGACAGACATGTCACTCAGGGCAGCTATTGTATTCACTAACCTTTGCCGAGCAGGAGGGGGAGGGGCAGAGATTGTTATTACTGCATGTAAACAAAGGCTAGAAGAGAACCAGGGAAATGAGGAAATAGAGATTTTTTTTGCCTGAAACTTGCTGAACTTAGTTATATATTGCTGCCCATCAGATTTACAGTACTATATTTTTTTTTCATAACTCAGACAACCCCTTTAAATCTCATTGACTTATATTTAACATTTATTTTTGCATTACAAAGACACATTGACATTTTTGAAAGTTAATGATAGTTTTGATATGATGGAGTGTGGCTTTCCATGGTAACTACTCCACATAGCAATACACACTGTGTACAGTACAGACCACATTTATACATACCAGATGGTTGTGGCTCTTCACTGGTCTGTCCAGTGTTCTACATAGCAGGGTCCACTCCCCCATGACCCCTTGTAGACAACATTTTACTTACATAGACTTCCCCATCATTCTCTGTCACTTCTCTTAGCCCATGGTACCCTGAATGGTTCTGCTAACCATGCATCACTGGCAATCCTCATTGGACCTATTGAGTTTTCTGTTTATTGTGCTCTTGGTCCAGGCTGTCCAGATCACTTGTGTCATGTTGTTTGACCTACTTGATGTCTAGAAGGCAGCACAGCATGGGGTTTAATGGAGCGTACGGGATGTGATGAGCCCATTACTGCATTGCAGGGATGTCAAGTCTACAGCACTGTGATGGTCTTACCGAGAGAGAAATAGAAACTAAATCGTTTATAATATTCTAGATGTTCTCCTTGGAGGCTTGTGCAAATGGGTCATGACTATGATGAACTTGTACGTCAGGTGCTGGTCACCCCTATAGGCCTGTGATACATGCTCCATAATGATCAAAATATTGTCATGTATATGGGTCCATCTTCCCCCAAGATCCACTTTATTGTGATCAGTATGAAGTCTATGCTCTTCATGCAACCTAACCGCATATTTATTTTTAAAAAAGTGTGAAAAAATGAGTTCCACTCTGAAATGATGATTTGCAGGATATGAAGGAATCCGCTCTAGAGTGTTGGCTCATAGGGCAAGATTGGCAGGTTTAGTGCTATTATCCGCTGTTCGTCTGCGTTGTTATCCCTATCTTATTGTGATCTCTTCTTGTCTTTTTAGCTCACATTGACGGAGGATCAAAGTGAACAAAGCAGAAACGGCTGTGAATCTAAGGAGCTGGTCTTCCTGGTACAAGTTGCATGTCAGGTAATAGTTGACGGGTAGCAGAGAACCCTGTTTGTTTTATGTCAGCTGACAACATTAAAGATGGGTTTACAATGCACGATGTTACAGCCGATTGTCAGAAAGGAAACGTTCCATCCCATTTGCATGCAGAGATCTCCGTCACAGTATGAGGACGAGGGATCGCTATTGCCATCACTTGTCCCCATATAGAATCATTGTTTCTAGGCAGCAGGTCGCTGTTTAGACAGCACAATTTGCTGCCCACAAACGATAATTGATATGCTTGCACGAATGACAGAAGCACCTGGTCGGCACATTGTTTGTTCCTGATAATCTGCCCGATTATTGGGCAGTGTAAATCCGCCTTTAGTCTAGTTATTCCATTGCTGGATATGTAGGTCAGGGGTCAGCAACCTCCGGCACTCCAGGTGTTGTGAAACTACATCTCCCATCATGCAGACTTGCTTTGCGTGTTCTCTGAACTCCCACAGAAGGGGAAGGGGTATGCTGGGAGTTGTAGCTTCACAACAGCTAGAGTGGCAGAGGTTGCTGATCCCTGTTGTAGGTCATGGCTCATTTCTTAAGGTCTACAGGGGACATTACTAAACAGTGATTACTTATTCCAACCTGGCTATTCAGAAAGTCCCCTTAGAGCTCATGCACAGGACCATATGTATTTTGTGGTCCGCAAAAACAGATCCGCAAAAAATACAGATGACGTCCATGTGCATTTCGTGTTTTGCGGAACGGAACAGCTGGACCCTAATAGAACAGTCCTGTCCTTGACTATTAATGTAGGCAATTCTATTTTCTTGCAGAACGGACATAAGGAAATGGAATGCACATGGTGTAACTTCCGTCTTTTTTTTTTTTTTTTGCGGACCCATTAAAAGGAATGGTTCCACATACGGTTTGCAAAAAAACAGAACGGACACAGAAATAAAATACGTTCGTGTGCATGAGCACTAATAAAGTAGTAGTCTGCAACCTACAGCTCTTAAAGGGAATGTGTCACGAAAGTGAGCAATTTTCTTAAGGCATGTTTTATGTTTAACTTATTTTTAAAGAATTTTTGACAATGTAATTTTTCATTTTCCATGTCAATATCTATATTTAAACAAAAACCATAAAATCCTGCAGTTTTCTCACTGGCCACTAGGCCTAATAATCGGCGTCACTTCTTGCTCTGTAAGGATCACTTTATTATAGTTATCTGCTTATTTGTCAATCCAATGCTGCTTGTAATGCTATCACCTCCTTATAGAGTTAAGACAGGATCCAGGATTCACAGTAGGCGATTTTCAAAGCTTATCTGTTCTTTCTAGAGATGAGCGAGCATGCTCGGGAGCAATTTTCGAGTAGTAGCGTACGCATTTTATAATCTGTACGCTAACGCATACGCATCTTATAATTTTGTACGCTAATGTGTACAAATTACAAGATGCGTACGCATTAGTGTACAGATTAGAAGATGCGTACGCTACTACTCGAAAATTGCTCCCGAGCATGCTCGCTCATCTCTAGTTCTTTCCTTGTACAGTGACCTCTGCACAGGTCATGCCTAGAAAGTCAATAGGGTCAGCTCCAGACCATTGTGTCTATGACCCATGGGACTGCTGTTAAGCAATTTTCTTAATGCTTTTTAAATGCTGTAAAGAACAGCTCAGACAAGATGGCCGCCCACATAATCATGTTAAGGAAACAGAAAAAAATTAAAACGGATTAGAAAAAAAAGGACATATGCTGCCATTTGGTTTTAACTGGCAGATCCATTTTTGGTCACACATTTCTTTTAACTTGAGGTGAAACTGCAACTCCCAATGGGTCTGGACAGGCACAGAATTGGGAAGGGGGGGTATATTCACCACCACTGCAGGGTAGCAGGTCAAGGCTGTTGTAGGCTTTTATCTGCATGACTTCATTGCCTGGCCTATTCAAAGAAGAGATCAATACTTCTCCAGTGATGCCGGAGCATATTACACGAGGTGACCCAGCTTCAATTTACCTAACATGACTTCTCCATCTCCAATCTCCTAATGTCTTCTTTGGCTTCCAGTCAAAAATTCAACTGTCTGGAAAGCCACAGCGCCCCTTGCTGCACGTCACCACCCTTCATGCTCCCTCTCTCCTGCCACTTATTCCTTTGGAAAGAGTGTGAACGGATCAGCGGCATGCTAGGTAATTTAGATGTAACGTTCATTCTGTATAATGAGAAATAAGAGGAAAACCGTGGACAAGAAAATGCTGTGAATTACAATATTTGGCATGTATGTGGCAGTTGAACATGAAGTACTGCCATAACTTTGCCCACAGACTTGCGGTGTACAGTATGATGTTTCCCCAGACTCGTTGTTTGGTTTGTACCGTTATACTACGTGCTTTACCTCTGTCTTCCATGCGGATGCGGTGACATAATAATTGCACGTAACGTCCATGTCATTCTGCTTTATATAATGTATGACAGCAGAGTATGTAGTGTAGGCACCTGCAGCCCGGAGCTCTGTCCGGCAGTATATAGCGCTGCCATGATTGCTGGGTGCGCAGTTCATGATTTACTTTACTTCTCTCTCCTGTCAGTGGAGTTTCTAGAGCAGATAAGTCTGTTTACCATCTAGGAAAAACTGTATCCATCTTCTCCCCGACCTTCTGCACAAGTCATTCACTTCACTGGAGGTGAGAAGATTGGACATCTTCCCAGCTGTCTCCACATGTGACGCATTCAGGACATAATGATGCAGTCAGTGTAAACCTGCTGATTCCTACATTCACTGCCTGTCAGTTGTGCTGAGCTGTGCAGATATTTCTGACATTGTTTCGGCTCCAGGATCCTATTAATTCTGTTACGGACAATGAGATTCGCTCACTTACACCTCCTGGGAGCTGCAGACTTGACTGCACTCTGAAAATAAGAATCTGCTGCTGAGGTAAAAATGGGAATGATGACATCACCTCAGCCCTTCTAGAAGGTCTATGCACCCAGCAGACCCCTCCGACCAGATGTGAAAGCAATTAAGAGTCTTATACCGGTGATTGGGGGTGTGGTTAGTAGCTCCTGCTGCCAAAACCAACCATGTATTTAACCCCTATTTTTCCCAGCCAGACATCATCAAAATCTCAAGTCATATATTTACAATGTATAATGTTGTCTTCCAGGGCCGCAGCTGGATAGTAAAAAGGAGTTATGAAGATTTCCGGGTGCTGGACAAACACCTGCATCTATGTATATATGACCGCCGTTTCTCTCAGCTCTCAGAGCTGCCCCGGTCCGACTCCGTGAAAGATAGTCCAGAGGTAAGTAGGAATCTGTGGCTAGGGCCTTTAAATTGCTGGTCTGTACTTTTACACAGGGCTGTGGAGTTGGTAAGCCAAAGTTCTGACTCTGGCTCCTTCATCAATTGTCAGTAAATTAGTAATAACAAATTTACTGTAGTAACATGATCACATCAGGCTTTTCCACATCATGTAAATAACCCAGCTCTTGGATAGAACTTAAAGGGGTTGTGTCATAAACCACTTTTTCATCAGTTACTGTAGCTCCTATTCCTCCTTGGATAGTTTTTCACATTTGTGATTTCTCTCTTATCCCCCATGCTTGAATTTAGCTACCTGGTTTCTAATGTGTTTCTTGTCCCATAATGCCTTAGGACAGTGACATGTGTCCTGACATCAGCAGATCATGTGACACTAACTATGACCCTTGTTTCTTACCAATGACACAACCACATCCTACCTTACAAGGCTCCGATGCAGGACATAAACTTCAGCAACCGAATATCAAAACAGATTTTTCGCAGGGTGCACTGCTAGGCTAATAACTTTGAAATTAGGCAGTTTTTATAAATAGTGATATTTAGGGAAAGTCATGTAACAGTGATATTTGTTGGATGGGATACATTTATTTTAGTGGCGCAACCTCTTTAATACATATTTATTGCAATACAGATTCTGAACAAATAACTTTTCTAAATTCCTGTAAGTAAATACAGTGGTGCTTGAAAGTTTGTGAATCTTCAGAATTTTTTAATATTTCTTTGTACATTTGACCTAAAACTACATGAGATTTTCATGCAAGTCCTAAAAATAGATAACCGCATCAAAAAAATGTTAGACTTTATTTATTGAGGAACATCATCCAGTATCACATCTATGGGTGGCAAAAGGATATGAACCTTACAATTAAGGGCTCGTTCACACGGCCGTTGTGTGGCCGTGCCCGTATTGCGGCCCGCGTGAACTCCGCATCACGGATCGCGGACCCGTTCTCTTGAATGGGTCCGCAATCACGGAGATGCAGTGCGGTGCCAAACGGAGGCACGGATCGGAACCCCACGGAAGCACTATGGAGTGCTTCCGTGGTGTTTCTGTCCGTGCCTCCGCACCGCAAAAACATAGAACATGTTCTATGTTTTTGCAGTGCGGACAGTAGGATGCGGATCCCATTGAAGTGAATGGGTCCGTGATCCGCATGCGGAAGGACCACAGTAGGTGCCCGTGCACTGCGGACCGCAATTTGCGGGCCGCAGCACGGCCACACAACGGCCGTGTGAACGAGCCCTAACAGATAGATAGTTTGAAGGTTGAAATTAAAGTCAGGTGTTTTCAATCAATGGGATGACAATCAAGTGTGAGTGGGCGATCAGTGTTATTTTAAGAACAGGAATCTATCAAAGTCTGATCTTCACAACATGTTTGTGGAAGTGAAAGGAGTTTTCTGAGGACCTCAGAAGAAGAGTTTGTGATGCTCATCAGGCTGGAAAAGGTTACACAACCATCTCTAAAGAGTTTGGACTCCCCCAATTCACAACAAATGGAGGAAATTCAAGACTTTATTTACCCTCCTCAGGTGTGGTTAACCAACAATGATCACGACGTATAGTCCATAAGGTCACAAAGAAACCCAAGATAACCTCTAAGCATCTAAAGGCACATTAGCTAATGTTAATGTTCAGGAGGACGGAAGCGGCTGCCTGCGCCCATGCGAGCGCAGGGGAGCCGAGCAGTACAGTGTTCGTTTCGAGCACATTCGCTCATCTCTACTCACAAGCCTTCAAATGCCACTGTATGCAATACATTGCACATTCAATAACTGGAAAACACTGTTTGCACTTAAGAAAAAGTATTGCCTCAGTCAGATCCACCTTCATGGATGACCTCAAATCCAATGTAATTATTTTGAGAGAAGACAACCTTTCTACTCTAGCTTTAGTTGGTAGCAAAACAGAAACCAGAAGGGCAACATCTCTGACTATTTCAGGATACAAAGCAATAGCTTGTTGCATTGTCGGTCAAGCTGCTCTAATTCTTTTAATGAGAGTGAAAAGTAAGTTATGTAATATTAATAACAGATAATATCTTTTAAACTGGAGTCAATACATTTCTACCGACTCCACCCAAAAGTATCTTTGAATCCAACTCCACAGCCCTGAGTTTACAGCTAGAATTCCATTAAGGGGGGCCACATTGATCTGGATCAAAAGACTAATAGTGACCCCAGACGAAACAATGGGTGTTGTAGTAGGTGGATATAAGCAGTGGCTGCAGTGATTGTTAGCGGTGCGCTCACCTGCAGAACATGTTCATTCATCAGAACCTGGCTTTATATTTAGGCCTTTTCAGTAGAAGATTCCTATTTTTGGTTAAATGTCACTGGGTGCGTCTCCTTTTGTCTGTGTCCGACACTCGCTGCAGGTGCAGGTAGTAAACACCACACGCACTAAGAAAACATGGCTGCATTTCACGGTGTCGCTGGCCAGCCCTGCTGATTTGAATGGAGCTGCTTAGTGTCCATGTCACATTTACATAAAGTGAGCAGAACAGTGATCTGGGGACTGATGAGTGCAGCGACCCCCTGTGAGGAGTCCGCCGCCATGTACGTTGATTTGTTATATAATCATCTTGTGTCTTGTCTCAGCTGGTCACCCAGATGCTGATGGCTTACTTGTCACGCCTGTCAGCCATTGCCGGAAATAAGATCAATTGTGGACCAGCCCTGACGTGGATGGAGGTAAGATGTCTGAGACTCCAGATTTTGTTTCCATAAAATTTTCTTCTGAATGCATAGAGGATTGATTCTCTCTGCTCTTGACTAGATCGATAATAAAGGGAACCACTTGCTTGTGCACGAAGAATCATCCATCAATGTTCCTGCTATTGCTGCCGCTCATGTCATCAAACGCTACAACGCACAAGCTGCTGATGAACTGTCCTTTGAGGTAAGTTAGTCTGAAACCCAGAATCCTAGCGGAGATCAAAATCTGTACCATCTAAACTGGGTACGTGCTGTGGAATATCATTTGTAGCTCTAATGGTTTCACTTTTCTACAGGTTGGAGACATTGTATCTGTTATTGATATGCCACCAAAAGAATTGACCACGTGGTGGAGGGGAAAGCATGGATTCCAGGTGATGAAACATTCACATCTCAACATGTCTGATCACCATTGTACAGGTCAAATAGAAAGTCCTGCAAGAACAATCATTTAGGCTTGGTTCACAATGCCTTCTAGCCTCTGCAGGGCTTTCCAAACCAGAAAACCATATTTCAACTTTTACCGTTTCTAGCTTTTTCAATGGACAGAATAGGGGGTCTACAGAATAGTGTGGTAGACCCCCTATTCTGTCCATTGAAAAAGCTAGAAACTAACGTTACTCAGATCAAATGAAGCACAAAGCTGAATCCTTTGAACTCTTATCCATTATAGTGAATTTACCCATTGCAGTATATGTTGAATACCTTTTTCAGGTATGCAGGTGTCTACCCCTGATGGAAAACCCTTATACATACACTACATAACATATCCTGTACTCATCTTGACTTATGTGGTTACGTTGTGTATCCTCATTGAGAAATAAAATAACGCACCAAGAAGGAGTTGTTGGAATTGAATGAAACTTTCAATGTTTGGACACAATGATATAAGTAAGTGATGTTATACAATATTAGAGCGAAAGGATTTCTCCAACATTTATTGGAGAAAACTGTACAATAGAAAGGAGGCGTAATTACTCTGTTGGGCCTCCTCTAGGCTGGATGCAAGAAGACATACAGGTTCAGTATGGTATCCTGCAGCACATTTGCCCACAGATGTTGCAGCTGGTCCTGTAGATCTTGCACACACTTAGGTTGCTGAAGCTGGTGAACCAGCTCATCTCATAAATCCTCGATTGGTTACAAATCTGGCAACCAGGCAGCCGAAAGAAGTGTTGTAATCTGGTGGAGACATTCCTGGGAAACCCTTGCTGTGTGCAGGCGAGCATTATCCTGCTGAAAAATGGCAGCTGGAAACCCTGCCGTGAGAGGCATCTCGTGGCCGCAGGATGTCCTGCACATATCGCTGGGCTGTTGGTATTCCTCATATCACTACTAGGGGTGACCGAGTGTCATATGCAATGGCTCCCCAGAGCATCACACCAGCAGTTGGGGCATTGTGTTGCTCCACAGGAACGGCAGGATTGATGCCCTCACCACAAGGCCTCCGTACTCAAACCTGATCTTCGTCGGATCTTAAACATCGGTCGGGTAATTGAATGATTTATGTAGGATCCTAGATCGTCGTTTGTGCTGTGCAAACATGCTCTCCTGTTGGCAAACAACGAGTCAGTATGGGGAAGAGCAATGGTATTTGCGATCGCTCCTCCCCATACCGTAGAGGAGATCACTGCATGTAAATGCAGCAGTCTACTTCACTGACGAGCAGGCGATTGTGAATTGCCTGCTAAATTGTCCTGTCTAAACGGACCTTTAGTTATGTTCTGGTGGACAAAGTTTGCTCCGATGACTTTACAGAGATAGTGACTGTTATGAAGATGACAAATGGGAGATTAATACAGCACAAAAGCTTCTGGTGTATGGACATGAGAACTCACATGGTACTTCTTCTACAGGTTGGCTTCTTCCCCAGTGAATGTGTAGAATTAATCAATGACAAGGTTCCCCAGTCAATGACCAACTCCGTCCCCAAACCAGGTGAGTGACTGATGTGTTGTAAATGTGTTTTCTGAATTAACACCTATGTCCCTATTCTATAACATCTCCATCATTGTCCTGTCTTTAGCTGATTGGTGCCCTATACTATTAAGTGTTGAGATGTAGCAGAGCTGCCACCGCAAGTCATGTATGTTTGTGGCGTTGTGTATTGTTGTGTGTCCGTACAGGTTTCTAGTCCTAACAGATCACAAACATCATCTTGCGGTGTGTCCTACATCCAGGCCGAGTGTCTGTAGGAAAGTCATCACAGATGGGGAGTCCAGGTCCCTGTCATAAAGAAGATGCTGGTCCAAATTACTGTACAGAGTTTGTCCAGGGTATAGTGACCTGATGGTAATAGAGTTTGGTATAATTGTACATCATAAAAAGCGTATAAAACCAGGAAATATTATATAGCTCCCGCTTATTTAATCACATTTAAATGATGCCTAAGCATTGCACAAGGAAAGTCCTGCAACTTTCTAATAGACTATTAGGGGGACATTTATTAGGACCGGCTTATTACACACGATTCTTAGTGAAAGGCAGTGAAAGCATCATCATGCCTGGCCCTGTCAATCAAAGTGCAGAGGAAAGCAGCAGCGACAGAAGAGCTTCTAGGTGTAATGGCAACGCCCCCGTTGCTCCTGGAGACTCATTTGCATATATTAAACCATCATTTGCACATACGAACATGGGACCAACACAGATGTCTTCAGCTGCCAAGTGCACATGTAACAGGTCAGCCAGTGTCATGGGTACAGATCTGCTGACAGATGTCCTTTAAACTTGTTTGCGAATTAGGTCTGGCAGGGTTTTTCGTCTGTGAATCGAAACAGGAATGTTTCTATTCTCATACAGCAAGAAAGGGTATATTCACATATGCCAGATTTTTTGCAGAAACTTCTGCATCTAAAAATCAGTTCCATACATCTAAATGGAGCTACTTGTGCAGCAGGTGCATGGGTTTTGCCAAGCCTCATTCAGATGATAGGGACCGTTGCATTTATGCAACACTTCTCTAATGTACTCTAAAGTAAAAAAAAAAATGTTGTACAATATGCAGTAACTAATGGGGTTTTGGGGTCCAGGATATTGCTGGCCTTACCCCTGGAGTATAGTACAGAATATTTCAGCTTTGTTCCATTCAAGTGATGACTAAGTAGACGATGTGTGTAGACCGAGCGCTGCAGCTCCTTAAAACAGCTGATAACAGAGATGCCAACAGTCTACCCCCACAGATCTGATATTAAAGGGGTTGTCTGCTTTTTACTATTGATGACCTGATTGGTGGGGGTCCGACACCCAGAGTGGAGTTGTTTTTTTTCAAGAAAGCTTTTATGCCAGGAAATGGTGTAAATGACTGTGAATATGCCAGGGCTGATTTAGCACCGGTTCGGCCCCCAACATGCCCCAGTGATGAGGAAAACATTGTTGCACAGGTGTTTAAAAAGTTGCAAAACAAGATTTTGGGACTTTTTTACGCCAAAAACTATATGTAAATGACTACCACTGACTTCTTTATTCAGAAAAGTTGTTTGATCGGTAAGGTGACCTTTTCACTGAGTGAGAAAGAAAGCTGCTGAATTTCTTAGGGATAATTAACATTTGACATATATCAGTTGTGCCAGGCCAGTTATTTTAAGCCGGGACCCACAACATATATATATATACACCACTTCAGTGAGTATAGACTGATGGCACCGGACAGAAAAACAGAGCATGCAGCATTTTTCTGTCCGGCACTATTTGAGATCTGGCGTTGTAAGTTAGGCACTGGATGTATGTGTCCAATCTGATAGAAAACTATGGGATCAGTTCTAGTTTCAGTCCCTTCTGGCGTTTTCTGCTTCATGCCGGAGGAGAACTGAACTGGATTGCCAGATATATGTAAAGGGGCCCTAAGGGAAATGTCCAAGTATGTAGAGGAGAAGCAG
The DNA here is from genome assembly GCA_900303285.1 of Rhinella marina. NCBI lineage: Eukaryota > Metazoa > Chordata > Amphibia > Anura > Bufonidae > Rhinella > Rhinella marina. The sequence continues at coordinate 102,685 of ONZH01028470.1, read as the reverse complement.
ATGAAGGCTATAAGGAAGCTCATAGAGACACGGAGAACAACATCTCATGTCCACCAATGTATCAGACTGTGTGACCCATAGTAGAATACCTGAGCAGCAGAACATCCATGACTATGGCTCTGCTACCACCTGTGTGATGGGTACTCCTGGAACGGCTTTACCTTGACACAGAATGATCAGTTACTGGGTGACATTAATGTGAGGCGGGCAGGTTGTGTCCATTTGTGCAGACACCGGTCTCAGCTGTAGTTTATACAGGGCCCTGCAGTGTGTCGTGTTCTCATCTTCTTGTCTGGTGCCTCATTGTACTAACCCTGAGCGGCGGAGCCGTTTGTGTTGTTCTTGTTTAGTAGTGTCCGTCCTTTATGTTGTGTGTTGAGCAGTCTTTCTCTGGGTGCTCGTTCCTTGCTCTTTGCATTTAACATCAGTAAATGATCTGGTTGAGAGGAGAAACTACAATGGAAAGATTGAAGTTCTGCTTTTGCTTGTTTGCTTTTTAATCCTTTGTTGTGATCTGTTCCCTCCAGTCTCCCCTGCACACGGAATGAGGCCGGCGTCCTGGAGCTACTTCCCCCCCTGTACGGTTCCATGTCTTCTCTCTTCTCCCTTTCCCTTTCTCTCTATAATGCATGTGCTACAGAATACAGGGTAAGGTCTGCTGCAGGCTGCGCATATATTGGGGACATAAACCCAGAACATAGGATTAAGACCAGGGCTGAATTGTAGACGGCAGCCTAAGCTGGCCTTCTAGATTGTAACATGGCTCTTTACATGTCCTATTGCAGGTTCTCTTACTGTTCACCCGTATAGACACTGCCGGCTGCATGCCCACATTCAGTGATTGCTGCAGTAGTGCTATTACTCAGCTGCGTTGTACACGTACCATTATTGCTCACAGTTCACATTCTGCAGCGGTGAATATACACATCAGTTACATGTGTACAGCATAGATTATCTGATCACACTCCTGATGAGGACTAGTCTCACCGGGGGTCACACATCACCAGGCTGACCTGCACTCACTTTCTTACCCCCACTGTCTCTCAGCTTTTCTTCATATTCATTGTCCTTCATAATCTCATGTGTCTTCCCTCTCACTTCCCCACACAATTGCAGATTTGGAGATGGATAGTGTAAGGCAAGGGCCAGCATGCCTTTCTGAGGTACCCAGCCCCTACAAGCTCAGTTCAGGTATCGCATTCATGTATGTTCTTGTATCTCTGCAACCAGTGCCTGTGCCTGTGAGTCCTGGGAGGGGGGTATTCCTCTAGTGCTAGAAATGATGTCCTACCCGACGACACGTTACACCCACCAGTCCCCTCTATTGTCTAGTGGTCATAGGGGTTCATTCACAAAGACCTGTGTTTTAGGTCAGTCTTAGATTCCTCTCTGTGCTGCTGGAGGATGCGCCTCATTTATGACGTGGCATGAAACCTCGTCATAAATTAGGCGCATCTATGGCAGTCCGTGCGCCTGGAGTGGAAATCTGCTCAACTCCCGGAGTGGAGTAGTTTTTCACAAACATTTACACCTGTTTCTAGGCATACATGTTAGTAAATTTGTTGGGTCCGATGTCCCAGACTGCCCCCCATCACGCCACCACCACTCCCAAGTGGCAAGGATGGCATAAAACAAGAGGTCTTGCGACTTTGTTATGCTACAAACTGACATAAAATCTTAGTAAATGACCCCCATAGAATGTAGCTAATGATATCCCACATATAAATGAATCTTGTGATTCTCCTGACACCCCACTCCACATGTTGTCAGTGGGGAGGGGGTCAGTATTTCCCCATCCTCGATGTCAGTGAGACACGTGGGATTTAATCAATAATACATTTGTAGAACTAGAGCGACATGTTCCCCGCAGGACTCTGGACAGGCGCTGAGTTTCTAACACCAATGTAGTCTAGATCTAGAACTTTCTACTAACAAGTAGCCAGGGACAGGAGAGCCCCAGCCCCTGCTACGTCTACGCGGGCTGTGTCCCTCCACATGGCCAGCATGATGATGAAGGTGTTTGTCGCCTATGTGTGTCTTCAGCTCTGGATATCTCTCGATTATGTAATGTATGAAATAACAAAATGCAACGTTGCGTGGGGCTTATTGTGCAACCATTAAATTAGGACCCTGGCAATCATAGAGAAGGGGGTTTGCCCAAACAGTCATAGAGCAGGCTCCTGTCTGTAACAATGGGCTCAGATATCATCCATGGGGGAAGGGTGGCCAAATTATCCCTGAAATGAGGTCACATGATTCTCTCATGTCGTCACTGGTTGTAGTAATTACTAGGCTGCATTCCTTCTCACCTGATTAGTTCCAGATATGTATATGTCATTCTGGTTAAGAATCATGTCCTACCACTGAGATCTCCGTACAGAGCGCTCAACTGGATGTTATTTATAACACTGGGACATATAATTATAGGGATAGCCTTTATTACTATTGCACCAAGCTGTACTAGAAGGGATTAAAGGTCTGCATGACAAACGATGGAAACAAACATCAAAAACAAGAAGACTGACAGTCTGAAGGCCCTCATTAGAGTATTGTCAACTAAACCCGCCATTTTCAGCATGGGTGTCCCACAATCTTATGTGTATGGAGCGTTCTTGACTCTTCATCGACAGATGATGTTGGGGGAGAGAGGGAAAGGTTGTGTTGAATTTCGAAGCCTGGTCTTTTTCTTCTCCTGGGACATAAGCCACAACCAGAGGTGTCTGGAGAGGGTTGATGGGGTAGAAGCATCTGGCAGTGGCTTTCTCCTCTCTCCGCATTGAAAACCTACATGCTTACGTGCATGAAAGAGCTGGTAATCACTGCTGTCGACTGATTAACCCCCTTACTCCTTCCTGACCTCTGCTGTACATATACGATGGAAGTTGTGACTTTAAAGAAAAGCAGGTGTCATATGTAGCTGCCAAGTTTTTCTGTTTTTCAACGCGTGCAATTGGCGATCATGCCGATCATGGACGTTTATAAAAATTCTACCCTTACCTCATATTAAAAATATAAAATCACCAGAAATGCCTGTACTATTATATATAGATATTTATCCTGTACGTTGAACGGTGTAAAAAAATCAATATAGCAGATTTGGGGTTTTTTTTTTCCTTGCATTGTCTCCCCAAAAAATTGAATAAAAAATTATCACAAAGTCACCCCCCCTTCCCCCCCATTCACTAATGGTTATCAGTGAAAACCACAGATCACACCCCAAAAAATGAGCCCTTACCGAGCTCTTACCTTCTTCATTTTTTGGCGGTCTCTTTTGTACCTTTCACAACGGCGTTGCTTTAGGAAGATGCACCTAATTTATGACTGGGCGTCTCGTCATAAATTAGCCACGTCTTTGGTCATCCTTATGCCTGCCAGAAAATCAGCTGGAGTGGTTTTTCAGCACATTGTATGCCTTTTTTCTGGAGTAAACTTGGTCCCAGCCCCTGTCACTCCCTCGACACTCCTATATGTCAAAGCGTCAAAATGTCGCACTGACGTTTAAAAGTCACAAAAAGGGGTTGTGTGACAATTTTCGGCCAAAAAGAGGCATAAAACTGTTCGTCAATGACCCCTATGGTCTAGAATTTTGACAGCCACAGCCTCAGGATAGGTGAGCAATATCAGATGAGTGAGAGTCCCACACCTCCACCGATCAGCTATTTTTTTGTAGCTCTGATGCTGGAAGTGCAGAGCTGCATTCATTGGGGCTCATTTTCATTTATTCCCCCTTTTGTGCTAGCTTTGCTGGCAGAAGATGCACCTAATTTGCACCTTCAGCAGTCCGTGCGCCTGGCGAGAAAACTAGACCAGCCCCTGGCTAGAGTAATTTTTCACCAACATTTACTTCTGTTTCAAGGCATAAATGTTGGTAAATTTATTGGAGCTGAAGCCGTGGCCCCCTGCACACCCCCAACACTTCTGTGTGTCCAACACAGCACAAAAATGCCTGGGCAAATATTGTCACATGGGTGTTCAAAAAGGGGCTTGTGCAACATTTTTATGCCAGAAAATTGCATCAAAATGTTCGGAGCTGGTAACTGCAGCACTGCTCCATTGTCCACTCCACAGAGTGGAGCTGTGTAATTCCAGCGCTGGAGCTATAAGGAAACAAATGACCAGCAGGGGTGTAGGGTGTAGGACCCCTGCTGGTCTGATATTGATGGCCTGTCCTGAGTATCAAAATCCTGGACAACCCCTTCAAGGGGGCCTTGTTCGTTGACCTTTATCACTGCACCAGACTTTCTAGTTACAGGAGAATTGTATGGTTAATATGAGCCTAGACGTTGTATGGACGGGGCGGTAGGAATGTCAGGCATTTTGTGCTTTTTGAGCAGGACAATACACAGGAGACACATCTGATGCTCTGTCCTCACTCCATAAAACTTGCAGATTAATATGCAGACCTAGTCTCCCTGATGATACAGTGGTCCTCTGTGTTATTGCCATGCAGTGGGGAGGGGGTGGGGTATGCCGGGAGGACAGTGCCAGACAGCACAGGGGTGGGGGTGGTTCCAGACGTTGCACCTGGTAGAAAAGACAGTAAAGAAAGGCAGGAGCCCGAAACGGAGGTGTGACGAGAGCGAGGGCTGAGGAGGAGCAATTACCTGAGCTGAGTGCAGAGGAGAAGCAGGAAAATGCTGTGCAAGTGATCAGCAGTCAGGGCCAGGACGAGACGCTGTGCTGGGATAGGGGACTGGTGTGCAGAAGTCTGAGCAGGGTCCAGGAGAACATACATGAGCCCATGAGAGAGACCTGGGAGCGGCTTTGAGCCCCTCAGTCATTCACAGGTCTGGAGTGTGTCAGGCTGTTCACTTACAGAAGGAAAGCCAATGGTTTCTGTCTGTGCTGTAGACGAGGCTGATTTACCTGTGGGACTCTGCTCACAAAGGACCAGGTAAGACCCCCCCAACCCCATGTGTTTGATTGCCAAGTTTCTGGGAACCTTTTGCTTTTTTCTTTTGTTTCTATGCTAGTGGAAAATATGCTGCAGCTCCCAAAGCCACATGAAGGAGGGGGGTAGAGCAGTTAAGGCGAGGGGTGGTAACAGGAGCTGAGATTGCACATACAAAAAGTGCCTCTCTTGTAAAGTTCCTGTCTTCAGGATCCTCCAGTCTGATACAGACGACAATTTTGGTTCTTATTCAAGCACCAGGACATAATACCTGGTAAAAGTCTTGGAGGCAGGGACCATCCTGAGTCTTGTGATTTGATCTCTAGCTAAATGCCTCCTTTATTCCATTGTATGTATAAACTGTCCCTTCTGGTGCCTGGCCTGAAGCTGGGCAGGTGAATACATTTCTCATCTTTTCCAGCATGTACAGTGCAGCTTCCATCTCAGGGAGCAATGATGCCCCTGACCTTGGTTCTTTCCATTCTAGATTTATTCTTGTATTTCACTTTCATTGAAGCCGCTGTATTTGCGGTTGTGGGGCGAACGTAGTGCTATCTGTTGATACGACGCTGGTGCCTCCTTCAGTGCAGCACTGATTCATGACTTGTCACACCTGGATCTAAATGAGATTATTATTGTACAGAGAGGGAGTTTCTGTATTTCCAGACACTGGGCAGGATTCCAGAAGTGAAATGGAAGGAGGCACAGTTGTGCAGGCTTCTGCCAAGCTTCAGTTATGGCAGCTGTTGGCATAGATACTTGAAGGACGTCTACGCTCTCACAGAATATGTTCTACGGTCATAATGTGAACGATTCATTATAGCATTACCTGCACCAGATTTGTCAGAATTCTGATATTTTTGCTTGGACCCCACCCATAATTATTACTGCACAGTAACATATACCAAGGGATGCCCATGGAGCTGCCTTCTTTTTCCATATTGCCTCCACATATAAATTGCATGGTGTTTTGTAAGCTGTCTCGCATGGTCAGTGTCCGCCTGTGTCAGGTGATGAGCAGGCGTATATACATAAGCACCAAGGACGAGAGCTTCCCCAGCATTAAGCCTAATTACACATTCTGCAGAAAACAAAGAGCCCACAGAGATGAACAAACAGATAAGAGTCATAGGCCGAGGAGCTGGGTGCAGGGGGCTGCTTTCATACAGACTTTTTTCTGTGCTGAAAAAAACAGATGCGGATTCTGCTTCAGGTTTCCACGTGTTTTAGGAGTGTTTTTTTATCCCAACACTATTTTTATGCAGTTTTTGATCCTGCCTTCTTCAGAGGGATGTGGAATCCGCAATAAGAATGAACATCGCATCTTTTTGCATGCAACGTTTTTTTTTAAAAAAAACAAAATGAAAGAAGACACACAGTGTAAATGAACAATGGGTGTTCCCATTGAAATCAGTGGAGATGATTTGCAAACGTTTTGGTGTGGTTTTTAGGCCCAGAATCCTAAAAGACTTGGGCACTTTTATTAAGACCGACGTTTTAGATGTCAATCTTAATAAAGCCCTATAGCTGGCGGTGGATCCGCCGGAGTCATGAAGAGACGCCGGCCTCTCCATAACTTCGGCGCATCCAGTGCCAGTTCTAAATCTAAGAAAGCTTCCTTGCTGTCTTACATTTAGACCATATTTTACTCCTAAAACAGGCGTAGAAAATGGTGAATGAGAGGGGCCCCATCCCTGCCCACAATTTTAGACCTGACGTGAGCAGGACAAAGTTGCAGATACCGGCGCAACTAAACATTGCGCCACTTTCTGAGCCTGAAATACGTCTAAAGCTCCAGCTTTCATCCCTATGCTCAGGAAGCATAGAAACCATCGCCCTTCATTATATAGTTTTTTGTTCTGCTGTGTCGGGTAGGAATAATATACATGTTACAGAAGCTGAGTATTACACGTATGTGATATCAGATGCGAGTTGCCGGTTGGCCTGAATGATTTAACCCTTCGACGTCTCCCACCACCACTTGTCTGTCAATTTGTGGATACAGTGATTCCTCCCTCGCTGGGCTCCTGACCTTTCTGTGATAATGAGCTTGTTCTCCAGGTCTCTTCATTATAGTAATTGGTAGTGACATGCTCTGGGTTGCCTCCTGCTCTCTGTGCATTGTGTACACTGGCTGATTTGGGTAATGAATGAATTTGGAAAGCTCTGAATGGCGGGTTGTCCTCCTCCATGTGCAGTGTTGTGTGTGGCCATCAGAGATATCCCTGATTCAGCTCAATAATGAGAGACGCAGGGTCCTCGACTCTGGAATCATTGACTCTTCATAAACTGATCCATAATGGGGTTGTTGTCCATTCATCTGCACAATGTCTGTGTCTGTAACAGTGCCGGACAGTTGCACTTATTTTTTAACTAAAGCAGATTTCATACTTTCTGTGCAGTGTCCCGGAAACACGGCAAGCTCATCACATTCCTCAGGACCTTCATGAAGTCCAGACCCAGCAAACAGAAGCTGAAGCAGCGAGGGATCCTGAGGGAACGTGTATTCGGCTGTGACCTCGGAGAGCATCTGCTGAACTCTGGCCAGGATGGTAAGAGCCGTCGTCAGTGCCAGGCACAAGGCAACATTGCTGCTGTCTTTCCATCTATTTTTCTACCTTTCTCAAGGGCAGGGGGTGTTATTTTATGCGCTTGTACATGATGAACTGGTTGGGATGGAATGCTGTGAGCTCAGCCAGTGGGACAACACTCATGTTACCAGCACTCACCATGTCAGAGCGAAACAACACTGTCAGCTCGGAGCTTTGACAGGGTATACAGTCACTGACAGGTCAGGAGATGAGCAGATGATTAAATGACTAAAAACAAAAAAAGTCCAGTCTTCAATAACTAAAAATGTATCATTCTGCAACTTTCTTCATATTCTCTCAGTTTCAATTAGTCACCATTTTCTAGATGTCAGTGATTGGAATCCCTTCTTTATATGCAGAGACTAAAATCCAGTCCTAACCTTGTGAAATAGTCATGTGCATGTACAACGTATTAAGAGCTGCAGATGTCAGAGTATGCACTCTTTACATTGCTTCTGTTGGATTTCCTTCTCAATGTCTTTATAATGTTTTATTCTGTGTAAGAGACCCACTTGAGAAACATTACAATGAATGGAGTGATGCAGATGGATGGAAAAAGGCTAAAATCTAAATGTGTGGGAGCATGTATGTAACATGACATAATACATAGTAATAGAAGAACAGGGATGGAGGATGGGCTAGGCAATCACCATGTAAGGAACAGTGGAGAACAGCAGGCCACACTTATTAGATGAAACGGTTGATGGACAGAAGATCTTTCTGGGAACGTTCTTCTAAGGCCTCATCCACACGACCATATTTTTGATCCATATCCGATCCATATTTTTTACGGATCAGATGGGGACCCGTTCATTTAAATTCTCTCCGCATTCATGTGTTCGTTCCACAAAAAAATAAAACGCGTCCTGTTGTCTGTTTTGCGGAAAAGAATAGGCATTTGTAACATAGTGCGGGACCTGCAGAAGGGAATATGCAGGATGCACACAGCCGATATCCATGTTTTGCAGATCCGCGATTTGTGGTTTTAGGCTACTTTCACACTAGCGGCAGGCCTGATCCGGCAGGTGAAGGGTGCTGCCGGATCAGGACTGCCGCAGCGCCATGTGTGGAGCCGGAACCGCGCTCCGGCCCCACACATGTCACACAGTTCATACATACATACACACACACATATACACAGACAAATACACATACATACTTACATGCTCCCGGCAGGTCTTCAGAGCGCCGGAGGAGCAGGACGGCTCGCACAGGTGACGATTCCCCACAGCGCCCTCTGCTGGACGCCTGGTGGAATCGTCATCTGTGCGTGCCGTCCTGTCCCTCCGGCGCTCTGGAGACCTGCCGGGGAGCATGTAAGTATGTATGTATGTATGTATGTGTATTTGTATGTATATATGTCTGTGTATGTTTATGTGTATGTCTATGTCTGTATGTGTGTATGTGGTGACGGATCCGTCATGAACTCCATTGAAAGTCAATGGAGGGCGGATCCGGTTACCATTGTGGTCACACCAGACGGATATGCCCCCATTGACTTGCATTGGGGGTCATTCCAGATCCGTCTTGGTGCGAATGCCTGGACCGGAGAGCAAACCGCAGCATGCTGCGGTTTGTTCTCCAGTCTGAAGACGGAACGGAATGCTTTCAGGAGCATTCCGTTGTCTTCAGTTCAGTTTTGTCCCCATTGACAATGAATGGGGACAAAACTGAAGCGTTTTATTCCGGTATTGAGCCCCTATGACGGAATTCGATACCGGCATTTTAAAACGCTAGTGTGAAAGTAGCCTTACAGTTCTGTGCATCAGGCCTTAAAGAAAGATCTTTTATCTTACAATTGGAATAAAAAATGAAACAGGGACGACTTCTTTTCAAACTATAGTGGTCTTTCATAGGTTGGCTATAACAATCGTTCAACTGACGAACGTTTGTTTTGGTTGAAATCGTCCTTTTTGATCAGCTTTAGACTAAAGTGTATGGGCACCTTACGGATAATCAGGTGATGGAATTTCACACACCCCGAGGTGCTGGCGGCTGATTCACTAAGTAGATTCAGAACAAATCAGCTGCTTTTCCTACAAGAAATAGTCACTCTAATTAGTAATAATGGAGAGTTATTAAGGTGCATTTACACCACACCGACGACCAGAAAATGATGCCTGCTCGTCAGTGGAGGTAAATCTCATACAAATTCGTTGGGTGTCATTTACTAAATGTGTCTTGACATTTTTTGGGAAAAAAATAAATAAATTGCAAATCCCCTTTAAATATTAAAGGGAATTTAAATATTGTTGCAAAGCGTTTTTTGCACCGTGTTTGCCACCTGGGAGTGGAGGGGGCCGTGGCACGCATCCTGGCAAATTTACTTTACGTTTACACCTGCTTCCATGCATAAATGCTGGTGAAAAACTACTCCACTATACTAGGTTTTTTTTCCTGGGCACACAGCTGCCCTGGATGCGCCTCATCATAAATTAGCCAAATCTTACAGCAGTGCATAAAAAGCTAGTCTTTGTAAATGACCCCCATTGTTTCTGACCAGAAATGACGCTCTGAGGTGTGGGGCACCTCAGTCATTTCACCTGATGAATGAGAGTTTTGCTTGTTAATGGGGCGATCTGCAGCACCTTTAGGGTCCATTCACACGCAAGTGTTTTGCGGTCAGCAAATTGCGGATCCGCAAAACACGGAAACCGGCTATGTGCTTTCTGTATTTTGTGGACCACACATGGCTGGCACTATGATAGAAATGCCTATATTTGTCTGTGGCTGCGGACAACAATAGGACATGCTCTATCTTTTTGGCGGGGGCCGCGGAACAGAAGTGCTGTCTGCATCTTTTGTGGCCCCATTGAAATGAATGAGTCCGCACCCGTTCTGCAAAATTGCGGATCGGATGCGGACCTGTTCATGCGGATGTGTGAATGGACCCTTAAACAGGCAGATTATGGGGAAGGAAGGGGGAAGCATTAGGGCGCATTCAGATGACCGTAGTGTTTTGCGGATCCGCAAAACACGGATACCGGCCGCCTGCATTCCACAATTTGCGGACCGCATATGGCTGTAACCATAATAGAAAATGTCTATTCTTGTGCTCAATTGCGGACAAGAATAGGACATGTTCTATCTTTTCTACGGAGCTGCAGAATGGAACTACGGATGCAGACAGCACACGGTGCTCTGTCCATATCTTTTGCGGCCCCATAGAAATTAACGGGTCCTCAACCGCTCCGCTAAATTGCGAAACGGATGCAGACGCATACATACGGCCATCTGAATGAGCCCTTAGTCTGGGGATTTACTGAACCGGTCCCTTTTCTCTTCACTGGTTTGTGTCTGTGTGGAGGCTTCAGTGTCTGATTGCTCGTCATTGTCCCTGTCACTTATTGCATGGTAAGGCCTCCTAGAGAGGACACGGTGGTGGTGGCAGAAGTGAGTGACCTGCAGCTAATTTATCAAGCTTACCTTTTTTTGGCCATAAAATTAGACTGGCGTATTTCATTAGGCTGTTTTTTCTTTTGGTGAGCATTTATTAAAAGTCGTACTGCCGTTGATGAATTAGACTCGGTGTATAGTTAGACATGGCTTCATATTCACTTAGGCTACATGCACACGACAGTGAAAAAAAACGTCCGTTGAAAACGGACACACTGTCAGTTTTTCATGGCCATTTTGCATCAGTGTGTGCATCCATTTTCTGGCCGTGTGTCCATTTTTAATGTCCGTTTTGCATGCGTTTTGCATCAGTTTTTCATGTCCGTTAAAAACGGACATGAAAAATTTGATGAATTGGATTGGCAGTTATTTCTTGCCCCCAACTATAATCATGACCCCCATGATGCCCATAATGTCCTCCATAGTGCCCCTAACTAAAATAATGTCCCCCACGGTGTAAATAATTTTTTATAGTGCCCCAGCTAAAATAATGTCCCCCATGTAGGCCCCCTGGTAAAATAATGTCCCCCATGTAGGCCCCCTGGTAAAATAATGTCCCCCATGTAGGCCCCCTGGTAAAATAATGTCCCCCATAGTGTAGGAATTTTTTTTATTGTTCCCAACTTTAATAATGTCCCCAATATAGGCCCCCGTCTTAAATAATTTCCCCCATGGTTTAAATTAAAGCCCCCACAGCTGCTTTTTTAAGATTAAAAAAAACAAAAAAACCCTCACCTTATCCAATTGCTCGCGCTGCAGCAGTCTCTTCTCTCTTCACTGAACAGGACCTGCCGAAGGACCTGCGATGTGCGCGATGACGTCACTGCGCGCCAACGTGGTGACGTCACCGCGCATAACGCAGGGCCTGCTCAATGAAGAAACCAGAGACTGCGCAGCGCGAGCAAGTGGGTTGGGTGAGTGGCCATAGTGTACCCGTTTTTAACGGCCGTTAGACGGGAGCACTCCTGTCAATCGGCCATTAAAAACGGCCCCATTCATTTCAATGGGGCAGTCGGCCCGTTGAAACGGCCCAGAAATAGGACATGTCCTATTTCTGGCCGGACGCTATTCACTGGCCGTTAAAAAAACGGCCATGTGAATAGCGCCATAGGCTTTCATTGGTGCTAAAAATGGCCGTGTGACGGCCGCTACTTAGACGGCCGTCACACGGCCGATTTTGCACTGTCGTGTGCATGAGCCCTTAGACTGCTCTAATTTATTTGTGCATGAAAAAAAGTTGCATCTTTGCAGAGATAAGTCACAGTTTCCAGGAAAGTGGCACTTTTAATGGGGAAAAAAAAAGTCCCATTTCAGCACTGAAAACTGATGAAGAAAAGAATGCCAGCCCTGGAGTGGAAATTAGACTGTGTTTTTACTACAATTTCAGGCACAAAAAAGGCGCACCTACATAAATAGGTTGCAAAAAAGTTGCTAAAGTTAGGAAAGTCTAAAAAATCGAAATAGTCAAATGAGGTGCAAACAGGTGCAGTTTAAGTAGTAAATGCAACAAAAAAAATAAAAAGGCATTTTTTAGAATAAAAACAGGTGTGATTGACTTTAGTAAATGTGCCCCGAAATCTTTTGTAATTTGCCCATAACTCTGAGTGTGTAAACACCTAGAGCTGCATGTGTCTGCGGTAATTATAGGGCAGAGCTGCTGGGATGGGGTGTGACCGCTGGGAAGAATCTCTGGATGCTTTCAGTACACACACACAGAAAACCTGAAACCAGGTGTGAGAGTTACACCTGGATGAGAAGCGTCTCCTCCTGTCGCCAGCATTGTCAGGCCTGGCAGTCCGCTTCTCTCGTACTGCAGCATTCCTGGGCTGATAGTTATGAGGGAATGTGATATGCCACATGCTGCGGGTCCTGGTGCTGACATGGTGAGGGGGCAGGGGCATGGCTGATTCTGGGGTAATGGGGAACGCTCTGACATGTTTCTTGCATTCTGCCTTCTATCACCTGGGGTAAATAGGACAGTGTCCTGGGGTTCTTCATGTTATTAGACTGTATATGTTTGAAGGATACAAAAAACTCAGATATGACATCTGGATAAGGCACAGCCTGTTGATTACCAAATATCATTACAGTGAACCTGGCAGGGATTTCTGCTGAGCACAGCATATGTGATATAATAGTTTATATGATTTGAAGCAGGATTTCTGACTACAGTGTAGAGTATGTTTATGGTCTCCATTTAACCTATATGTCTTGACATACATATGATAAAACAGATGCCATACATAAATGTTTTACTCAATACCATTGTATGCAATGATATTCCATACTGTTTCTGGGTATACTGGCCAGATGGGTCAAAAGGGTGATGATCTAGCCTCCATCTGGCTAATGTAACCCTATAAACATACGTGTGGGGAGCATTCCCCATGTACATGACAGAAGTGAACACAGCCTAAACCCTGACAGAGTTCTCCTACTCCAACCACACAGTGATTGACAGCTCTCGCTGTATCAGTGTGTATGCAGAGCGCTGTCAATCACTTGAGGCGGACGGAGGAATTAGGACTCTCACTGACTCCTTCTCCTTCTCTCGATCTATTATATCCTGCTCTCTCAGGACACTAAAATCACCTGATGGGGTCGCTTTAAAACTTGGCTGAGACAGTTGAGCTACTGTATCCAGTCCTCTTTGAACGAAACTAATATATTTTACCAGGAGCAGACTGGGAATTTAAACTAGCCCTGGGCGAAAAAAAAAAAAAAAAGTGGCCCCATGTTGTAGGTGGGACCAAATTGCCAGAAGATGGGGCCAACACGAGTAGGCGGTCCCATCAATACCTCAGTGCAGCACAAAATACCACCCCAGCACAACTAAACACCACAGTGCAGCACAAAATACTACCCTAACAAAACCAAATACCACAGTGCAGCACTGCTGCAGAACCAAAAGCTACATTGCAGCACAATATACCATCCCAGTGGCAAAAAATACCTCCCCAGAAGCTTTCCCTCTGTGGTGAGCAGTGCCACGTTCTGTCCTCCTTCTCTCCTTGTCTCTTGCTGCACTGAGCATACGCGATGGGTGCTGGCTGTATAATACAGCAGGCACCCGGCCACAATGACTGGGAATATCGATCACGTCGAACCCTGTCATTTAACCCCTCAGATGCCGTTGCATCTGAAGAAGCGTCTGAAGATACCATTGCTGCTGAAGCTTCCCAGGCCTGTCATGGTAAGCTTCCTGCTAAGATGTGCACTAGTCATCCTAATAGATCTCTACTACGGTGAATGGGACAAGGGATCAAAAGATACCAAGTTCTATCTATCTAAAGTTATTTTTTAAAAAGTTAAAAATACAAACATAAAAATATTAAGTTTAAATCACCCCCCTTTCCCAAGTTTACATCTAAAATATATAAACAATATAAAATAGACATAACAGATATCACCACATCTCAACTTTTAATATTTAAAAATATTTTTCCTACACATTGTACACCGTAACGGAAAAAAAAATAAAACAATTTTTCCAGTTTTCCAATTCAAGACATGGTAAATTAAATTGTGCCATTAAAAAATATGACTTATCCAGCAAAAAAAATAAGCCCTCATGGCTACGTGAACGGGGGGGAAGCGAAAACGAAAGTGTGCCTGGTACTTTAAGGGGTAACATATGGAGGAGGGGGGTGAGGGAATGAGACATGGGCCACAGTACTGAGTTGACGCAACCTTCAGCATCCTGCCTGATCTCTCGTCACTACAAAATATATAGGAGAATACAGCACTACATACCTATTACATCCAGTAATATCTCCTTTGATGTAGACATTCTCTTTTCTCATCTTCTCCATTAGGACCAGACCGCCATGACGACTTCTTTCATCCCCATCTAGTCTGTGTAGAGTTTGTCACACAGGCTTAGATTTCTCACTTTTCCATCGTCATCCCCACTCTGGTGTCCCAACAGTACTGTGCCTGCTCTGTTCTCAAATGCCCCCAATTACTATACTGCAGAAAAAAGTGTCCCCAGTAATGTCCCATATAGTGCCTCCAGTAATGATAATGCCTCCTATAGAATCCCCAGTGATGATAATGCTCTCATAGTGCCCCCAGTAATAATAATGTCCATTGTAATATTAATTCCCCAATAGTGCTGCCAGTACTAATAATGTCCCCAGTAATAATGCCCTTTATTGTGTCCCCAGTATTAATAATACCCTTTACAGAGCATCTAGCAATAATAATGCTCCTATAATTCCCCTTTGAAATAATAATGCCCTCTCAGTAATGTAGCAATGTAGCTTTTGGTTCTGCGGCAGTGCTGCACTGTGGTATTTGGTTTTGTTAGGGTAGTATTTTGTGCTGGGGCGGTATTTTGTGCTGCACTCTCAGTATTAATAAAAATAACACTCTATTGCCTCCACCAATAATTTCTCCTATTACCCCAGTAATAATGCCCTCACAGTGCCCCCAGTAATAATAATGCATCCAGTACTTTCCCCCACAGTGCCCCTAGTAATGTCCCCAACTGTCAATGAAAAAAAACTGAAGCCTATGTGAACGGCGTACCAGAGAACTATCGGCTACCATGCCCCGTCACAGTATTTAACTGCATCGCCATCCTAAGGACAGCAATGCAGTTGAATTCAGGAGGGGGAACTGCGGCCACCTGTTGCTACTAGCAGCCATTGTGTCAGCGGCCATGAGGAGGGCTCAGGCAGCCCACTGAGCATCTGGACGCTTTCTGGCATATATGTCGACTTTCAGCCGGACAAAAAATGTTGCGTGTAGCATTTTTTGGTCTGGCTGAAGGCTGGCATATATGCTGGATACAGTGACCGGATTACAGTGCTGGAGTTCATAACGCAGATGTGAACCCGGCCTAAGGAAACAATTCTGCTGCAACAAATTGCCCTCTAGATAGAGCCACAGGAGAGAATCATGTCCCTTTAAAATATGTTGGTCACCTGTTTATGGTGGGTGAAAATGAATGTCTCCAGGGAAATATACAGTAGATATAGTAGTGTGTGCCTTCAAGGCCTAGAGAAATGAAGAAAGAATGGGGGCAATTATCCTCTTAATGATTCAATTGAGTGCTCACTTTTATGGCTGCACAGTAAAGATCTACAGATTATTGTCTGCTTGAGAGGCAGGAAATTGTTTGCTTGTTTTGCCTCCTAATGTCTTCCTCCTACTTTCCCATGTCCAGTCCCCCAGGTCCTCAGGAGCTGCACAGAGTTTATAGAGAAACATGGAATTGTGGATGGAATATATCGCCTGTCTGGGATTGCCTCCAATATACAGAAGTTACGGTCAGTTGTAGTCACTGTGACATTTAGAACATGGTGGAAGCTGCAGATGATAAATTCACTATTGTGCTTCTCCCTTCTAGGCATGAGTTTGATTCTGAGCAGATCCCAGACCTGACCAAAGATGTCTACATCCAGGATATTCACTGTGTGGGCTCCCTCTGTAAACTCTACTTCCGCGAGCTCCCCAATCCTCTCCTCACCTACCAGCTGTACGAGAAATTCTCTGTAAGCATCTCCAGCCAAAACGTGATCTATTCTGTCCATAACAATGTAAAATCAGAAATTACAGGGACACACAATTGGTAATACCCATATTTCAATTGAAAAAAATGCTCTAAAATATTTTTTTCCATAGGAAACATATGTATGATATGAAACAGACAAGTTAAATAAGGTCACAAGTCCTCTTTAAATGAAGAAATGGCAATTTAAACTAGAGCTTTAAAAAATTCTGCAAAATCTCAGGTCCTGTTCTATAACACACTGACAATTTGACTTCATAATAAATGGGACAGGTTCTCTTTAACCCCTTGGTGACATCTGCTGTTTGGAGTTTAAAGATGGCGAGTGCTATCTTACACAGCTGACTCTCACAGGTGTGGTCCATGATCAGAGATTTATAGCCATGGTCATTATGGACCGTGGCATTAGTGGAGAGCTCCCTCTTGCCTCCAGTCATGCTCCACACTTGGCAAAATCACATGGTGTCGATTGGTTGTCATGGCAGCCTGGGGCCTTATGAAGGCTCCTAGGCCTGCCATGGTAACCTTCCTATTAAACTCTGCTTATGGTAGAGCTTAATAGGAAGACATCAGAATCAACATAGACAGCAATACTAAGGTTTTAATTCTGTGATATAAGTGATCATATGATCGCATGTTCAAGTCCTCAAAGTGGACTATAAAATAAAATTTTAAAAATAAGGTAAAACATTTCTTTAAACATATTAAAAAAAGTGTTACTTTCAAATTGCCCTTTCCAAATGTTACATATAAAAATAAACAATAAAAAAACAATTGATATCACTATGTCACTATTAAATATAAAAGTATCCGGCTTTAAAAGCGATGTCTTAGTAATGTATATGGATGGAAAAGTAAAACAGTTATGGCTCTTAGAAGATGAGGCAGGAAAAACAAAGTTGTTTACAACCCCATGGGATTAATCTGTTCGTGATCACCAATACACCTTTTTACCACGGTCACTAATGGGCCTCAGACTAGGCTCTGTAAAAAGGTGGCAGCCTAGCCTAAGCGCTGAACAGGGGCTCGGCTCTAACATGAGTCGGGCTCCTGTTCTAACTGCGTGGATCAGCAGAGGTGCCAATCTGAGCCTTTTAACCCCTTAGATGCAGCAGTCGGTACCGACCATGGCATCTAAGTGGTCTAATGGGAGGGGGCTCCCTCTGTCTTCCGCTGATGTACTCTGATGGCAGATGGAGGCTTTCAGTAGGCCCCAGGGCTGCCTGCAGTATATCCATATCAGGCTGGGCCTCCCTGACGACTGTCAGTATAGAACTGACAGTACAGTACTCCTAGCTGTTTTTCGCATATATGCTAAAAAAAAAAAAACACCCAAAAACAGAATAAATAGCAATCAAAAGGTGTTATGTAACCCAAATACCAATGATACTATTGAAAATTAGTCGTCCCACAAAAATCAAGTTATGGGTCTTGGGATGTGACGATTTTATTTTATTTTCTTGAGGGGTTTTATTGTGCAAAAGTTGTAAAACTTAAAAAAACTATGTATGGTATTGCTATAATTGTACTGACCCAGAAAATACAATTACAATGTTATTTATGCAGAAAAATGAACACGACAAAATTTATAATGTAGTAACTGGCGGTATTGCTGCTTTTTTCCCATTTCCTCAAAAAAGTGTTAATAAAAGTTAATGCGTTATGTGTACCCCAAAATGTTGCCATTAAAAACTACAACTCCTTCCTCAAAACAAGCCTCATGTGACTTCATTGATGGAAAAATAAAAAAGTTACAGCTTTTGGAATACAATGATGAAAAACTGAAAAAAAAAGTCTTGGTCACAAAGGCCCAAAACAGGCAGGTCACTAGGCGTTTAAAGGGTTTGTCCATGTTTAAGTTACTGTTAAGTTTCTATATTTACTCTAAAGTTTCTGATGTTTGTCACATATAACAGGATGCAGTCTCTGCTGCAACCGATGAAGAAAGACTTGTGAAAATCCATGATGTCATCCAGCAGCTTCCTCCTCCGCACTACCGGTCAGTTCTTCTCTCATCCACTAAATAGATGGAGATCAGTATATACTTATTACTGACTGTGATGATCACATTAGGGATATTCACTCACAGCAGATTTGTTGCAGAAATTTCAGTGACTGTACCATTCATTGGAATTGCGCTTGCAGACATCCATGCACCTTCTGCAGAAACAACCCTGTGCACATGTATGTATGTATGTAATGGATTTTCAAATGAAATTTCTGCAACAAATGAAGTATGCGTAGTCTACAGCCGAGGTTCTCCACCTGTATGTGGTAAATCAGTGGTAAACAATATGTTTCTAGGTCAGGGTTCTCAAACTTTTTTTTTTTTTTTTTTAATACTTGGGCCCAAAACCAATTCATAGTGATTCTGGGGCCTCGCCAAACAAATACCACCATGCAGCACCCAAATTACTTCTAACAATACCACAGTGTCACAAACACCACAAAATACATTTCCATAAGGGCAAAGAATACCACAGTGCAGTACCTAGTACCTCTGTGTAGAAGTGTTATCCCACACCTCCCCCACTGGAAGCAGCATTGTCCCCCTTGCCTCCTCTTCTTCATTGCTATCAGCATTCACTTCACCTCTGACTGCACAATTCAATCCATGAGAAACCCTTCTACACTGGTATAACTAGCATTCACCCCAAACTCCCCTATCCCACTGGCAGCAAGTCTTTCCTTCCCACCTCCAGCAACATTCAATTTCCACCCTCTGGAGAAGAGTGTAAGGGGAGCCCCTCTCTTACCTCCAACTGAACTAGTGTTGGAAGGACGTCTGCACTCATGGTCATGTGAGTCGCCCCTTATTCCTAGGTATATGACACTGACAATGCGGCTGGCATTATTAGTGCCGTTCCTGCCTTAGAGCCCCTGGTTTGTGCCGATACATATCCTACGCCTCACGCTTTGAGAAGCACTGCTCTGGAGGGTGCTCAATATGTCTTCATGCTGTGTTTTTAATATGCAGTACAGTGCATGATACTTTGATGTGGTTTGAGTAGGACGTACTTGGCTTGGAAACATTGAGAAACACTGCTCTAGACTAATGCAATACTTAAAGGCAGAGAAGAAGATGCTGCATACAACCTCAGCCCCTTCCCATGTCTTAGCTGGCCCCTCAGCATGAAGGAATGTGGGGGAGGGGCGGTCGTGAAAGGACATGTCTTCACACCGTGTCTGTCAGGAGATGTTGTGACTACACATTGCTCCAGAAATTCATCAAATTCTTTTGCTTGGAATGGATGAATTCACTTCATTAATATGGCAGACACTGTTCCAGTGGGCTATGTGTGTGACCTCTTCAGTAGGACAGGACATTTACAGGATCCCTAGTTTATTACCGCATAAGGCTAGTTTCACACTAGCGGCAGGCTGTTCCCCTGCCAGATCTGTGTTATCGATTAGTGCACCGTGCTGTGGGAGGTCCGGCCGCAGAACGGCAAACATGCCGAAAGGCGGGCGGAATAAAACTACTACCTTCCTATTGATGTCCTATGCTTAGGAAAACTACTGTGGGGGGGAAAAAAAGGAAAAAACTAATCACTGTACAGTGGAACATTCTGCAAATTTTGAAATGATAGATTTCGGGGCGAATTTATTATTTGATGAGTTACTGACATAAAAAAATGCTAATTTTTGCACATGCTGGTTATGAACAAATATTTGCATCTTTTTTGTTCATTAATTTTTCTATGCCCTCAGAACTTGGGGTTTGGCTAGTGGTGCAGGGCGTCCCACAAGCCGACAGATTTACCGTAATTTACACAATACAATGGTCAATACTTCGCCAGCTCATATGCTTGTCCGGTGAATAGACTACCAGAAGTTGCACCAGATTTATTAAAATAGATTTGGTGCAACCTTTCCCGCATACGTCTAATTAGTAAATTAGTCTTAATTAGAGATGAGCGAGCATGCTCGGGTGGAAATTGCGTGCGTTTTTTCAAAATCCGCACGCAATTCCTACGCATATTTTAGTATGTACACTAATGCGTACTAATTTATAAAATGCGTACGCATTAGTGTACATACTAAAATATGTGTAGGAATTGCGTGCGGATTTTGAAAAAACGCACGCGATTTCCACCCGAGCATGCTCGCTCATCTCTAGTCTTAATACATTTCCCCCTGTCCTGACTTCACCTCCTTGGTTCTGTTCCTGATTTCACTTCCTCATTTTATCCCTGCTTGCTGTCAGTAAATGGAAACATCTCACAGCCGAGGCTTTGATAGAGTTTTCCCATTTATTTTTGAACCTAAAGCATAGGCTTAGCTAATGTACTGGTCATTGAGGTAATGTACTTTGGTAACTTGTGTTTGCAGGACACTGGAGTTTCTCATGCGTCACCTCTCCCGATTGGCAACCTATTGCTCCATCACCAATATGCACACCAAGAACTTGGCCATCGTCTGGGCACCAAACCTGCTCCGGTATGGGACCGTTACTTCCCGGTATGGTACATGGCAGAATGGCAATGGACTCTGCCTCGTCTTAGAACCTTCTTCTTTCCCTTTCTTCTTCTTTTCCCTCTTACAAAGCTCTCTGTGACGCCCTGGCTGATGGTAAAGCATCTCCATTGTCAGCAGCGATACATTTTATGCAATTGCTGGTGATGATTAATTTAGCAGAAGCAGCCGATCCATAACAATTAACATCTGTGTCATTCCACAAAATTATGGGGATGTGGTTATGAAGAGGGTTGAAAGCGTTTACATCCGAGAATCAACCCCACTGCGGATGTAACCCCTGCCAAACCATTGATTAGGTTTTTGCTTCCAGCGGGGTTGGGGTGTACTGCCTTGCATTCTAGAAAAATTCTGTTTAGTAATTGCTTATATAACAGTTGGGGATGATGTAAAAATCACACAGATGATGAGGTTTGGGTTATCTAAGAATCCTGTTATGGATTACGCTACAACAGACCATAATTTATGGTCCGTGGTAGCAGAATCCAGAACCCAATTCTTAATTACCCGAACCTGAACATTGTACGCCTAACTTGAAAACAGAAGTTCGCTCAACACTACTGATGAAGCACATTCATTTCTCCCAAATAGCGAACACACCGATCATTTTCTAATAAAACTTTCCCCTCTCCTCCACAGGACACCTAGATGTCACCACAGTCCATGTACATATATATATATTCATATATATATTTATTTTTTAGATCAAAGCAGATTGAGTCGGCATGTTTCAGTGGGACGGCAGCCTTCATGGAGGTGCGGATCCAGTCTGTGGTTGTGGAGTTCATCCTCAATCATGTGGAAGTGCTCTTCAGCCCCAAGCTGAGCTCTGTGATACGAGAAGGAGCAGGTGATGCATACAGGATAGTTATTATCGGACCTTGTACTGACTTAGTGGAGGGAACATCATCATGTGACATCATCCAGCATCATCGTACATGTAATATGTCGTGTCCCATGTCATATGACACTCTTAGCAGATGCTTTTGAAAAATATCCAGTTGCTTGTAGCTCTACCACAGTTGACTGGTGACTGACCCAGGTGGCTGCATTGTCTATTGGCATTTTAGGCCCCTTTCACACTAGCGTTTTTAAATTCCGGTATTGAGTTCCGTCATAGGGGCTCAATACCGGAAAAAACGCTTCAGTTTTGTCCCCATTCATTGTCAATGGGGACAAAACTGAACTGAAGACAACGGAATGCTCCTGAAAGCATTCTGTTCCGTCTTCAGACCGGAGAACAAACCGCAGCATGCTGTGGTTTTCTCTCCGGCCCAGGCATCCGCACCAAGACTGATCCGGAATGACCCCCAATGCAAGTCAATGGTGGCGGATCCGTTTGGTGTGACACCAGTAATCCGGATCTGTCCTCCATTGACTTGCAATGGGGGGTCATTCTGGATCCGGCTACACAGAAATACATACAAACATACAGACATACATATACATACATACTCACATACTCCAGGGACACCGGCAGGATGTCTTCACGCGCCTCCTGCGCGCAGCTATGACGTTTCCCCACTGCGCCCAGCAGAGGGCGCTGTGGGGAATCATCATCACTGCGCGCAGGAGGCGCGTGAAGACGTGCTGCCGGCGTCCCTGGCTGGAGTATGTAAGTATGTATGTATATGTATGTCTGTATGTTTGTATGTATTTCTGTCCCAACATGTGTGGGGCCGGAGCGCTGCTCCGGCTCCACACATGTATCAGCGGCAGCACGGATCCGTTGGCACCCTTTAGGTGCCGGATCCGTTCTGCCGCTAGTGTGAAAGAGGCCTTAGGTAATCTGAAATCCACCTCATGTCTCTTCAGAGGCTCAAGCTGCAGCCCTGTTATTCTCCCATACTATACACTGCCACTCGGCTTGTTCATATTTGCTGCTATGTATAAGTACAAGCTTTCTTTGAAATGTAATAGGAGCTGCCACCGGTATCTGATGATGACACTCACATTCCCTTACCTAACAAAGCCAAGCAGGAATGGAGAGAAAAAACACTGGCATTTTACTAGTAATATATTGGGTTTTTTGTGCCCTCACCATTGCAAAAAAAAATAAAATAAATTACCAAAAAGACATTCATGTTAAACATTTGTACTTTAAATGCTGCTCAAGCAGGTTCTCTGACTCCACCATTCATAAAGCCACTAATCTGAAAGACATTTCATTCCTCCAGAAGAAAGGTCTGGGGAATGTTTGCTTTTAACTATCTGAACTCTAACTTTTCTCTCTGTATTTCAGGCCACACTTCTCTGTCGCGACCAAAGTCTCTCCTTGTGTCTTCACCTTCCACAAAACTGCTTAGCCTTGAAGAGGCCCAAGCACGAACCCAGGCTCAAATAAACTCCCCAGTCGTGGCGGACAGTAAATACATAGAAGTGGGAGAAGGACCAGCTGCTCTGCAGGGCAAGTTTCACACAGTCATTGATTTTCCAGCAGAGAGGTGAGACCACGAATGATGAGCTCTAATCCATTCAGGGACAGTAAAATGCTCCACCTAGTGGCAGACAAAGGAGCCAGCAGCAGATGCATTACACACACTGGTGTGCAATGTACAGTCTCTAGCTATTTTCATACTACAACGCCCAGCATGTTCTGACAGTCAACAGCATGCTGAGTTGTGGTTTCACAGCAGCTCTGCATCACAAGATACAGACCACTGCCTTATAGAAGAGGATTGTCCATTTTATGGTACAGGCTTTGATCATGATTAGATGTGTTTATTCCGTATTGAACACTGATTTGTCTTTACTTAGTACATGTATAGATTACTTATGGCACCCAAGAGTGTGGCTTGGGTCCTATTATTGTTTGTGAAATTGGAATTTCTAATTTGTACAGTGTTGGTCATCTAGTTACCTTGGCTTTGTTTGTTCTGTAAGAAAAAGACCACCCCCCAAGATGAAGAAGTCTCCCGTGGGCAGTTGGCGCTCCTTTTTCAACTTGGGGAAGTCATCGTCGTCATCATCTTCTTCTTCAATGACTAAGAGGAAGCTGACCCGGAACCCAAGTGAACCATCTGAAATGAAGTCCATGGCTTTAGCAGGTTAGGAGCAGTCTCTGATGGTTTTGGCTATGGCTGTGGTCTGGACTCTAAGAGGGAAGAGTGTAATTAATTGTAGATTTTCATCTCTGCAGGAGGAAGAGGAGACTCTGGGACTATGCGCTCGGCTAAAAGTGAAGAGTCACTAAGTTCCCTGCACGCCGCTGATGGTATGTCAAGCTGGCACATGCTTGTTTGTACTGCCCTCATAAAAGTGGCACTTAATAACCACAGATAAGTAGGGTTACTGTGCAGTTACCAGTTACATAAAGGAAAGTTTTTGGGGTTTTTTTGGGTCCAAGCAAAACGAAAATACTCATTTAATGACCAAAACAGTACTGTACTATCCCCCGGCGTTCCCCTGTATCTGCAGAATTTATGCTGCCACCCGTGCATCATTAATAAATCAGTATGGAAGATTGATCACAGCAAATGTGGTAGGTTCCCGACTCACTACCCCAGGTAGATAAAACTTCTGCATTATACAAATTGAACTTCTTTCATTGAAATGAACTCATAGTGGTGTGTCAGACAGGAAAATGTTTTCCATGCCTAGCCGATTAAATTGCCTTCCCCTTTATGTGAGTGATATCACCCTGGTCTGAATGTTAGCGGACCGTGAAATGTTCACCTCTCTGATTTGCCACTATGAGATTTGGAGTGTGTGGAAGTTTTCTCTTCAGGTCATTCATTTTGGTGCTTCATAAAGACAACCCATTCCCTGCTTTCACCCTGTCAAATGATAAACCCATCACGTATAACCTGTATGGATTATATGTGGCCTTCACAAGTGGCACCATCACAGAGCCGGCACATCTTACTCCGGTGGCTTTTGTAGTAAGACTGGTGTGTGAAGTGCAAATGAGGTAGGAGGTAGGGTAAATGACACCACCTCCCCATTGTCTAAATTTTTGTCCTGACATAGATGCAGGATGGGTTTTCAGCCTTTGTATCCAACACAAAGGTTTGAAATGAAGGTTTGTATGAAACTGGAAAATTCCTTTTAATGAATTCATCAGGGATTGACACTTCTACTGTGTGTGATAGAAGCAGACCTAATGGTGTAAATGACAAGTTTTTACTGTATTTTCTTGGTTTGACTGTGATTGTTTCTTCATTTTGCAGTGGAATCCAAGCTTTTCCGTCCTCGGCGCCCACGCTCTAGTAGTGATGCTCTTTCAGCTTCATATAATGGGGATTTACTGGAAAGCTGCAATCGTTGCAACTCCTATGATAATCTGCCTCATGACCAAGACAGTGACGGGGATGAGGGATTGATTCATGTGCCTGCCATGTTATCTACACGATCTCATGAAGATGAGGATCTGAGTCCCCCTGATATTGGGGTGGCCAGTTTAGATTTTGATCCAATGTCTTTCCAGTGCAGCCCACCCAAACTAGACTGTGAAGGTCTGGATAGTCACAATACATTCTTCTTAGACTCCTCACTGAGCAACAGCAAAGAGAGGGTACAGGGTGGACCCCAACCATCTGTCAGCGGCCACAGCTCTGAGCCCATGTCTCCTTACCAAGAGCAGCTCACTAGTCCCTTCCTAACATCTGACCGTAGTCTCAGCACTGAGAAGATTCTAAAATCCACGTCCTTTGCAGAAAAGGTGGTGCAAGCCTTCTCGCCAAAAGTGGGCCGCAAAGCAGTCCGATCTCCACCGCTAAACATCTCTGAACCAGTCACTATCTCGTTACCTAGTCGGGTGTCAGAAATGATTGAAAGCATGCAGGGAAGTGGCTCAGCCACTCAGTCTCTTGTATGGTTCAAGGAAAGTGGCTCCAGAGAACTGGTGACTGTTCCAGCTTTTACATGCAGATCTGTGGACATGGGTCCTGCGCAGTTTTCTATATCAACACCCGCAGAATCACCCAGGACCGTGGATTCTGTTGTAACTTCTCAGTGGAACAGCCCTGGACATGAGAGAGACGACACTGCAGAAACTGTATCTCCAGGAATTCCCCATGCCACGTGCAACACTGAGCTCTCCTTCTCTGATTGCTGCACCCAGGAGCTCAGCACCAGCCACGTAGCTGGATCATCTCAGATGGAGAACACGGAATTGTCAGGACTAGAAAACACGTGTGTCCCCAGCTTGCCAACACCCCCAGGTATGTAGTCATACACACACCAAACCTGCTGGGTCACTTTATGTATAGTTAGTCTGTTGTTATGTAACTGTATTATTAGGACGCTGCTTTAATTATGACATCAGTGGAAAGAGGAAGACTGAACCTTCTGTACTTTTTGTAACATGAACGACGACACAGATTACAGCATTCAGTCAAAAATAATGTAAAGTGGCGGCACTAAGAATCCACGGATAATTTCCAAACCTCATACACTCCTGACCATTGGGTTTACAAAGCAGCAACCGCAGCCCACTAGCGCCCCCCTGTGACACTGGAGCTTTATTATTAGTATTCAGTTCAGCACATTTTTTCAGTCCCTTATTGTTCCAGGACAGCAGATCATGTTAAGTGGAATTATTTTAATCTGGAACTGATTATTGAACAGTCATAGAAAAGTATATACTGCAAGGGTTGAATTGCCAGAAGCCCAAAATACATGGTAATACAAAATGTGCTGCCAGATGTGTTCTCTCTGCTCAGTCTTGGGAAAGTGAAGATTATCCTGCACTTCCTTTGCTGGATCATCAGAATATCTAAATTACTGTATGTTTGATAAAAAGATTTTTACTGTATTGAGAGGTTGTCTCCCTTCAGGAAATGGCATTTATCACATAGAGAAAGTTAATACAAGGCACTTACTAACGTACTGTGATTGTCCATATTGCCTCCTTTGCTGGCTGGATTAATTTTTCCATCGTATTATACACTGCTCATTTCCAGGAGTTAGGAACACCTCTGCAGTGCAGATACAAGGTGGCCGGACAGGAGCTGCTGCGCATGTGACCACACGTATACGCTCTTCCGGCCACCAGAGAGGCTCGTGCTTTTTCCTTTGGTGATCAAGCACGACCACTGCAGGGTGGTCGTAACTATGGAAACGAGCAGTGTATAATGTGATGGAAAAATTATTTCAGCCAGCAAAGTAGGCAATATGGATAATAACAATACATTAGTAAGTGCCTTGTATTAGCATTATCTACTTGATAAATGCCATTTTCTCCTTTTAGTATTGCAAATTGGAACAACTGTTTAGCTGGTCATGGTGTTGCAGTGCTGCGAGGCTGTCTTGCAGATGGTCAGTCATGTCGCCTGGGTTTACATGGTGTCTAAAGGTAACCAAAACTGTCAGACTCCAGGGCACAAAATCCACTGGTTTCTGAATCCTCTTAGTAAGATGCCACTGCAGATTAACTTGGAACATGCAGCCCCTCCCAGTAGCAGAATGGGGATAGTGGCCCTCTGCTACTGGGAGCACATAACATTATATTCTGTAAGAGAGAAGCAGATTTCTCTCCACAGCAGCTTTTATATCCGTCCAGAAGCCTTTATCCACGAGGAATATCAGGCTGCAGCACATTAGACCATGTGTAGCCTAGTTTCCAGTTTTAACGACTGAGGTGTAGGTGAGAGGAATACCAAAAATCTGTGGTTAATGCTTCGATACGTCTCCCCAGGGCTGGGGTGTAAAAGCCTGCCATGTTATCACCGCACTAACTGCATTACTGGCTGCTTGTATTCTCACCCTGGTTTACAGAAACACATGGCAGGAATCACCACTCTTTAGGCAGGGATGCTCAACCTGCGGCCATCCAGCTGTTCAGGAATCCTGGGAGTTGTAGTTTTGCAACAGCTGGATGGCCGCAGGTTGGGCGTCCCTGCTTAAGGCTTTGTTCCTTCTGCTGGTTTCTTGCTGGAGTCGGAGGTTTACGTGCCGTCCAGTCATGTGACCTAGTTCTAGGGCTCAGATTCCCATGATGCTCTGCTTGCGGTAGCAAGACGGCAGCACAATTGTGTATTTACACAGCAAGAGACGTTCCCCGTGTATACAGTGAGGAACTAGGAAGCTGGGACAGAACCGTGTCCAGCAAGTAAGGGATACGTGACTGACTAGCTGCAGATTTTCTGCTGTGTTAGTAATTTACACCAAATGATGCATTTTTGTCGCTGATTTTGTTGCTGAAAAGCTGCAGATTAGACGCAGATTTCAGTCTTTGCATTGGACATGCTGCAGGTTTTACATCCGCACCACAGGTCAGTTTCTGCTATGGATTTTTTGGTGCCACGTGTAAATGAATATTACTGAAAGCTCATTCACTTTGCCGGTACTGTACAACGCTGCAGATTTCCTTAAAGCAGTTCTGACCCTTTAAAAAATGTCACTAGGCAGACAGCCCCTTTTCCTTTAGATTGTGAGGGAAGAAATTGACTTGTATACCTTGTTGCTGATCATTGCTATGAGGTAAGTGTGTGGTGACCGGATATTCCGTTTCTAATCTTCTCTTTACATCTCAGTAAAAGGGAGATTTCTGGTTTTAGAAAAACACTTCCTATTAACATAAAATAAGAAGAAAAACGCCTATTGAATATATTTGTTGCACTGACTACCCCTTGGCCCTGTTTCTGCACTGCTGCCCCTTTGCCTCCACATGACAAGTGATGGCGGAGTGGGAATCAGTGGAAATGCATTAAAGGGGTTGTTTGAGTGTTTAATATTGATGGGACTGAGCTGCACCTAGGTCATGTGACTTCTAAACATACCACGAAGTACAACTGATCGGCAGGGATGCCAGGAGTCCGATCCCCCCAGATCACTCTGGAGGAAAGGTCATCAGTATTAAAACGCTTGGACAACCCCTTTCAGTTTTTTGAGAAGTCAGTATTTTATTGCCAAAGGAAAACCCGTATATTGTTAAACATCCCATAGCTCCGGGCCAGATACCATCACATGACTAAAGCAGAGATGGTATATCAGCCATAGACCCCCGACAGTGAATGTGCTATTCCTAATTCTCTGTTCCCAGGGTGGCATCTGCTGCCTGCTGGGAACACTACATATAGCCTCAGCTACTGCACAGGGTTGATCATTTTGAACAGTTTACATATGGTGTAGGACTGATGTCAGGAGAACATTTTCAGTGGATATGAAGCATTAAACTTCTCTTTCTATTAAACAGGGTTATCTGTTGTGGAGTCTCCATTGGATCCTGTCCCTGTTACCAGTGTTTCCTTCATTCCTCCTCCTCCTCCTCCCAAAAATGCTGCTCGCATGCTGGCTTTGGCATTAGCAGAGTCTGCACAACAAGCTTCCAGTCAAAAGAGAACCACTTACCTTCAGTTCATGGAGTTACCACTGCCTCCTCCACCAGAAGAGGAGCCCCCACCAGACCTCCCACCACAGCCGGTATCTCCTACACTAATGCCAGGAGCAGCTGTATCCCCGACAAGTCCAGTCCACACTGCGGCGGCTACCCCCAGCACATCATCCTTCTCCATCACCACTATCCAATACAGTCCAGTGAGGAGTCACAACACTGTACCAAGAGAAAGTCCGTCTGCTGTCACCCCAGGACTTAGCCCCTCATCCCAGGTACAGAGCAGATATATGTGCTTACATCATGTCCATGTGTTTGCAACACTTTACATGTTTGGGGGTCATTCATGAAAACAATTGTTCACATCAAAAACACTGGACTAAAAAAACTAAATTGTTTTATGTCACTTTTTTTTGTTTAGCATATTGGTGGGGCGTATAGGTTAGAAAATTCTTAAAAATAAAAATATGGTTGCCCGCTGTATGGAGGAATCCAGCACATATAATATAAATATATCATGGCGAGTTAGTAAATTGACATATCTCGGCTCTGTAGCTCTCATTTCTGCATACCTTTCAGCTCATAAACACTCTTTTTGGGTACATTGGGTGGATTTTGTCACAGATTTCTCCAGATGTCACCCTTGGTATTACAAAGGGTGAAATCTGCACAAAAAATCCACACAAACAATTGGCATGCTGCAGATTTCAAAATACACACTGCCGGTCAATTTCCGCACAGCATCGATGCGTTTGACAATTTCATCTATTTAGCTGGTACTGTATTATATATTTACGGAAAACAGATACAAACATCCTGCACCATGTGATAGTAAAATGTGCGGATGTACAAGGCTAAATTTAGAAATTCACAGAAAAAATGCACTAAAACAATAGATGCAAACAATATAGGGACTAAGCCCTCACTCCATAGATAAAATCTGAGACTCTTAGCCAATACATTTTGATCAAAATACATCTGTGCCCACCTACCCAGCACCACGGTGGTCTTAGTCCAGGCAGGTCCTACGCTAAACCTTCCTATGCAGTTGTGCATCTATGTTTAGGTGCGCAGACCCTGCACATATAGTATGCATCAGCAACCAATGAGAGGAGGAGCACACACACCCATATGTACCACCTCTCAAGGTCGCCTCTTAAATAGGTGGGGCAAAAGTGTACTGTATTATACTGCGGGAAAAAAAAATCCATGCTTAATATGCACAGTGTGTATTTGGCCTTAGGGTAGGGTACCCATACCTGAAATTCTGCTGTGGATTTTTACCCATATTATTGCAAAGGGTGAAATCTTCAGTAGCTATCCTCTTGGCAAATTGACATACTGCAGATTTGTAATTCACACTGCCATTCATGCACATTTTTTTTTTTTTAACGCAGCATTAGATTCCTTAAAATCTCTTACACTTTGCTGGTACTGTTAAACTGCTGTGGATCCATGCGGTGTAAATGTACCCTTAGTGTGCGTTAACATGATGTATTTTGAAAACGCACTGGAAAAAAAAAAATCACGCGCGCAGTTTTGGAGCTGTTTTTTTCAGCTTCCCATTTATTTCAATGGGATAATCAGTGTGGATTCCGCTCCAACATAGAATATGTTGCTGCCTTTTTCCACACTTTTTTCTCCCATTGAAATGAATGGGAAGCATTTTAGATTTTTGGCGCAGAGATGTGTTAAAAACGTCATGTGAACTGGCCCTGGATTCTGCTCACATTACTGAGAATGCACCTTTTTTTAAATTTGTGTAGGCACAATGATGGAAAGCTTTTTTGTCATATACTTTATAAGGGGCCGTTCAGACGGCCGTAGTTGCGGACAAGAATAGGACATAATTTATTGCGGAATAGACGCGGACCTATTCACACGGTCGTGTGAATGGGCCCTTAGGGAAAAGTCTTTGGGGGGAATTTATCATTAGGAAAATATTTGAAGTCAGTTTTGCTTCAGTCTGTGTTGGAGTACTTTCTGCCACATCTATCAAACGTCACAGGTTGTGTGATAAATGTGGCTTGTCCTTAAACCTAACACTTCTGTCTAGAGAAGCTACTCCACTTTTCCTACTCCACCCTCCTCCTGGAGTGAGATTGCGACTATTTTGCGACTTTTTTTAAAAAGTCGCAATGATAAATCTGGAGTGAAACTCATTAACATGGCTAACCACACCCACTTTTCCACCCATATTACAAACTGGAGTGAGTTGTGTACACATTCAAAAAGTCGCAAAAAAATGCGCAAAAAAGTCGCAAAAGCCCTATCGTGCGACTTTTTGAAGACAGAATTCTGGAGTGAAGGTGTGATAAATCAGGGCCTTTATTTTTACTAGAAAACTGCATGTAAAGAGTCCTTAGCAACCCTGAGCTTTGCTAGGGAGAGCCCATCTTCAGCGTGGAACATACAGAGGCAGGCTTCTGAGATTGCCTCTTATCTCTATTTCAGCCCCTGGCTCCCTATATGTGCCCTAATCATCTCTGCCTATCTTTGCTCCTTTATCTCTTTTACCTGCACTTCCTTGTTAGTTACTGGGGAAAAGAGAGGAGAATAGTAGCTTTACAGGTATACATAGTACACTTAGGCCCCTTGTCACACGCACGTCTTCCGCATTGCATTCCCTGTCCTGAACTCCCGGCACTGACGGGGTCACATAGCATTATACTGATTTATGATGCTATGTAACCCTTACAGTTCTGGAATGTGTTGGATAACACTAACAGCATTATGTTAGTGTTATCCAATACATTCCAGAACTGTAAGGGTTACATAGCATCATAAAGCAGAATAATACTATGTCACCCCGTCAGTGCTAGGAGTTCAGGCCAGGGAATGGAATGCGGAAGACGTGCGTGTCACACGCTCGTCTGCAAGGGGCCTTCTAGCACCAAGCTCTGTCACTCCCACTGTCCTTTCTCTTCAGTGTAGGAAATAATGATAAAGGAGACAAGCTACCACTGGTCAGCACTGGCAGAAAGTCAGACAGGCAGGGACACAGGAAAAAAAATCATTAGGGCACATATAGGAAGCCAGTTACTGTGGTAGTGAGATAAGAGGTCCACATAGTCGCCTGCAGTGTTCAATAGACACTGAAGACAGGCTGTTCTTAGCAATGCTAAGCAGGTAGGTAAGGAGACTCTTTACAAGATGTCCTCTACTAAAAATAAATACCTTTTAAAGGGGTTTTCTCACTTTAGCAAATAGCATTTATCATGTAGAGAAAGTTAATACAAGCCACTTACTAATGTATTGTGATTGTCCATATTGCCTCCTTTGCTGGCTAGATTACTTTTTCCATCACATCAAGTTTGTTTCCATGGTTATGACCACCCTACAATCCAGCAGCGGTGGTCGTGCTTGCACACTATAGAAAAAAGTGCTGGACCACAAGAGAGGCCTGTGCTTTTTCGTATATTGTGCAAGCGCGGCCACTACTACTGGATTACAGGGTGATCGTAACCATGGAAATGAACAATGTGAAAAATGAATCAAGCCATCAAAGGAAGCAATATGGACAAACACAGTACATTAGTAAGTGCTTTGTATTAACGTTATGAATTGCTGGAATGATACAACCCCTTTAATAAACTTAATAATTAGATCCTAATAAAATATATTACAAGAATACTGAAATAACAATTACTCTTCAAATAAGTGTTTATGGACTCTCTGGAATGCAGATCGAACCAACAGAACGCTCCTTGACTGACTTCATTGTGAAGGAGACAGGGCAGCCTGCATTATATGTGAAAAGTGCTGGCTGAAAGTACAATGAAATGCATTCACTAAAGATCAAACATTTTAATTTATAAAAAAATATATATATATGTGTAAAATATATATATTCTGACACATTGCAAAGTTTAATTTTAAAACTGAGCTGCATCCTTAGAGGTCATTCAAGTAAAAAAAAAAAAAATTGTAAATTGGATGGTCTGCAATATATACATAAGCTAAGCAAGTTTTAGGCAAAAAAAAAAAGATTTTCACATTTCCCTAGATCTGTTCTAGTCCTTTGTTGGCAAGCAGTTGCAGAGCTGTGACGGCATGTAACAACAATCTCTGAGGTTTTCCTCAAGAAGATTTGTGGGTGTCAACAAAGACTGCCTTTCCCCTTTCCCTGCTCTGCAAGGGGAGTGAATAAACTTTCTGCTGTGTTTGCAGTCTGACTGCTGGGATACTCATGTTGTATGTATTGGACTACAAGTCCCAGCTGTACAGTGGCATTTCTGAGACATACAGGATCTTTCCCCTACCTGTTCTTGTGCAATGCTTTGCAGACACTCTTTCACAGCCAGCAGAAGAGTACAGAGAACCCCTCCAGTCTTTGTAGGGGTGAGGAGGGAGGGAGGATCCTATGCACAGCATTTGGCTCTTCACTGTCTGGAGAAGAGGAAACCCTGCAGTTGCTCAGTACCTGAGTCTAGCTGCAATTACATTAGTGAATGTGAGCCAATGTCTGTAGCTGCAGAAATGATTTGCAAATACTTCCACGGCTCTGTTTTGGCAGTAGGAATACAGGAAACTGCAGTGCTTACGATACGTGTGCATGTTCTCTAATAGTGTGCCTAAGAAACAAGTTAGTTGACCGGTTTCAAGTTAATTGAACATATTGTTAAACCATATGATAAAATAATCTTATGGAATTTATGCAATTCGAAATGAATAGTATACTGTAGTCATAATGTCACACAGTATATGGTAAAGTTTGGAAGCATAACGCCATCCTGATTGGTACTGCAAATAAATCTGTTTGTCTGGCCTTTTTGCCCATCCACATAAGTTTTTTTCAATATGGTAGAGTTAATCCAAATAGGAGCATTTTTTTTAAATCTATAAAACCTTAGCAGCATTATTTAAATTTTTTTAATATTATAGACATGAAAGGAACATTTACCCCATGGGCTTTTTGCCTATGTTCACACGTGACTGAAAATACAGCAGAAAATTCCACTGCGGTTTTTGCCACAGAAATGGCTTTGACTTTCACCCTCTCCACTGCAAAGGGTGGTGATCCACACTGTAGACATGCTGTGGTTTTCTTAAGCAGGATGTGGATGAGTTCTTAAAATCTCAACCACTTTGCTGGTACTGTACAACTCTGCAGATTTGCTGCACCTAAATCCACAACGGCAAATCCACAGCATTTCAGTCATGGGTGGACATCGCCTTAAAGTTCTTTACATACTGCTGTTTTCCCCACAAAGACCTTACTTAATGTGTATGACAACCCCTTTACATCATACAAACGATCATACTATTTTGTGAATGTTTCTAACCTGGATTGTTTGTGTTCAAGGTTCCAGGATCCATTCCCCCTGAAGAGATGACACCACCTGGGCCATGTGAAGTCAACTCAAACTACCTTGCAGAACTGTGTACTCCACTCCCTTCATCCGACAGACCCAGCCCAAGGCCTCTTTTTCATCAGCGATCTGAGTCTTTTCCTTCCCATCCTACACATGGTACAGGACCGCCAGCCCCACCAGTCAGAACCATGGAGAGTCGTTTGGCCACTGCCCTACACTCCAACTATAACGATGCAATCACTGCTAGCAATTATCACTCCTTCCTGAGTACAATCACTCTGCCATCATCTCTGGAGGATGCGCTGCCTAGGCACAATTATTCAGCTCATGTAAAATCTGAGATCCTGATGGAGCAGGGTGCCAGCTACAGACAGCCTTATTCTTCCCAGCCTAAAACCGAGGAGAAGCTTGAAACTGGAGATGGATACAGACATCCATATCAAACCTCAACTAAGCCTGAGAACACAGAGCTTACCTACAGAATCCCATATCCTGCTCAGGTAGAACCAGAGAATCTTAATGAGACATTCGATGCTTTTGTGCATCCTAAACCATCTATAGTCCCCAAGTCTTACAAGGCAGACAGTGCTCCACTGCATATGCCAACACAACCATACATTTCCCGCTGTGAAACGCCCTCTTCAAATTCTACACTTTATGGCACCTACATGAACCAGACCAAGCATCCAGGACTACAGCATTCTCGTGCAAGGAGTCGACCAGAATTTATGTCATCCTTGAGTCCGAGTCTACGTACCTACTCAGAAGAAGCGCCACCATATCCGACTATAAGACGGGTCCAATCCTTGCATGTGCCTATGCAACCTCCACCACCTCCAATGCGTACAGTTCCTATTTCTAGAACAGAGGTCCCTCCAGATGATGAGCCTGCATACTGCCCACGCCCTGTCTATCAATACAAACCATGCCCATCCTTCAATTCTTCATCAGATTATCATGTCACGCAGCTGCAGCCTTACTTTGAGAACGGAAGGGTACAATATCGATACAGCCCCTTCTCAGGCAGCACCACATACTACTCATCAGATGGCACCTTCTATGATATGGACCCTTACAGCACATTGCGTTTGCGTCAGTACCACCTCTATCCAAGTCGTGACTTTGCATCTTATACTACAAGACTGCAGCCCAAGTCCACATATCGGTCACAGATGTTGGCACCATATCCAAGAGGAAATCTGCGTGAGCACAATTTTATTAGCAGAGATGTTCCCCCTGCGTTACCCCCTGAACATCCTAGACCTCTTCATGTCTCATGGGATATGGAGGATATGGATAGGTATAGATTACAGTCGCTGAGACGTGAGAACAGAGCCCGTCAAAGATCTAAGGGACCTGTGATGTCTCAGTATGATAATGTTACCCCATCCTTAGTGGAGGATACATCAGGACTGGATGTCATACACCTGAGAAGTAGGTCTGATCCGGGGAAGACTCCAGGGCTTCTTAGTGTTGCTGAATCTAAAGAAGCCCGGTACCCTGGAAGAGCAGAGACTGATGAACGTCTAGCACATCCTCTCTCATCATATGGAAATGGGTCCCAGGATAAACCATCCCTACCCCACAAACAAAGTGGAGGGAGTAGGAATCGCATACAGCACGACTTTACCTCTGAGCATAAGACTCTCCCACAGCAGGATGCTGGACATAGACCTTCAACGGATGGACGAAATGGTCCACCATTCCCACCAGCTGACTACAGCTCTAAAACATTGCCACTGCCTTCTGAATCCACATATCAGTCCTCAAACAGTAAATACAATGTGAGTCCACAAGAACCAATAAGGCTTAACCACAAGGAAATGAGACTGTCAGAGGACAAGGAGCGGTCACTTGCCAGACCAACTGACAGCTCACACAGAGACTGTTACAGAGAGGACTCGGCTCAGTTTGCTACTGCTCCACCCAAACCAGAGAGGAGCCACAGCCTCAGAGGCCACAACTCGGAGACTTTGGAGAGAGACCCTGCCATCTTCTATCCCTACCAAACACTCCATGGAAAGCTGCACAGCTCCATAAGTGCACTATCACAGTATGATAATGTGGCAGATTACCATTCCATTCCCCACCATCGATCAACAAGCCAATCTAACCCAAATGCCTTCCCCCTTCCACACGGCCGGACCTATGCGACTGCACTGGGTCAAGGAGCTTTCCTAGCTGCAGAGTTGTCCCTGCAAAGGCAAGAGGCAAAAGTCCATGCAGAGTGAGGGGCTGCCAGGGGATAACGGGAGGGTTAATTGTGGAAAGAGAACTTCATTCTTATTAGGCAGACCCCTGCTGGACAGCGGACTGTTTTATTTTTTCAAAAGACGAAAAAAAAGAAAAAAAAAAACAAATCCTAGTAACAACACAATAACTTCGGTACACACACAACTAGCAATACACAGACACGACACTCCTGCACTCCATTGTTAGATGACCGTTTTTATGTTGTATTCAGTGATGTCATAATCCTGTACCGTTCGTCCCCATTGGTGTCCTTCCTAAATGTGAGGAGGAACGCAGAGGAATAAAAAACTGCTATTTAATCCATATTGGGTTTGTTGTGTATATGAAACATGACATTTATAATGATGTTCCTTAACACTGTGGTGTGTCCCATCTTATAGCCTCTTGCCATGACTCCCTATTCTTAGATTTTATGCCACCCCCTCCCTTCCCCCATTTAAAGGGTCCGTTATGAATGATGGCATCTCCAGGTGGATATGATCCCCTCACGCATGTGTATCCACATCATGCCACTCCCATCTGTATATCATACAAACACTCCAGCCCCAGGGATGTACAAGGTAACACAACCTGGTGACCATTAATGATGGCTTCCTCTAATGATGAAGAATGACACTGTGCAGCGTCTCCCTCCCCTTTTTCCTCATTTAAAGGTAACAGCCATAACTAACCAGTCTTATCAACGGTCTGTGAATTATATACTGTGTCTAAACTCTAAGTAGTAAGCGTTTGCAGAAAGTCTATATTTTTGTTGTATTCTTGGAATAAAGTTCTCCCCGCTGCAGAGTTTTGCAATTATTACATCTACAATATGCCTGAATAATCAATATCTCTGGAGGAGGGAAATCCTGCAGTGCTCATACAATACAAAACCAGGAGCAGCAGCAGCATCCTTAAGGCTCATTCACACGACCGTATTTTCTTTCTGTGTCCATTCCTTTTTTTTTTTTGCAGACCGTATGCGGAACCATTAATGTCAATGGGTCTGCAAAAAAAAAAAAAACAAACCTGAAGGTACTCCGTGTGCATTTCGTTTTTGTATGTCCGTATGTCCATTCCACAAAAAATAGAACATGTCCTATTATTGTCCGCATTACGGACAAGGATAGTACTGTTCTATTAGGGGCCAGCTGTTCCGTTCCGCAAAATACTGAATGCACACGGACGTCAACCCTTTTTTTTGCGTTTCCGTTTTTCGCAGACTGCAAAATACATATGGTCGTGTGAGCCCTTAGGCAAATGCAGATCGAATGTGAACCAAAAATACAGTTGTGTGCATGGCACCTTATTCACACATCATTGATTTCCATTAGTGAAACCAGGAGAGTGTATACATATAATGGAAAGCTCTGCACCTGTTCTGTGTTTTTGACCCACATCTGGTTTTGGCTCACAAATCACTGATGGAAATCATTGAGCAAAGGCTGACTTTGAATAAAGCCTTAGGCCTCTTTCATAGCCGTGATACGGAATCTGTTTTACACAGGCGCAAAGAAAAACGAAAGAATAACAAACAGCATATCACTCCTAGCAACAATAGGTGAAAAACCGACTGCATACGGATGCCGTGTGTGTGTGCGCGCGATGTTTGTTTTTCACTGACCCCTTGACTTGAATGGACCAGTCCTGCGTGGAAAATGGATGAGGATGCTGTGATTTTTCCTGAAAGGACAGATGGTTAGTGAAAAACAATGCTCATGTGCATATACTCATATTTTCAGCATGGCTTCATGAGGGATCGGTCATGTCAAACTAATTTAATCAGTTGAGGAGGTAAGTTCTAGTTAGTCAATGGATGTCATACATCTTGACTTCTCCAAAGCATTTGACACTGTACCACATAAAAGGTTAGTATATAAAATGAGAATGCTTGGACTGGGAGAAAATGTCTGTATGTGGGTAAGTAACTGGCTCAGTGATAGAAAACAGAGGGTGGTTATTAATGGTACATACTCAGATTGGGTCACTGTCACTAGTGGGGTACCACAGGGGTCTGCATTGGGCCCTATTCTCTTCAATATATTTATTAATGCTTGCACAGTAACATAGCAATTTTTGCAGTACATGCTAAATGGTAAAACACTGGGTAACACTGACATGGAAAAGGACCTAGGAATTTTAGTGGACAGCAAACTAAGCTGTAGAAACCAGTGTCAGACAGCCGCTGTTAAAGCCAATAAAGGGTTGCATCAAAAGGGGCATAGATGCTCGTGATGAGAACATAGTCCTGCCACTTTACAAATCACTAGTCAGACCACACATGGAGTACTGTGTACAGTTCTGGGCTCCTGTGAACAAGGCAGACATAGCAGAGCTGGAGAGGGTTCAGAGGAGGGCAGCTAAAGTAATAACTGGAATGGGTGGACTACAGTACCCAGAAAGATTATCAAAATTAGGGTTATTCACTTTAGAAAGAAGACGACTGAGGGGAGATCTAATAACTATGTATAAATATATCAGGGGTCAGTACAGAGATCACTCCCATGATCTATTTATCCCCAGGACTGTGACTGTGACGAGGGGACATCCTCTGCGTCTGGAGGAAAGAAGGTTTGTACACAAACATAGAAGATGATTCTTTACGGTAAGAGCAGTGAGACTATGGAACTCTCTGCCTGAGGAGGTGGTGATTGTAAATTCACTAAGGCCCATTTCACACGAGGGAGTTTTCCTGCACAGGTGCAATGCGTGAAGTGAACGCATAGCACCCGCACTGAATCCTGACCCATTCATTTAAATGGGTCTGTGTACATGAGCATTGTTTTTCACGCATCAGTTCTGTGTTGCTTGGGAATCGCAGCATGTTCTATATTCTGCGTCATTCACGCAGCCGTGGTCCCATAGAAGTGAATGGGGCTTCAGTGAAAATCGCATTGCATCCGGATGCAATGCGTTTTTCACTGATGGTTGCTAGGAGATGTTTGTAAGCCTTCAGTTTTTTTTTTCACGCACATGAAAAATGCATCAAAACCGATTGTTTTTTTTCACGTGGGTGCAAACACTGAACACAATTGCAGACAAAAATGACTGAACTTGCTTGTGAAATGGTGCAAATTTCAATGAACGCATCCTGACACAATCTGTATCATTCGTGTAAAAGAGACCTAAGAGTTCAAGAGGGGCCTGGATGTATTTCTGGAGTGTAATAATATTACAGGTTATAGTTACTAGAGATGGGTCGTTGATCCAGGGAGTTATTCTGATTGGAGTCGGGAAGGAATTTTTTCCCCCTACAATGAGGAAAATTGGCTTCTACCTCACAGGGGTTTTTTAATTTTCCTCTGGATCAACTTGCAGGAAACAGGCCGAACTGGATGGACAGATGTCTTTTTTTCAGCCTTATAAACTATGTTAATATGTGTCGGTTT
Source organism: Rhinella marina (assembly GCA_900303285.1). Taxonomy (NCBI): domain Eukaryota; kingdom Metazoa; phylum Chordata; class Amphibia; order Anura; family Bufonidae; genus Rhinella; species Rhinella marina. The sequence goes on along the minus strand of ONZH01028470.1, from coordinate 62,605 downwards.
AGCATGGCATGCATTCTGATAGCCATGAAAACACTGTGTCTGGAGGCTTCAAGGAGCTATCCTGGATTATAGAAACATGGCTGCTTTCTTCAAATAAACAGTCCCACACATGTCCACAGTTTGGGTGATGTATTGCAGCTCTACCCCCATTGAGCTGAGCTGTACAACACACATGCCATGGACGGGGTAATGCTGTTTTTGGAAGAAAGCAGCCATATTTTTCTAATCCTGGACAACCCTTCACAGCTATACATCATGGTGTATGCAACATCTAAGAACACTGTGTGAGCCAATATAGCTGAAATCCTCCATAACGCCCTTGCAGTCAGTTGCCTATAGAGGCAAAGATCATCCATGATGGAATCTGCTCTGTGATCCTAAAACAATCGGTACTAATGATAGAGCAGAAACAATAATTATCTAGACTAGTGGAGAATATTTCAACATTTTTCTGGCTGCTGGCCTTCATTTAGCTTGAGTCTATGTTGCCTGTGTTTAACATCCATACCCTTGATTTAACCATAAATCCATTGGTGTTCAGTAGAACCTCAGGGGAGGTCCAGGTAATACATCTGGAAAACAAGCGTTAAAAATGTACAATACACCTTTAAATGGAATTTTTTTTTTTAAATCAAAATCTAACCAAGCGTGGAAATGCCATGACCTGGTAAATCCCTGCTGTTCTAGTGCTCCTGTTTAGAGATGAGCCAATCGTTTAGTCTCATCCCCAGGGATTTTTTTTTTATCCTGTGGGGGGCTGTTCCCGCAGGTGAAGAAGTGACCACCTGCTGCAAAATGGACAGGAATGGACATTTAGCCCGGCCCTCACAATTTTCTGATTGTGCAGCTGCAAAGCAGGCTCTGCTTCGGCTTTAGTGGATAATTTAGATTTATTTTTTTTTTCCCCTTGGATCCTGTGTATGTTTAAATTGTGTATATATTAAATGTGTAGCAAAAATGTGTTGTGAACACTGCTGTAGACATCTTAATTATTAAAATGGAAAAACAAAACACAAGGTGCACATCGCAGTGGCTGAAAATATACAGCAAAGACAAACGCAATAGCAATGCTATTATAATGCTACATTCACTGTGAACATGAGGTACTTAAAGGGAACCTGTCATCTCCGAAACACCCCCTGAACTAGAGTAAGCGTTGTATAGTGTAAGTGATGCTGAATCCGAATATGTCATTTTTATCTTCATACTCACTTGCATTCTGACGCTGTGCTCTGACAAACCAGCAGTAAAATGCACTTAGTGGACTCCAGTGCTCACTCACATAATGGAGACGACTCAAAGAAGAGTCCAGTGAGTGCATTTTACTGCAGGTTTGTGGGAGCACAGCGTCGGAATGGAAGTGAGTATGAAGATAAAACTTACATAATCGGATTCAGCATCACTTACACTATACACTGCTTACTCTAGTTCAGGGGGTGTTTCGGTGATGATGGGTTCCCTTTAAATATATTTTGATCAAAATTATTTCCTGATTGATTCATGAAAAGTGGGCTCCACGAGTATATGCGGGATCTGCCCTGTGTGATATCCCTTCCCGGGCCAGGCGTATACATGTGGAGCCTATTTTCCTGAATCAATCTGAAACCTATTTGGCACCAAGAAGTGATTTTGATCAAAATATCTCATGTTCATTTGAATTGTAAATGTAGCATTAGTCCATATATTTCATGTTTGCATTGTCTTTGTCTTGATTATTAAAATGGAAAATGGATAGCGCACAATTGATATGGCTGGGTAATGTTAACTTGAATTTTGTAGGGGTGAGCGAATCGAGCTTTAGATCCAAGATCCGAAGTCAATTTGTTCAAAAACTTTGTTTTAATGCTGTATGGAGACATGTCTCCGTACAGAATTAAAATGTATGTGCTTCGGCGAGGCAAAAGTCGCTAAAGACTTTGGTGCATAACCTTGGCCTTCTATTCTACGACTTTAAAAACATTTTAAAACAGGAATCCGGAAGTAGAAGCACACGTTGAATTCCTGTTTTAAAATGTTTTTAAAGCCATAGAATAGAAGCCTGTTATTTACCAAAGTCTCGAAGGGGTTCTCCGTGAATTAAGAAAATGAAAATACATAAATAAATATAGTCCCAATACCTTATATTAGTTATAATGGTTAGTTTTGCCTAGGGAGCAATCATTAGGAGAAATAAAATGTCTGCCATCCTATTAGTACACACAGAACCTGTCCTAATCACACAGCAGGACAAGTTACTTCAGAACACTGAGGTAAAGAGCTGCCTCATCCTCCTCTCTGCTCTGCTTGTCAGGGATTATGATCCTAAATACAGATAAGATCTTCAGCTGAATCTCTGTAGGAATGGAGTTCATGAGGAGACATGAAGTACAGAGAGGACAGGACAGACGGTGGTTAGGGAGACTGCGTACAAGAGCTGCTGCTCAGTACCACATCTCCACCCTCCTCTCTGTACTTCATGTCTCCTAATTATCTCCATTCCTACAGAGATTCAGCTGAAGATCATATTAAACTGCATTCAGGATCATAATCCCCGACCAGCAGAGCAGAGAGGAGGATGAGCTCTTTACCTCAGTGTTGTGAAGTAACTTGTCCTGCTGTGCGATTAGGACAGGTTTTGTGTGCACTAATAGGATGGTGACCATTTTGTTTCTCCTAATCATTGCTCCCCAGATAAAACTAGACATTATAAGTGATGAAAGGTATTTAGGAATATATTTATTATAAAGTATTATTTAAGTATTCTCATTTTCTTAATTCCCGGAGAACCCCTTTAACGAATTTTGCCTCGCAAAGCAGATACATTTTAATTCTGTATAGAGACAGGCCTCCATACAGCATTAAAACGAAGCTTTTGAACGAATCAACTTCGGATCATTGATGCTTGATTCGCTCACCCCTAGTTGTATGGTTATGCTCCTAGTAACAATTCCCACCATGCATACTTGCTCTGCTCTTCTCAGAACTCTCATAGAAATAAATGGAGCATGCTGAGAATTGTAGTTTCACAACAGCTGGAGTGCCACAGGTTGCCCACCCCTGCCAGCTAACATCTGGAGATGGCATTTTTACAGCAAAAAAAAACAACACACCAAAAACCTACTTGTGAAGCCTAATGGGGCAAATTATCCTAATATTTAAACAACGTATTAGATGAAACAAAACGAGTGCTAAATTTATCTAGTGGTGTATGCTGCTTGATAGATTTGCCATTTTTTCGCCAGCTCAAGCCAGATACCCCCTGCACTGAGGTACTGCACACCCTCTTTTAAAAAGTCGGTGAGAGAGTGTATGTGTTTAGTTATGCTAAAGGAAATCTGTCACTAGGTTTATGGTGTCCTAACTAAGGCCTTCATAAAAACTAGTGATAGATCCCCTTAGCAAAGTGCTTGGTCACATTCTTTAATTGACCCTGCCATTTTGCCAAAGTCTTGTATTGAACAGTTCCAGCGCATGCCGAACGAGTCCCCATATTCATGAGCCCACCCACCTGTGACAGTTTCTTTTCCATATGGATCAGCAGCAGGTGGGTGGGGAGAGCCGTGAGCTCATGAATATGGGGACTCATTGACACGTGCTGGAGCTGTTGAAACAGCAGTAGCATAAATCTGGTGACAGATTCCCTTTAACAGGTTTCACTCCAGATTTATCACGACTTTTGTAAAAATCTGCATAATTAATCCAGTTAGGAGGCTAGTGTAAACAACATTTCTAGACAAAAGTGTGTCTTCAAAGATGTGCCAAATTTATCAAACAGCAGGCAGTAGATTTGGCGTATAGTACATCCATGCAACCTCAAGCAAAAATGTATTTTAAAAATGACTTTCCTAATAAATTACTCCCAGTACTTTCTTTCTGCTTCTTGATTTATTTTCACGATTTATGAAATATATACCTATAATTTAGGAAGTAAACATGCATTATATGTTCATGTATAAGCCGCACGCTTTGGACTTGAGCTCATGATTATTGCCCCAATAAGCATTACTCTTAAAGGGGTTGTTCGGGTTCAGAGCTGAACCCGGGCATACCCTTAATTTCACCCAGGCAGCCCGCCTGATGTTAGCATCAGAGCATCCTATGCTCTGATGCCCTGTGCTAATTAGCGCACGGCAAAGGTATTTTGCCCTGTTCCGGTGACGAACCGGGCTTTGCCAGTTGGAGGCGTCCGCCCAGCAGTGAGCCCGGTGACATCACCGGTGCTGATGGGCAGGCTTTAGCGCTGCCCTAGCCAGTAAAACGGCTAGGGCAGTGCTAAAGCCGGCCCATTACAGCCGGTGACGTCACCAAACACACTGCTGGGCAGAAGCTTTCGCCCGGCAGTGTGTTATTGTAAACAGAGGAGCCCTTGCCCTGCGTGATCCAGCGTAGGGCAAGGGAGGGCATCGGAGCATGAGATGCTCCAATGCTAACATCAGGCGGGCTGCCTGGGTGAATTTAAGGGTATGTCCAGGTTCAGCTCTGAACCCGGACAACCCCTTTAAGCATTCATATTTCGTAAACATAAAAAACGTGCATGGATTTTGCCACAGACCCCTCAGCAAAAGAGTTACTCAGATTTGTCATAGATTATGGACTTTACCCTGTGCATTGCAAAGCATGAAATCCATCGGAAATTTGCAGCATAAAGTGACATGCGGACTAAAAACCCACATCATGTCATTTTCTGCTGCAGATTTTTATTTTTTTGCATTGTGTAGATGAGATTTCATTATTGTAAACACAGTGTATTTTTCATCCACAATACTGCAGCAGAAAAACCAGTGTATCTGCCCCATCGGAGCTTACCTAAAGTGTCTGCCCACAAGTCTCTCCCATTTTCCATCTAAAGTACAGGAGGAGTGCATGACTGACCCACAGAGGCTGGACAGACTCCAGACTTTGTGAGACACTTGCCTACTCTTAGGTCTACCCTAATTTTGAAAGATTGCTAATTATTCTAAAAGCGTAAATGAGCATATGATAAACTCCCCCTGTCATGAATTGGTTTATTAGTAAACATGTAGTATTATAAGTCATGATACTATAATGACTGGCTGGTGATTTGTAGTGCCCCACTGCCATCTTCTGTCCACTATGTAGCATTACATCTTACATCAGACTATTAATGGGAACATTAGGCGATTATCTGGTCACATGAATACAGATTCTCTCATATTCACACACAGTATCAACCACTTCATAACCAGACTGTTTCAGGCCTTAATAATCAGACACAGATTATGATGTGCTAGTGGTTATACTTTGTTTCTGCTGCATTAAAGTCCCTTTACATGGGACAATACAGCAGCAGATTATCCAGAAGGAAGCATTCCTTAACAATTATCTGTGGGAATCTGGGCCCATGTAAAGGGCCCTTTATCAAGTGGTTTATAATTTATGCATTCCTTGTGCATACTTTCCTATCTTTAAAGGCTATGTACACCTTTGGGGGCTATTTTTTATTATTATTGCATTATACTTATTTTGAGCTAAAAATCATTTTTTCAATTGGTCTTTATTAAATATATGGAATCCTTTTTTGAGTACAGGGCTGAAATGCTCTAGTAGCTGCCTGTGGATTTTTTGTCAATTCCGTCATCTGAGGAGCAGACTTCTTATCTGTGCTCTGAGGCCCCATAAACACTCATTAAAGCTCAATCCTTACCTTACTGCTAAGAATGTGGTTTAAATAAGTGTTTATGACCTCTTAGTAGTTTTGGAATAAGGTTTATTAGATGATGGCACAAAGTGAAAGTACCGGTCATAGACTTAGAAAAACAGTTAACCCTTTGTGATTGAACAGCTCAATATTTTTAATAAAGGCCAATTGAAAATCTAATTTTTAGTCAAAAATAAGTTAAATGCAATCATAAAAAATAAAATAAAAACTTTGAAACTTTTTTTTTTTTTACATTGCCATATTTTGACCCCCATAACGTTTTTTTTTTTATAGTTATGTCTGCTGAGATGTGCCAGGGCTAATTTTTTGCTGAATAAGCTCTAGTTTTTATTGATACCATTATATGTGTTTGTGTGACTTTTTGATCATATTTTATTCAATTTTTTGGGGGTAAGAGAAGGGATGAAACAATGGCGAATCGGCCATTTTGATATTTTTTTTCTGTTATGCCATTCGCCATATGGGACAAATATTTTTATATTTTAATAGTACGGATGTTTTCGGACGCAGTGATGCCCATGATGTTTTATTGTTTATGTATTTATTTTTTTATTCTAGGGGAAGAGAGCTGGTTTAAATTTATTTTGTTTCCAACTTTTTTTTTTTTTAACTTTTGTAGCCCCTCTAGGAGGCTACAATATCCACCAATTAGTTTTTGTTCCATAGAACTACAGTATAAGCTCCAATTGCCATTATCCTGCCACTTGCTGGCCAACATAGGAACTGCAGCTCTAATATGCTGGGTCTCTTCAGAGAGATTTACTGTATTAGAATTAATGACTGGCTTCTAGAGATGAGCGAACGTGCTTGTAACGAGCACTGTAGCGCTCGGCTCCCCTGTGCACGCATGGGCGCAGGCATCCGGATCCGTCCTCCTCACCCGACGGATCCGGATGCCTGCGCCCATGCGAGTGCAGGGGAGCCGAGCGCTACAGTGCTTGTTACGAGCACGTTCGCTCATCTCTACTGGCTTCCCCAAGCGCCCCACAGGGGAGCTGGTCTTCCAGGTTTTCCCCCCATTTAGATGCTGTAGTCGCAACTGACCATGGCATCTAAAGGCTTAAAGGGGTATTCTGGTTACCATAAATATAACTTGTTTTAGACTAATTCATCATCAATCATTACCTGATATAATGTCTATTTCACATATTTACCGTTCAGTAGTTATAAAGTACTTTTCTTCCCCTGCTACCCACTGTGTTCCTCATAAGTTACCATGGCACCGACCTGTAGTTCTGAGTCTTTGTCAGGTCAGGCATGCTCAGTGTGTTGCTATCAGTTCTCTAGCTAATTTCAGTGTGCTGCAGCTTATTAAGTAGAGGGGGCGTGTCTGCACTGTGATATCAGGCAGCCAATCAGTAATCATCAAAACTCATGAACAAGCAGAAACTCGCAGCAGGAAAGCTAGGCATTGTGGGAATTGTAGTTTTGTGAGGGAAGATCAGGAGCCATGATACTGTCAGTGTATTGCAGGCTCACACAGGAGCTACACAAATGGATTACAAGATAAACTGAGGCTCTGGTTATATGTACAGGTATGGGTTCTGGTTGGGTCACAGATTGCAGCCTTAATGCAGTTTATCAAAAATTAAGTTACGTTACCGGAATACCCCTTTAAATTCCTGTGATAATTGGCAGTTGCAGAAACGGTCCTCTGCTATTTGAAAGACCCTAATGGGAGCCTTATGGTTAAAGGGGTTATCTGGGAATTAACATTGATGGCCTATCCGCAGGGAACCCCAGCCTATTGGCTGTTAGAAGAGACCAGGCGTTCCATGAGCACTGTGGCCTCTTCCTAGGCTATGTGACGTCACCATACATTCGTCATCTGGCCTAGTTGCAGCACAACCCCATTGAAGTAAATGGGTGTGAGCAGCTGCTATACTATATGGAGCTGTGCTTGGTAAGCTGTTGGGAGTCCTACGCTCTTACCAGAGCTCCGTGACTCCCTGAAACATCTAATTAATGGGGGCGCACCGCTTGATAATGATGGCCTATTCTCTGTATAGGTTATTATCATTTCCTGGATAAACCCTTTCAGATTCTTTTACACCGATCAATGTTTCCGATGATTAGAACAAACCAAACATTTCTAATAATTGCCTGATTTCAGAGTAGATTAAGCTGAATTTACAGCAATCACATGCACAGTCATCACTGTAGCAATCGCACAAAGAAAATCATTGTTTCTGGATAGCAGATCATTATTTACACAGACAGATCTGGTGCTGTCTGATCGCGGGATTATTGGTACCTTTACACTGGCCAGTTATTTGGAGGAACGAGCATTTCTACAAACACTCCTCCTCAATCATTGGCACAATGGTTGGTATGTTTAAAAGGACGATTAGTGGGTGTAATTGTACCCTAGTAATATTTGGATTAACTAAATTGGAAAGAAGCACTTCCTGGTTTTGTGTTTTTTTGAGGGATCATGTGATACACCTTGTGTCTTCTTTTCAGTCACTTGGTGGGGCGAGGTGTTTAATAGGCATATTTGCATAACTTTTAGGTAATCAAGGTGACTTGGTTCTGGGCAGTTTTTCCTTGCAGTCTGGCTGTTAGCTGTAGCAAAAGTTAATGACTAGCTGGCATGCTTTATGGCATTCCTTTGTTAGGCCTCTTTCACATTAGTGGCAGCACGGATCCGTGCTGCCGCAGGGACATGTGTGGGGCCGGAACCGTGCTCCGGTCCCACACATGTCACACAGACATACTTACATGTTCCCGGCAGGTCTCCACAGTGCAGGAGGAGCAGAAAGGTGCGCACATAGGACGATTCCCCACAGCACCCTCTGCTGGGCGCCAGGTGGAATCCTCCTATGTACGCGCCGTCCTGCTCCTGCTCCTCCTGCGCTGTGGAGACCTGCTGGGAGCATGTAAGTATGTCTGTGTATTTGTATATGTCTGTGTATGTGTGCAGGTGATGGATCCGTCATGAACTCCATTGAAAGTCAATTGAGGACAGATCCGTTCACCATTGTGTCACACCAAACGGATCCGTCCCCATTGCCTTGGTGCAGATAAACAGTATGGAGAGCAAACCGCAGCATGCTGCAGTTTGCTCTCCGGTCTGAAGGCGGAACAGAATGCTTTTAGGTGCATTCCGTTGTCTTCAGTTCAGTTTTGTCCCCATTGACAATGAATGGGGACAAAACTGAAGCATTTTATTCCGATATTGAGCCCCTATGACGAAACTCAATACCGGAATTATAAAACGCTAGTGTGAAAGTAGCCTTAGGTGACAAAGTTGCATTATACCTCCTACAAGTTCTTGAATGTATATTTCACTAGGAGGTGGACCCTACAGAATTGTTCTCACTTGCACAATAGGCTATCATCTCTCTTACTGCCATAACAGCAGCGGTCCCCCAAACTTTCTTTCCTTGAGATCCACATTCAGTGCTGAGAGATGGTCGCGAGCCACAAAGAGATCATAGAAGCAATATAACCAGTAGGAAACAGCAATGGTTCCAAATAACAATTAACTAGTTTGGGGTGTGACCTGGTGCTGCATGTTTTCTGGTACAATGCACTCAGAAAGTCTTCAGAAGCTTTATTTGGTTTGGTTCAGGTTTGCTGAATTTTCTAAAGTTCTGTTCAGACCTGAATCGATTCTGCCCAAAGTGGCTCAAATTGCCCTGGAAATTGGTATAAAACACCCTCTAATCCCCTAGACCTCTGAATTTTTAGAAAAGATGTTATCTCTTTTTAATTTTTTTTTTTTCTCTCTCTCCCCCCTCCTAAGCTCTTGAACACAATGACAACTGTTGTTGGTGGACAAAGCCTCCAAAAATTGTGTTCATTGTGAGCAGGAAAATGGGCTCTTTCTAAACGAGCCTAGAAAAATTCTCCCTTTCATTTGGGAGCACCAGTAGTATAGTGTGGATGTGGAAAAGGGTTGGGTAATAAAATGCATTTGGCGGCAGGAGAAGCAGCAGCAGCGTAGCATGCAACATCCAAGGCAGTAGATCAGCTGTCTATGGGTAGCAGTAGTAGCGGCAGACGTGTAGCATTAATAGTGGGGGCAGTAGGGGATTCGCAGTGAGGTGGGGGCAGCAGCCATAAGGTAGGCCGGCAGACAGTGGCATGATGGTAAGCAGACAGCAAAAGAGATTTCTCTTAGTTACACAATCCCTTGACATAGATCTTTTCAGACCGAAATGTTTGGACAAAATATAAATGGCCTGATGATTATTTAAAAATTTCTGGATATGAATTGGTTTCCAACTAATTGAAATGGAGTGTCATAGAATTTTCTACTCAGCCAGAGGATTGTGAAAATCCTCCCCAATCCAGACTTGGTTCATTTTGACAAAAGTGGTGTTTTGGAAACTGGCGGAGAACAATTTGGTCCATTTGGGTGTGACCACACCTCCTGCCCCTTGGAAAATCTTCTCCGAGATGACACCGAAGTCTGTGCAAGAAAAAAGCATATTGGGCTAGTTTGCCTTGTTGCTGGGATGCTGCATCGCCACTGCTGCAAAAAACATTGACCCAGTGGGCAGTAAAAGACATGTACCATCCCTGCCCTTAACAGTTGCTCCAGGTCGTCACCGTGGCATGCACCTTGCCACACAGCCACAATGGCAAGGAGCTCAGCCTTGCTGGAAGATACCTAACTGGCATGATTTCTCTCAAATAACCATCCCTGCTTTGTACTCTCACATGGCAGATAACGTAGGCCACTTCTTGTCATTGTCGCTGTGAAAGGCTTCTCTAGGGCTGCAAGGAGGAGCAAGAGGAATGCTGTGACCCCTGGCTCCAAGGCATGGTAACAGACTTAGAAGTGACCTCCATATCATCCTGCTATGACTGACAGGAGAAGGGAGCCACCCAAGCCACAACCTCATCCTCTTTCTCCTCAGTGATAATATTGTGTCTTTCTGAAGCCAGGGAGAACTGTGGTCTAGTATCTGTGGCTGGATAGCTGATGCTGCTGCTATCCACATTATGGCTCTAGGAAGGACAAGGCTTGGCCATGGGTCTTTCAGAAACCCTTCCATATTCCTGACATTCGGCCTAATGTACACAGTCACACTAAGTATGGAATGGTTTGCAAGTCTGTTTTTTCTACAAACACACTGAAGACACTGCTATGTTAACAGTTTACTTTAACAATGCAGTATCGGCATCGCTAACAGATTTGGGCCTAATGTCTTATGTGCGTTGAAATACACAGATTCAGAAAAAAAGCTCTCTCTAGTGTAAAACACGAGATGTCAATCTAGTATGAGATTATTCTCCCCCACAATGCTCCATAATGAGAATGTAAAACAAAAATGTAGAAACTGTTGCAAAAAAAGTATTCAGACCCTTTGCTATGACACTTGAAATGTATCATTTTTCTTGATCATCTTTGAGATGTTTCTACACCTTGGAGTAGAAACAATTTGGAAAGACAACCTGTCTATGATTTATGTTCTCATAGCTGATATTGCATATCACAGCAATAACCAACGCATAAGGAGGAAAGAACTGACTGTAGAGCTCAAGGACAGGATGGAAGAATAGATCTGCAGAAGGGCACAAAAAAATCTGCTGCAATGAAAGCTCTCAAGAGCACAGTGGCCTCCATAATTCTTAAATGAAAAAAGTTTAGAAGAACCAGGACTCTTTCTAGAGGTGGCCATGCCACCAAACTAAGTAATCAGGGGAGAAGGGCCATAGTAAAAGAGGTGACCAAGAACCCAATGATCACTCTGGCTCAGCTCCAAAGATCCTGTTCTAGAATGAAACTTCTAGAATGTCAAACATCACTGCAGCACTCAACCAATCTTAGCTTTATGGAAGAGTAGCCAAAAAGAAACCCCTCAGTTTAAAAAAACAAAAACACATGAAAATCCACCTGGAGTTAGCAAAAAAGCACCTAGAGGACTGTGAGAAAGAAGATTTCAAAAAACCAAGAGTGAACTTTTTGGCCTCAATTGTAAGCGTCATGTCTGGAAACTAGGCACTGGTCATCATCTACCAAATACCATCCCTACAGTGAAGCATGGTGGTGGCAGCATCATGCCATGGGGGTATCTCAGCGGCTGACACATGGAGACTTGTCAGGATTGAGGAAAAGCTGAATGGAGTAAAATACAGAGACATTCTTAATGAAAACCTGAACCAGAGTGCTCTGGACCTCAGACTGGGCCGAAGGTTTACCTTCCAACAAGACAATGACCCTAAGCACACAGCCAAGACAACACAGGAGTACATGAACAGCTCTGAGAATGTCCTTGAATGGCCCAGCCAGAACTCTCTGTCCACCGACTGTCCCCATCCAACCTTACAGAGATTAAGAGGATCTGTACAGAAGAATGGCTGAAAATCTCTAAATCCAGGTATGCAAACATTGTGGCATCAAACCCAAGAAGACTGGAGGCTACCAAAGGTTCTGAATACTTCTGTTGATGCAATATTTTAGTTTTTCCTTTTCAATAAATTAGCAACTGTTTCAAACATTCTGTTTTCCATTTGTTTTTATTCAGAATGATGGGGAAAAACTTGATATATTTTTGTCTATTTTAGCACAAGGCCTTATCCGGAGGTTTACAGGTGAGGGACTGGAAGAAGTGTAGACTGTGCCTTTGACACTTGAATAGAGTACAGTACTAGCCTGGAGTTATAAAGCTGGACAACCACTTAAAAGGAGGCGACTAGTCTGAGGCGACTTAGCAAGGGACTCCTTCAACACACTTGACAGTCAGTTTAGTGATATGGAGAGTTCCCTTATTAAAGAAGAACTCCCACAAAAATTTTTATTCTCTGACCTGTTAGAAAGGTGCATGATATAATCTGTAGTGAATGTAATCTTCTTATCAGAGAATTTAATTGTGAGTAAAAACCTCTCTTCTAATTGTAGCTGTGTCATGGGACCAACTCCCTGACCTCCAACTGACCCAGGACAGGAAGCCAGTTACTTCTCTATTCATTCCTATGAGACTGAAAGTGAGGCTCCTATAGGAATACATAGAGAATTAGACTTCCTGCCACACATAAGGTGCTGTGCGAGTTGGTGGGTCTGATTCCTAGTCACATGACACAGATAAGAAACTTCAGGATGATATAAGTCAAAAATACAGACACTGGTAAGAAAATGACATTCACTACAGATTACATCATGTACATTTCTATCAGGACATGGAATAACATTTTTTGCGGGAGTTCTTCTTTAAGTGTATGGGGAGCACCTTCCATACGCTGCTTGAGACATATTCTGAAACAAGTAGTTTTACCCTTCCTAGGACAGGTTGCTTAAGGGCATTTTAAATCATTCCCCGAGAACTCATTCAAGGGCCAGGTCACAGATCTGGTACAGTTGAGTTGCAGCATGCACATGCTCAGTTCAATCGATAAACTGTATATTCTGTCCCTTACACACATTGGCTTTAGCAGCCAGGCACACTGCTTTCAGTCTCCATCTCTACACTGCAGGAGTTTCATCCTATCAACTGCACAAAATAAAACATGGCCAGATATATCATGAGGAAATTAGATGACAACTGTTATTCATCCAAAAAATGTTATCGCTACTAAAGGATATATTATAGGCGTGTCTTATTCTCCTTCATTAAAAGGGGTTCTCAGGGAATTATTTAAAATGGCTGCCAGCAACCTGTCCTAGAATGTGAACAGGACTGGCTTGCGACAGCTTGAAGAGCTGCCTGTGAGGGATGTGGCCTCACTACGCTGTTTGTAGTGAGTGTGATTGGATCGTTCTAAAAGGGACGTCATAAACAGAAGTGTTAAAAGGTCCATCCCATCTCCTCAAACTCTATTCTGGCTGATCCCCTAAAGACGCCGAGTCACCAGCGAAAAAGGTCAGGGGCGCCGTATTTTAGCACAGATAGTGGTACGGGGAGAAAATATATAAATGAGATTACGTATAAGGGAGCAATAGACTAGCAATAGTGGTGGCATGCAACCACCGACACTGCAGCAAGTGGATTGTTACTACACCATATTGTTGAATATAGATAAGTAGTGGCATCTTTAGTTATTAATCATCTGTTCCTCTAATGAGAATTTTAACATTTATGTTCATCACCTCTATATTATTTTATGATGATAATAAATAAAAGTGAAGTTTTAACTTTTGAAGTGACACAGGTTCTAACAGAACATACATAATCTCATGTTATTTGGTTTGTGGCTACGGCCCCACCGCCACAGTGAGGAGTGTTCAGCCTGGCAGGTAACATCTGCTATCTGTACTCACAGAGTTATCACTGTGTTATCTTTGGTGTTACATAGGACTGCAGGTATCATCTACCTTATCTGTACTCAGAGTTATCATCTATGGTGTTAGGCTACTTTCACACTAGCGTTTTATAATTCCGGTATTGAGTTCCGTCATAGGGGCTCAATACCAGAATAAAACGCTTCAGTTTTGTCCCCATTTATTGTCAATGGGGACAAAACTGAACTGAAGACAACGGAATGCTCCTAAAAGCATTTCGTTCCGTCTTCAGACTGGAGAGCAAACCGCAGCATGCTGCACCAAGACGCATCCATCATGACCCCCAATGAAAGTCAATGTGGACGGATCCGTTTGGTGTGACACAATGGTGAACGGATTCGTCCTCCATTGACTTTCAATGGAGTTCATGACGGATCCGTCACCTGCACACATACCTGCCGGGAGCATGTAAGTATGTATTTGTATGTGTATATGTCTGTGTGTGTGTATGTCTGTACTGTGTGACGTGTGGGGGCCGGAGCGCGGTTCCAGCCCCACACATGTCCCTGCAGCAGCACGGATCCGGCGGCACCCTTCACCTGCCGGATCCGTGCTGCCGCTAATGTGAAAGAGGCCTTACATAGGACTGCTAGTGACATCGGCTGCTTTCCCTGCTTCCTCTATATTGCCGTGTCCCTCAACTTCTGCAGTACCCCAGATAGGGTATCTGCAAATTGTTTGGTTTGTAATGCTACTTTAATGTTTTTCTATGTATGCACTTTACACCAACAGATAGCGTAATGGTTGGCAACTGGAAAGCTCTCCTTCTATGTTCTCTAACCATCCCATTTCTCTTGGTAGGGCCACTTTCACACTAGCGTTTTCTTTTTCCAGTATTGAGTTCCATCATAGGGGCTCAATACCGGAAAAAAAACGCTTCAGTTTTGCCCCTATTCATTGTCAATGGGGACAAAACTGAACTGAAGACAATGGAATGCTCCTGAAAGCAATCCGTCCCCATTGGGGGTCATGACGGATCCGTCTTGGTGTGACACACTCAGTAAACGGATCCGTCCTCCTTTGACTTTCAATGGAGTTCATGACGGATCCGTCCACAGTACACCACACATGACAGACACATACACACAGACATACACAGACATACTTACATGCTCCCAGCAGCTCTGCACATCTCAGGAGGAGGAGGACTGCGTGCACATAGGAAGATTCTCCCTCCAGCAGAGGGAGTTGTGGAGAATCTTCCTATGTGCACGCCGTCCTCCTGTGCTGTTGGGAGCATGCAAGTGTGTGTGTATGTATGTATGTATGTATGTATGTATGTATGTATGTATGCGCTGCTCCGGCTCCTCACGTGTACTTGCGGCAGCAAGGATCCAGCAGGACCCTTCACCCGCTGGATCCGTACTGCCGCTAATGTGAAAGAGGCCTTAGAGTGAGCTGGTTTGACTTCCTGCCAGGAGAGGGCATAGGAGAAGAGAGGGAGAGCTAGCTAGGCTAGTGAGGAGACAGGGAGCACATCCACCAGCTCCTGCTCCATATGGCCAGAAATCGGCTCATCTGTAAGGAACGGATGGAAAGGTCCAAGGGCTGCAGAAACTCACCAATTACAGACATCAAAGTGACCAGCTACCACAGCTTCACAGACTTTGCTGCATAACAGTCTGCATCAGAACCCCCACTGTACGTGACCACTCACCATAACCCACCTCAATCTACTGGCAGGTGATCGGAGACCCAGAGGAAGTGAGATATAGCGAAACGTCACCTACCACGAGGCGGACAAGATGGTGCCGGCCCGCGCTCTTTCTGATAGAGGGGATGAGTCGGAGGAAGAGAGGCCAGAGCTTGATCCAAACGCTCCTTCCCTCCATATTGATTATAAAAAACTGGCGATTGAAGTCGCAAAAAAAAAAAAAAAATCACCCCAGACATTCAATCAACGCTAACAGTCACAGTCTTGGCAGCTCTACAAGCCCTCCAGAAGGAAGTCTCTCAGCACGCTGACAGGATTGAAGAGACAGAGTGCAGAATTTCAACGGCTGAGGAGGACATTGCCGGTACTCACGCTCGTATACGAGAACTATTAAGAGACACCACGCGATTAAATGAAAGGATCGACGATCTGGAGAATCGACCGCGAAGGAATAACGTGCGCCTGGTAGGACTGCCAGAAAGTGTCCCAGTTAGCGCTTTGTTTCATATATTTGCGATCCAAATACCTATGATACTGGGACTGGAGGGCCCATACAAAGTTGAGAGGGCGCATCGTGTAGGGCCAGACAGACCGACAAGGACCAAATCGCAGCAGCAAACCAACAGGCCTGAACGACCAAGACAAGTAATTGCACGCTATCTCGACTACTCAGAGAAGGAAGCCGTCATGAGAGCATACAGACGCCTCAGACAACCCCTACTTATTGATGAACACCAAGTCCTGCTATTTGCTGACTATTCGGCTGAAGTTGCCAAAAACGAAAGCTTTTCAGCAAAATATGTACTGAGCTGTTCCAGAAAAGTCCAGTTTCAACTGGCTTACCCGGCCATCTTGAGGGTCTTAGACTCTGGAGGAAACCAAAAGACGTATACTGATCCCCAGGAGGCAGAAATAGAGCTCACTGGACTACTCCGTACTCCGGAAAAAAAGAGACCTGAGCAACGAAGACTGGCCACCCTCACCCAAGGACCCAGAGACGTCCAGAAAATCGGGCCCACGAGAAAAGAGACAGCCAAAGACGCCGAGGAGCCAAGCCATCGAGGATTAAATGTGAAGTACGTTGTCCCTGCACATTGACTCACATCTAAAGGACACAACTTCTGTTTGACATATTATAACCCGGGGATATAACCTCCAGCTCAACTACGTCTACTCTACCTTCAGGACTGGTGCAGTATGATAATTGCATTATTTCACAGTTTTTCCTATTTGGAGACATATAAGGGGGGGGGACTGTGTTAGCAGGGGCGGACTGGGAATTTAAAGTGGCCCTGGAAAAAAATACTAAAAGTGGCCCCGTTTTGTAGTCGGGTCCAACTTGATGGAAGGCAGGGCCAGTAATACCATATTGTGGCACATTATACCACCCCAACAGAGCCAAATACCATAGTCCATCACAAAATACTGCCAGCAGCACAAAATACATTCCCAAAAACTTCCACTGGCCGGCCATGAGGAGGGCCCAGGCGGCCCCCTGGGCATAGGCCCACCGGGAAATTTCCCTGTAAGGTCTATGGCCAATCCGCCCATGTGTGTTAGAGATCTCGATATGTTGGAAAAAAGGAAGTCACCTCGAGATACAAGCTCTCCACAGGGTTTAGCGGGGGGGAAATTAATGTTCTAAGGCATGATGTTTTTACTTTTTCTGGTTATTGATATGATAAGCTGCAGCGTTGTTTAATCTGGATCTGCTGGTGACCACGGCACCTTTTGCCACAAATTCAACAAACCGCCTGACGATGTCTCAGTAACTCTAACGCAGACTCATCTCATATATTTTTGATCCAATATGCGTATTATATCTTGGAATGTAAAAGGTCTGTGATCACCTCAAAAGCGCACATTGGTCCTAAACCACCTTAAGTGCCCTAAAGCTGATGTAGCATTATTACAGGAAACACATCTGCACCAGAGAGATTACTTCAGATTGAAGAAACTGTGGGTGGGGGAGGTGTTGGGGTCACCAGCGGATGGTAGAAGGGGGGGGGGGGGTCATCACACTAATATCAAAGCACTGTGCATCTCAGATTATCCACAACACACTGACCAGTCAGGAAGGATGCTACATGTACTACTGCAAACACCAGCGGGGGATTTAAGCATCTACAATGTTTATGGCCCCAATAGCGAACAGATCTATTCAAATTTGCAAACTCTGATACAAGCAGATCCTCAGAACAATATAGTAGTGGCGGGTGATTTAATTACTACACATGATTCCAATGAGGATAGGAAAACTTCAGGTTTAACTGTCGGCCCCAATAGACCTGCAGGAAAGGTCTTACATGATTTCATCTCAGATCTGTCTCTCACTGACATATGGAGAAGCCAACACCCCGACAGCAGGGAATTCACCCACTATTCTCACTCTGGACGATCTTGGTCCAGAATAGATTATATCCTGATGTCCAATGCCTTATCGTCACGCACAACGTTCACAGACATTAGCCCAATGATAATATCGGACCACCCCCAGTTATAGCAGACATAGGAAACAAACATATACAGGGCACTGATTTTGTCTGGCGCTTTCCCTCCTCCCTCTTAAAGAATGAATCCTTTATTGAACAGATGCAGGGCTGGTGGATAGAGTATGACTATCACAACTCTAACCATGGAGACAACCCTTCCTTATTCTGGGAAGTAGGAAAAGCGGTCTTGTGAGGTAAAATAATAGCATACACTAAAAACCTAAAACACAACACATGGAAACAACTTGCCATTCTTAGCAATACCTTGCGAAAGGCATACACACAACACCAACAAAACCCCACACAAATAACGCTTGAAGCCTGGAAATCAGCCAGAGCATCCTATGAGTATGTACTGGAACATAAGGAGCAATTACACCGCTCCCACTTTGAATCAAAATTACTCAGACATGACAACAAGTCAGGGAAGATACTGGCCAATTTAGCCAAGGGTCAAAGGCAAGTAACACATATACAAGCCCTCCGTGATCCAAAGGGAGTATTGCAAACAGACCCCAAAAGAATAATAGATATATTTCAACACTATTATTCAGCCCTATATACTGATGCTGACACCTTTGATGCAACACGAGGACAGGACTATCTCAAATCCATAAAGATCCCTGCCATTTCGCAGGAAGAGCTAGGACTCCTGAATGCAGACATCACTAAAGATGAAATCATACATACTATAGGGACACTGCAAGGAGGAAAGGCCCCAGGGCCCGATGGCTACACGGAAAAATTCTATAAATCCATGAAAAACAATATTGCTGAACCTTTAATGTCCTACTTTCAGTCCCTACTCACAGGTACCAAACCATCGAAAGCAGCCAATATGTCCTATTTAAACCTCCTACCAAAGCAAGGCAGAAATACGAGTCATATAGACCTATTTCCCTGATCAATCAAAACTTGAAACTAATAGTGAAAATAATGGCTAATCAGCTTGCCACAATACTTCCCAAGCTAATAAACTGGTACGTACAATAGAAACTGGCACTTTATACCCTGGGATAACAGTGGGATCTAATGAAGTTAAATCAGCTTTTTTCCGCAGACGATGTCCTTTTTATGAAACAACCTGGACAATTTCTACAACCCACTATACAACATATCAATGACTTCGGGACATTCTCGGGATTTAAACTGAATCTGTCTAAATGTGAACTATTTGCCCTGCACCCCCTGGCGATCCCGGAGACCCGAGCCATTCAAAGGCAAGGATTCCCGATAGTAGGAACCTATATCAAATATCTAGGCATTAAAATGGGGAGAACTCCTGATTCCATATATATATGTTAAATTACCCCCCACTTTTCAAAAAAATAACAGATGAGCTCAAAAGATGGGAAGCATTACCCATAAATCTGAATGGCAGAATCCATTTACTTAAAATGATGAGCGTCTCAAAGTTACTATACCACTTCAAACAATTCCGTTTCTTCTCAAACACTGTGATATAAAAACCCTTACATCAGCATCATAAAATTCATATGGATGGGAAAGAGACCCCGAATTTCTTTGACTAGATTGCAAAGACCATTAGAGAAAGGGGGACTGAACCTTCCAAGCATTAGAGGATATAATTTGGCCTGCATAGGTCGGCACGTGATAGACTGGATACACTGCATGGGTCATTACTCCAATACGAGCTTGGAATCGGAATTGGCTTCTCCATATAGTCTTGCTGCGCTGCTACATTCATCTTGCACCTCACTTCCTTCCACAGCGAAACAATCAGTAGTTCTCGGAGACACTATAGCTGCATGTTAAGCCATACGGAAATGGTTTGGAGTATCCTACCAGCTCTCAAAATACTTACCGATATGGAATCACGTGGACTTTCCTGCAGGTCGCAACAACAAATTTTTCCAGCACTGGAAAAATCTGGGTGTAATAACACTTAAACATGTCCTTCACCCCACTGAACCTAGATTGCTATCCCTCCCTGAACTCACCCAAAAACATGCATTAGTGGGCTCGCAGTCCTTCCAATATTTGCAACTGAAATCCTTTTGTCAGAGGCGATTAAGAGATTACTCAAAGGAAATCACAGATAATCACTGACAAATGGATGGGGGACCGCAGGGCGAGAAACACAATATCAGGCCTCTACAGGTCGTTAATGGCAAAGGGAACTAAATCTGAACAACCTGTCACTTTTCCCTACTGGGAAAAAACGTTAAAGATTCCAGAGATCACACGGAGACTATTGGAAGGAATGCATTTAATTCGTAAACATATCAGAAGTGAAACATGGAGAAGTACACAATACAAACTCATTAATGCAGCAATTTATGCATTCACCATCCCAGCATCCGACTCCCGTCCAGATAGATTGACACGATGTCCAAAATGCTTGACGGATCGAGCAGATCTTTATCACTGTATCTGGCAATGGCGTGAAATACAACTCTTTTGGAAAGATATGCTTCGTTCTAATCACAAAACTGTGGAAACATCCACTGCAACTGGCCCCTATGCCGTTATTATTCCATTCTATAACACTCCTCGACGACACTTCAGAGGAGGGAGTGGCTCTACCAGCTCTGATACACATTACTTTAATGGCCGCTAAACGTACCATACCAGCACTGGCTCTCACCTGTCAACTGGATGGGGGTGCAGGACCCCTGCTGACCAGATTGTGATGGCCTCTCTTGGTTTTACAGCTCATCTTATTTTTTTTTATCCCCTACCTACAAGATAGGGGACAAGTATCTGATCGGTGGGTACTGCTGGATCACCCATGATCATGAGAATGAGCATCCTGTGTCCACAAAGAAATGGAATGGTAGGTCAACCATGTGCCCTTCTGCTTCATTCAATGTCTATGGGACTTCTGGAAATAGCTGAGGATTGTACTCGACTATCTCCAGCAGTCCCATAGAGCGTGAGCAGAGTAGCTATATACAAGCTCAATCTGCCATTTCATTCCTAAACGGACACAGGATCCAGTTCTCATGATCAGTGGTGGTAGATATTCTGTGGATAGGGGAAAGTTTTGTATTGGCATAAACTCTCTCCAGACCACATACCCATTGAAGTCAACGGGTCCATAAAAATGTGTTACACATGTTACATGGACCACATCAATATTTTTTGTGGATCCGTAAATTGCAGACCACAAAACAGACATGGTTGTGTGCATGGGGCCTGATTCTGCTTAAAAAAAAAATTAAGTTAAGAGGTACAGTCAGCGGTGTACCTCCAAGTGAGGTAGACCACGCAGCTGCTATGGATCCCTTGGAGGAAGGGGGCCCAGTCTCCTAATTACACTTAATTCTCCTTCCTGTCTTCGAGTCCCTGTCCGGGGCTCAGGCTCTACTTTCCAGCTCCCTGCTTCCTCTGTCCTGTCCTCGGGGGGGCCCCCCTTTACTCAGCACATCATCAGTGGCTGGCACTTCACCCACTGAAGTCCCGACTAGTATGCTGGGCGTTGGGCTGGACAATCAGCATTAGCAGTGGTTGCAGAGCTTGCTGCTGATTGGCTTGCCTAGCGCCCAGCAGAGAAACGTTAGTGTCCTGTGTCACAGGAGTCAGGATTTCATTCCTTTGCAAGCAACTTGCAAGTGACAGTATAGAGCAGTGGTAGGCAACCTCCGTCACTCCAGCTGTTGTGAAACTCCCAGCATTCATACTTCTTCTGCTCTTCTCAGAACTGTTTCACAACAGCAGGAGTGCCGAAGGTTGCTGATCCCTGGTATAGAGGATGATGAGAGTGACTTCTGCGGAAACAATGACTTTAGGTGAGAAGTGACTGCTGTGCTGTCAGTAATATGTGTTTTAGGTGTGAAGTGAACGCCTCATTTCCAGTGCTGAACCCCCCTGAATCTTCACCCTCTCAGTCACCGACACAGTGTAACGCTGCCATGCCCTGCTCTGTGCACTCAGATGCAGTAAGTGTCTCTGTGTCAGCTTCATGCACTGATGCAGGGACACATTACCCTGCTTTACACCGCAGCTTAGCTTCGTAATGGCATTACTATGATCAGTGTTGGACTGGGGTGCCTAGGACCCACCAGTAAAATTTATTTTGGGGGCCCACCAAAATATGGATACATTGTACATGGATACAATGTATGGATATATTCAAATATTACCTGCTCACACAGCAGCAAGATGCTACTGGATGATTGCATATGGGGGTCCCTACTGCAACTTTGAGAACACTGGCTAGCTTTCTTCTATACCAAGAACTCATCTAAGCTATTTGATCGTGTCTATAATAATCTATAATTTTTGTTTATATGAACATAGGCTGGTTGAGGTGCTGTACATTGAATATATGTACAGTATGTAGTGCAGTAAGTCTACTGTGTTATGTACCACTTGTGCAGGGGGTGGAAGACTAGGGGTCCACCTTGCTCAGGGGCCCATCGGGGGATTCATCAGTACCCCTGTGGGCCAGTCCAAGCCTGGTGAACCATAATAAACAGGCCTCTGTTCCCCTATGTAGAGGATAATACTTTTTGGGCCCAAATCATTAGATCTGTTTTACAGCAGAATGTACCATCTGCATTTTTGCAGCCCCATTTAAATGGATGGTTCGGTTCTGCATCTGATCCACAAAAAATGCAGATTGTATGAAGACCGAAAATAGGGCCTTGATCCTTTTGCTCCAGAGGTTTCTGCCATGTACTAGCATCTGCAGTACATGGAAAATACATGGCAGCAGCAAGGATGCAGGGCACACAGCGCAGGAACTAGATGTTCACCTCTGCATGGGATCATTTATATTAATAAGAAAGCTGCCATTTAAATGGATCAAAGTTCAGTCCTGTGCACATAAATCAATCTGTCCCTGATGTGCATGACAGTGGTTAAGGACTAGCTGCAAGACCTGATGAATGAGCGCTGTGTGTGGTCACATCCCACCATACATAGCCGTATACAAAAAACAGAATTGTGGTGTTCCCATTATTACATAGTAAGGGTCCATTCACATGTCCGCATCTGTTTTGCGCATCGGCAAAACACGAACGCCGGCCATGTCCCGGCACTGTAGAAATGCCTTTTCTTGTCCGTGGCTGCAAACAAGAATAGGACATGGAACAGAAGTGAGGATGTGGACAGCACACTGTGTGCAGTCCGCATCTTTTGCGGCCCCAATGAAAATAAATGGGTCCGCACCCGTTACGCAAAATTGCGGAACGCATGTGGAACCATTCATACGGACGTACGAATGGACCCTAAAACGAAGTCTCGCTGATTTAGTGGTTAGCACTGCAAACACATACTGTTAGGGTAACCGGCCTCAGAGCCTGCAACAGAGGAATAGATGGTGAGCTCCTGGGTACAAGGATAAGGGAAGGAGCACATTTTGTGTGAGATGGGAGGATTATTATTGCACACTTGGCAGAACTGGTACTAGACAACACAATGCAAACAACTTGATTTAACTTGTTTTATGGGAAAAAACAGTTGTCACATTAGATGTAATCATTACAATCAGAGGTTAATGATCAGTTCCTTGCAGTAATGGCTGCTCTGAACATGGCTCTGTGCAGTGGCGTAACTACAACTAACTGGGCCCCACAGCAAATTTTTGAATGGGGCCCCCCCAGAAACGTCCTCGCAACCCCGAACTCACATGCAACCCTCACTCTTGTGGCTAGTCAAGATTTAGCTCTCCCAGACAAGGCCTGACAGCCGCTCCATCCGCTTTCTATAGTGTCACTGTATATAATGTCATTGTATAATACTGTTGAGGGGGGCCTGACAATAAAATCTTTTAGTCTCCCTCCTGAGGGGGCCCCTTGTGGGTCTGGGCCCCAAAGCAGCTGCTTCCCCTATTGCTACGCCCCTGGCTCTGTGGATACATGACTCCACTATCTGTGCTGCTGTCCATGGTACTGCTGTAATAAGGAGCGGTGCACAGCATTTCCCATCACTAAGGACACTAAAGATCAGTTTTCACTGGGCATCAAACAAGTCGGAGCAGAAGTTATAATCACAGGATCTCCAGATGAGGAAATACTTAGACACATCCCTGTACAGTTTACGGGGGGAGGGCTGGGTTTTCAGCCTCTGGATGTAAGTAATGGAGGTTTCTATTCACTGATTGTACACAGAAGCCTTGATATAAAGTATATTAGAAAGATGCAGAATCTTTCCTCATACAATGATTTTATCAATGATGTACACAGAACCCTATTTAGCTTGTACCACTTTCCAGCACAGATTAGACAATATCCTTTAATACAATATGTTGCATCTTACAGACATTTTTCACTTTATTAGGGCTCATGCACATGAACGTATTTTCTTTCTGTGTCTGTTCCATTTTGTTTTCTCTTTGCGGACCGTATGCAGAACCATTCATTTCAATGGGTCCGCAAAAAAACAGTAGTTCATTCTGTTTCTGTATTTCCGTTCCATAAAAAAATAGAACATGTCCTATTATTATCCACATTACGGACAAGCATAGTTCTGTTCTATTAGGGGCCAGCTGTTCCGTTCCGCAAAATATGGAATGCACACGGACGTCATCCGTATTTTTTGCAGACCGCAAAATACATACGGTCGTGTGCATGAGCCCTTCTATAGTGTCTAGTAGACAACACATCCCAGAATATACATCAATAGAGAATGTGGTGTACAGAAGTAAGGTTAATTCTAAAAAGAAACTACTGAAATTGGCATGTGAAGATTATTAAAACAAAGTACAGTTGGATATAGATAATACTAATGAGATTAATGATAAGGGTGTAAAAAAGTAAAGACGTTCATAGGCGTGATACCTAGTGGTCGGTGGCTTGGTCCATAATCCAATTCATGACTCAGGACACCACTTAAGAGTTTCCACTCCTTTCTGGACCCATCTCCCGTTGATGAAGCCGATGAATCCACCAGCGGAAATACACCTGGAATGGTTTATGGGTGTAATTTACAGAACCGCCCTTTTCTGGACAGTAGCCCTGTGAGGCGCAATACTGGGTGCATTGGAATCGGGCAGAGATACCACTTTCTATGTGTCTCCCTATTATATGGCACCAAATATTTACTGCACCACAGGAGACCAGGCCACTGCAGTGTGCAGTATGTGACGGATCTGTAACATGTAACCCGAACAAACAACAAACTTCACAACCTGGACACAGGTGATGCTTATAGATCAAGGATGCTCAACCAGCAGCCCTCCAGCTGTCAAGTCCCAGCATGCCCTAATAGCTGTAGGCTGTGCAGGCATGCTGGAGTTATAGTTTTGCAACAGCTGGAGGGCCGCAAGTTGAGGATCCCTGATATAGATCGTCACATCAAAACGTATGGAGACTGTACAACCAGGAATTAAATTGGATTTTAACTTTATGTAATGAACCTGACAAAACAGTCCAAGCTGTTACAGTGGAAAAATGAAAAGTTGTGCATATGTAATCATCCCTTTTGCTATAAAACCCAGAATTAAGGTCTGCCCCAACCAATTAACTTCTGTGCAAAGTGACATGACTTGTCACTAGGGCTGTGGAGTCAGTAAGCCAAGGCTCTGACTCCTGCATTTTATCACAATCCGCATACGACTCCTTCATAAATGGCCAATAATTCAGAAATAGATTTACTGAGGTAAAATAGTAACATCAAGCAGTTTTTCTTACCATGATGTAAGTAATCAAGCCACTTAGATGGAACTTGAACTATAGTTATTGGAATACAATTTCTGAAATTCCTGATATTTTCTGAATCCCTGTAAGTAAATACCCAATGTACTATGCATTTGATAACTGCAAAACGCTATTATATACCTGAAATCAATAAATTTGTCCTCAGAAAAAAGTGGAGAAAAAAACATTTAAAAAGTGGAGCTGCTATATTTAGTGCCTGTCATAAAAGGGTTTTCTGGGAATAAGTAACTTTTCACAGGTGGCCGCAGCCTGCCTCCACTATGGAAAGATTCATACTTCCCTGCTCCCTTCAGCTTCAGTTCTGAACTGGCTCTTGTGTGTCCATCTTCTGGTCCATGGCTTGTTTAGTTTCTCTCCGCCATGGGCATCATCATCTGCCCTGCTGTAGCCAATAAGTGTGACACACAGACATCTTAGCTCCCTCACATTTCATCATCTCCCAACCTGGAGTCCCTACAGTGTTATCCTGCTTCTCGCTGTGCCCCTCAATACCCCCAAATACTATCCTGAAGAAATATCAGTGTCTCCCATAGTAATAGTGCTCCTCATAGTCCCACCAATAGTAATTCCCTTCTAGAATGCCCTCATTAGTAATACTGCCCCTACAGTGCCCCCAACAGTGATAATGCTCCCCAACAGTGCCCCCATCAGTAGAAGAGCCCTCTCCTGTTATAATGCTCACTCTAAAGTGCCCCCAGCATTCATACTGCCCCCCGGGTAGTCATATTCCTCCCTTTAGTGCCCTCAGCAATGATGATTCCTCAGCAATGATGATTCCTCAGCCCCTCCACTATACAGTCCCATGTAAATAAAATTATTTTCCCTCCCTCCGCTGTAGAGTCCCATGTAAATAACATCACTCCCCTACCTTCAGCCCCTCCAACATACAGTCCCATGTAAATAACATCACTCCCCTCCCTTCAGCTCTTCCAACATACAGTCCCATATAAATAACATCACTTCTCCGCAGCCGCCTTCAACATATAGTCCCATGAAAATAACATTACCCCCTCCCACAGCCCCCTCCAACGTTCAGTCCCATGTAAATAACATCACTCTCTCCCTCAGCCCCCTCCGAAATTCACTCCCATGAAATAATATCATCCCCTCCCCCAGCCGCCATCAACATACAGTGCCATGTAAATAACATCACTCCCTCCCACAGCCCCCTCCAACACAGTCCCATATAAATAGCGTCACCCACTGAACATTCACTCCCATGTAAATAACATCCCTCTTTTTAGCCCTAACATACAGTCTCAGTTAAATAACTACAACTCCCAGCATTACTCTGCCTTCACTTACCTCTCCTTATAGCAGACATCAGCAGAGCTTCTTCCTCTAGAGCAGGGGTGGCCAACCTGAGGCTCTCCAGCTGTTGCAAAACTACAACTCCCAGCATGCACAGACTTCCTACAGCTATTAGCCTACAGCAAGGCATGGTGGGAGTTGTAGTTTTACAACATCTGGAGAGCCGCAGGTTGGCCATGCCTGCTCTAGAGTTTCTTCACTCTTCACTGTGGAGCCTCTCCTGCACTGGTCACATGATGACATGTGACCAGTGACATCATCGCAGGTCCTTCTCATCTACTGCACCAATCACATGACCTGTGATGTCACCACAGATCCTACACCTGGTGCAGTGCTTTAGATTCGATTGTATTGCCGTCCAGAGGACGGCAATACAATTGTATCTAGCTGGCAGGCAGGACATTCGGGGCCTGGGAGGAAACATCAGGGGCACAGGCGCCGAATGTTTTAGCCTAGCAACGCCCCTGAGTATGCCCTTTCCATAGTATCTCCCCGCCCATCTGCTGATGATTGACAGTCTTCTCCTTACTTTTCTCCCTAGAAGAGAACTGCAGAGGAGGGGCTTATGAATAACGGCTTGTCTCAAGTTGATTTGACTATTTTTAAGGCCTGGTCTGCAATGATTATGATGCTGGTTCTCGGCAACCATTTACTTTCGTCTGTCACTACTTTATGCTACTCTGAGTAAGGGCAGCATAGAGTTGATGACAGGTTCCCTTTAGCACATGAAATAAGCAATGGCAAGGAATATCTTTCAGTGGTCTTCGACAGCCTTTGTCACGTGATAACACTAATATGTATCACTTCCTTTTAGTTGTGTTATATTTGTACACTCTTAACATATTGTAATATGTGTTCATCTGTTGATATCGTCAATGTAAACCATTCAACCAATAATATCAGTTTGATCATACACCTTTGATTATTTACAATAACACTTAACTTCACACATTTATTCAAGAATTTTCTAATATATCCCATCTTGTATTCTGGTTTATAATTCACTTCTTATCTTTTGGTATTTTGTTTGCAGATGTACCCAGCTTTCTCAATGTCATATCACTAATAAAAAGCTTTGTCCATTTCTAAATGAACACATAAAATAATATATATTTATAATGCACTTGACGTGTACATCATACATACACAAGTAAAACACATGCTGTAAAAAATGTTCTCTTCTTTCTTTATGGGAGCGGCTTGTAGTTAAGGGAGAAGCAGGAGGAGTTTTCTTTGTTTCCTGTATTGTCAACCTTTTCTCCTCCCTCTCCTTTATGTCATCCAAGACTACTCTCACACTGGCGTTAGCCTTTTCCGGTAGGCTGTTTCAGATCCGCGTTACCGTTAGTCCACCGTACCGCCGGAAGTCCACTCCGGTCCCATGCACTATAATGGGGGCGGGACGGATGTCCGGCCGCAGCACAGCAAACAACCGCAGCGTGCTGTAGTTTTATTCCGGCCGCCTCTCAGCATGTTTGCCATGCTGCGGCTGGACCTCTGCCCCCCCATTATAGTGAATGGGGCCGGAGCGGACTTACAGCGGACAGTGGACTAGAGGAAGCACGGATCCAGCAGGCTGTTCCCCTGCTGGAATGGCCTACTGGAAAAGGCTACTGTAAGTGTGAAAGTAGCCTTAGTCCAGCTCTCTTGGTTGGGTGGTGTGATCTTCCTCCCTAACAGTCACAACATGTCATACTCCGATGCGCTCCCTTGCCCTGTATCACGCAGGGCAAGGGCTTTTTTATTTACAACACACTGGCACTGATGGGCGGGCTTTAGCGCTGCCCTAGCCTGTAAAACGGCTAGGGCAGCACTAAAGCCCGCTCATCAGTGCCGGTGACGTCACCGGGCTCTTTGCCGGGCGGAAGCCTCCATCTGGCAGCCCTCCGGTTTGTGAAAATGCCTTTGCCCTGCGCGATTCAGCGCAGGGCAAAGAGAGCATTGGAGCATAAAATGCTTGTCAGAGGGGCTGCCTGGGTGAAAATATGGGTTAGTCCGGGTTCAGCCCCTTTAATCATTATATAAGGGATATCCCATATCATATATAGTCATCATTAAAATCACAGCCACTTTTTCTTGTAAAATATGGGAAAATAAATGACTGATTAAAGGGGTTTTCTGAGATTTTTTTACTGATGTCCTATCCTTTGATCAGTGTCATATCTTCAGTGTTGTCCCATGAAAAGATATAATAAAATATTTACAAAAATGTGAGGGGTGGACTCACTTTTGTGATATACTGTAAAAGCCCTTGTCTCTCTGAAGAAACCAAGGCTTTTATAGCTGTAGTCCCTATGGAGACCCGCAGGTGGCGGGTAAGCAATCTAATGATTGCTTGTTATAGCCACCAAGGATGAATTAAAAACAAAAAGTAAAAAAAAGTTTTAAAAATCTAAAAATTCAAATCACCCACTATATCATAAGTAATATTAAATGGTGCCATTAAAAAGTACAATCTGTCCCGCATAAAAACAAGCCCTCATACGACTATGTGAACGGAAAAAATGAAGGGAGTAAAAAAATGAATACACAAAAATGGAAAATCGCAAGGTGCTGAAGGGGTTAAGTTACTCCAGTGCAGGGAAATCAAGACTAGGGTATGAGACTGGCAGTCTTGATAAATCTCCCCCTTAGACCTCTTTCACACGACAGTGTTTTTTGCGGGCTCCGATCCGCATTTTTTGCGGATAGGATGTGGACCATTCATTTCCACAGGTCCGCAAAAAACGCGGACAGCACACCGTGTGCTGTCCACATCCGTATGTTTGTTCTGTAGCCTGCAAAAAAAAAAAATAGAACATGTCCTATTCTTGTCCGTATTACAGACAAGAATAGTACTGTTCTATTAGGGGCCAGCTGTTCCGCTCCGCGAAATACGGAATGTGCACGGATGCCATCTGTCTTTTTTGTGGATCCGCAATTTGCGGATCGCAATATAAAACGTTCATGTGAAAGTAGCCTTAGTGTCGAGATGTGCTAAGCTAATAGAGACATACCACAGGAGAATTGCATCTCTAACCGCAGCAAAAAAGCGACTCCACAAAGAACTGACTTTTAGGAGGTAAATACTGACGCAGATTAGAGGTCTCTGTTTTTTGTCTTATTGTTTGTGTCGCAATAAAAATATTTTATTCCTAAAAGAGGGAATGGCATAGGCGGATTGGCTATAGACTCTACAGGGAAATTTCCCAGTGGACCGATGCCCAGGGGGCCGCCTGAGCCCTTCTCACGAGGAATAGCCAAGTAAGTAATGATCTGTCACTCCCAGAGGTAATTAATGCTGGGGGCATCAAGTACTTTAGTTATGTACCTGACCGGCGACCTGATTCCCCTCCTGATTCCCGAATTCAACTGTATCACCATCCTGATGCAATTGAAGTAGGAGGACAGAACGTGGCAGCTGGAGCTGGCCACTATGAAGGTGTGGCTTCTGAGGAGGTTCTTTGTCCTGCCGGGGCATTATTTTGTGCTGCACTGCGGTTTTTTGATGCTGCTGGGTCAGTTTATTGTGCTGCAATTATTTGGTTCTGCTAGGGTAGTATTTTGTGCTGCAATATAGTTTTGCTGGCGCCACCTACTTGTGTAAGCCCTGCCTTCTGTCAATTTGGACCTGCCTATAACATGGAGCCACTTTTTTTTTTTTTTTTCCCAGGGCCACCTCATTCCCCAGTGGCGAACTGGGAACTTCGTGTTGTGTAAATCAAATGGTACAAATTGCCGAAAAATCTGGAGTGAATACTTTCACAAGGCCTTCCTCTGGATCAACTTGTAGGATAACAGGCCGAACTGGGTGGACAGATGTCTTTTTTCGGCCTTATAAACTATGTTACTATGGCACTGTACCTGGTCCTTTTATGATCGAATAACCCATTCTTCACCAATGTCAGTACAATTGTTTCAACAATTACCACTGTGATTGATGAATGTTTCTATTTTTATGCTTGTTTAATATGACTATTCTCTGCTCTATGTCTAAAATCAGTTTCCTTTGAATGTCAAACAGCAGGCAGACTACACCCGGCAATGTCTGATAGTGAATGATAGAGCCCTGCTGTGACATTCTCAACTACCAGAGAGGAGCGTCCTGGCTGTTTTCAGATATCTCATCGAAAGTGACTTATCTATTTCTTATGACAGTTCAAATCATCCTCCTCACAACACACCCGTCTCCTTCAGCAAAGTGTCATCTCTGCTAATTCTTCTCACATCAAGTTCAAGGGGTAAAACAACATATAATGTCCACAGCTCTCAACCACCAGATCAACCAGAGTAGTTCATTGAGCAACAAATCATAAGTTATCACTTAAAGTCACCATGCTCACCTATCCACAATCCAACATATGGTTACTGAGAGTCTGACTGCCGAGAATAGACCCCACTGATCATAGGAACAGGGCCCCCTGGATCATAAGAACAGACCCCACTGATCATAGGAACAGGGCCCCCTGGATCATAAGAACAGACCCCACTGATCATAAGAACAGGGCCCCCTGGAGTTCCCAGTGTAAATGCCAAAGTAGTGTACAAGCATGACCAACACCAAGGAGTTGTGCGAGATCCTAAAAAATGTCATTTAATTGTGTAAATGTAGTCTGTTACAGAGGATAATAGTGTTCCTACTTTTCCTAAGTCTTCACTTCAGTCTCCATGCTCCCGATGCGCTCCATTGCTTAACACCTGAACTATGTTGTGGGCGTAGATGATCTGCAGCCACAACACTTCCCATAGTGCTGTGTGCTGTAAGATCAGTCAGAAATGTAAACGCCTACTACACCCTTCCCTGGGCCAAAAACTCTACCCTACTACAACCTCCATCATCCCCTTGCTGTTTCCTCCCCACACAGCTTTGATAGGACAAGCAGTGGACAGTGTCTACCCTGCTTGTGGATTGAAAGCCTTCACTAGCCCATTTCAAGATCACATGGGTCTGACATGATGACCATTTTGTCAGGGATCCTGACTGAGGGGATCATGGGAGGGCTGGTCGTGATGTCAGAGGTAAAACACAGTCTACACAGAAGGTGCAGTCACATGACCACTCTCCCGATTTCCTGAGTGAGACAGAAAAAGTAGAGCAAGTGCATTAGTAAGCTTCAGGGCCTGGTAGGGGGAAGCACAGGGAAAAAGTTATACCCAAATAACCCCTTTACCTTCTATGTAATCAGCAGTCTCATAGAAGTAAACAGTGGTCATGTCTCTGCACTATGGCTCTGTTCACAAAGGGGACGTATGACAAATATAATTACAAATATAATTATTTTATTACACTTTCCTTCATTTGCTGGTCTACTAAGTTTTTTAAAGGCAATTTCACATGGTGGATTTTCCGCTCAGATTTTGGTGCATATGCTGAAACCTGTGGTAAAACCACATCAATTCCACCTCTCAAGGAGAATATTCCCTGCTGTTCATATGGCTGCAGAATTTTTTTCCATGCCGATTTAAAAACTGTCAAGAACTGACATTAGTGGGGATAATCCAGTGTCAGATCAGTGGCATTTGTTAGCTTTGGATTTCTGCATTTGATTCTGCAGCAAATAAATGTCAAATTTTTCCAACATGTATTTTCGTCATTATAAACATTCTCCAAGCTTATTCACACGAGAGACGGGACAATTTGTGACAAATGTGTCCACTCTTCCATGTGTCCATGCGGAAAAAATGGATAATGGTACGGATACTATATGGAGGCAGAAAAAACAGACAAATGAAAAACTGCGACAATACTGATGCCAGATAGATGGAAAATCAGCTATTTTCTCGATTTGTCTCCACGACAGCACCACTGAGATCACCTCACTGTTGAGGGACAGGGAAAACACATGCAGAGAGGTTAAAAGGCCCCTCCTCCCCATTCAGTGTTTCCCTGTCACTGTGTAGGGCAGAAGCTTAAAGGGGTTGTCTGGGTTCAGAGCTGAACCCGGACATACCCTTAAATTCACCCAGGCAGCCTGCCTGATGTTAGCATCGGAGCATCTCATGCTCCGATGCCCTCCCATGCCCTGCGCCCAGGGCAAAGGAGGGCATAGGAGCATAGGATGCTCCGATGTTAACATCAGGCAGGCTGCCTGGGTAAAATTAAGGGTATGTCCGGGTTCAGCTCTGAACCCGGACAACCCCTTTAAGAGAGGTCAGGGCTTCTTAGCCCTGAGGAACAGAAGATGGATCCAGCTGGAGATTCTGGGAAAAAGCAGAGGAAGTTGGTATAGCTAGCATAGGGATCAGCAACCGTCGGCACTCCAGCTGCTGTGAAACTACAACTCCCAGCATGCACACAGGTCCTAACCTGATTATGTTACCACACCCATGGTAGGTTATTAATAACCATGAAGGTTATTAAGGTCTAACAAAATGATTGATATCTTACCGAGGACTCCTGACCGCGTTCTGTGCTCTAGTTGACGTGTAGCTTGGTAGACTTTCTGCTGCTGCTCACTGAGTTTTGGCTTTTAGTTTACAAGCTTTTAGCTCTGAATGTTGTGCCTTCAGCCTCTGAGCTTTGGCTTACAGCTTAAGAGAATTGTCTTACAGTTCTGTGCTTTGCCCTCTAGCCTTTGTGCTCTGCCCTTCAGCCATTGCGTTTGGACAGTTGCATTTTGTTAAGTGCTATGACCATCTGCCGATGTGCCATGGCCTTTGCTGCCTCTGTATCCTTTGGTTACTTGAGAAAGTGTCTTTTCAGCGTTGATGCGCCTTTCAGGTGGTCTCTAGTCCCTATATTTATTTCTTTAGGATATCTCAGGGGTGTGTTATTTGTCTTGAGTATTATTTTAATTGACTTTTTTTTTGCACTTTGGGAGTTTCTTGGTAAATCAAGAGGGAGGACGAGGAGGGGCCTTTTAACCTTTCTGCATGTGTTTTCAATGTCCCTACAGGGCATGGGTGATGTCAGTGGTGCTATCGTGGAGACTCTCAGAAAACCATTACTGGTAAGTGTAATAGCCTGTTTTAGCGGATGGAACATGTGTGAGTTCGGCAGGTCTTGCATAGTACTACCTGTAAGGATAGGGGTGTAAAGATGTGCCATCCATAGTGACTGCATGTCATCTGCCTGTGGTGGCCAGTGGCACCTCCATGGTGATGTCACTACAAATTAAACCTCATCATAGCCTATGCAGAGCGCTGATGATAGGATATCGGTGACAAATTAATTATTTTACTTTTTTAAACCCAAATCCTTCCTTTGGGATTCAGTAAGATATTAGATGATCGCTTTTGGGTGAGCTTTAAATCTAAATGCATTCTGGTCCAAGTTTGGTGGTCGGATGAGGTGAGATGGATATATCTCAACACTCTCCTGTATGTGGAGGAAGGCTAGTCTTACAATTCTTGTTTTTCCCAGACATACTTTTGTGAGCTGTGTCTGGTATGTACCTGAATCAGGCAGAGTTATCAAACCAGAAACAACCATGGAGAATAAAGGAGTTCCTTCAGGTTCTGTAAATGCAAGTTTTAACCCCAACGGAGCACACTTCAGCCTACAAAACAAACTTTCCTCTTTGGGAATAAAGCGGTAAAGTTAAAAGAAGTCGAGCGAATCGCGTTTTAGTCTTGGCTTTACAGATAATGAGTTTCCATGGAAACATTTGTACTTCCTCTAAGGTCTGGGGAGTTGTCACGCAGTCAAGGACATCCTGACACATGCCATTTAGAACTTAACCAGTGCTGAGGGTATTAGCAAATATCTTACCAAGTCACCAAGCTCCAGGAGCAGGTTAAATGCCTACAGGCGAGGAAGCAGTAAAGATCACTGACTTGGAAAGACAAGCATTGTGTGACCTTTATTGCAATTCAAGCATAAAGACTGAAGAATAAATCAATATAATGCAAGCTCATAGGAGGAGAAGCACAGGTAGGAGAAGTATAGGAAAGACACTATGAAGTACTTTCTCTGTGGATGCCAATTATTAGGAAGGAAGCGTACCTGACAACTGGCTGCTCGTTCAGTGGAGGAGAAGCTCTGCTGTCAGGAGAACGTCACATACAGGGATAGTGCAGCCCTGAAACTTCCCAGACCCACTAATCCCTACCTATAAGCTCGGTCACCCTAGTCAGTGACCCCATAATTGGTTGACAGTCCCTATGCTGAAATACGTGCCTGCACAACACGCAAACAGGGAACAACAAACGGTAGTTGCTCGGAAAAGGGTGAAAAAACAAACGGACGAAGTAGTACCAAAAACGCCTGAAGCAAACGAGAAAACCAACACGCCAAAAAGTCAAGAACCAGGAGATCCATTCCAAATCACCAGAAGCCAAAGCGTAGTCAAAAAATCAGTCCAGAAATTCACAAGCCAGAGGAGTTCTGAAATACCACAAGGGAACAGCAGGGGGAACCAGAGGACAAGAAATCCACCTGTACCTGCACACAAGAGCCGGCCTTATATAGAGAGCTGGAAATCATCTCTGTTTTGCCTACACGTTGGGCGGAGCTGTCAGCTGAGCGTGCTAGTGCTCTAAAACAACAACATGCCCCTTCATTGGCTGGGGGCTCAGGTCCCTTAGAAAACTATGACATCCACTCCCTGGGAAGGAAGCACCTGCTGCCACGCTGAAGAAGCACCGGCCAGGGGAAAAGTGACAGTTGCATTTACATGCAGCGATTCCCTCCACGGTATGAGGATAAACGATAGCTAATGCTGTCTCTTGTCCTCATACAGCTGCATTGTTTCTGGGCAGCAGCTATACAACGTACGGCGATGTGCTTGGAAAGTTGCCGGGAGCCCGCGGCGCGCACCACAACTGCGGTGAGCGCAGTGGTTCCCTGAAACAGGTGATTGCAGGGGTACAGGGACTTGGACCCCTGGAGATAGGTCATCTTAATCTTTACCTAGATAATCCCTTTAATTCTAAAAATCCGTCTGGATCCTACTTGTATTTGGGGGGTATTCTTGTTATCCCCACAAAAGCATTGTATTTGGTATCACCACTGTGGAAATGAATATGTTCTCTAGCACGTCTGCAGAGTTCTCGTATAGTTTTCCCTACATGGTCACGTGGGTAAGTACATTTGCCCAGGTATATGACCCCCTATATTTTACAATTTATAAATTCCCTAATGGAATATGTTTTACCCATAGTACTACTGGAGCTAAGTGCTGCTCCACTAAAACTGGGGACAATGGTCCTTGTTCTCTTCCCCAGCAGTCAGACCTCCCAACAGGATAGGGGATCAGTTATTGTAATAGGAAAACCCCTTTAACAAAATCCACAGATTAATAAAAATGTATCATTTAAAAAAACAAAACAAAAAAAACAAATATGTGCTGCAGGTAACCAAAACCTGCAACGTGTGATAACACATGATAAGACCTGGTCCCTCTGGTGCATTACGTAGCAATGGATCACTTCCAACCACACTGCAGTCCACTCACATACTAGGCACAATAAAAATCCCCTCAATTTCAGAGGTTTCATTAATCTTAAAAAATGCTATTATTTTTTACTTGTGGTATTAGCAGAGGCATAATCTGAAGCTACTGGGCCATAAAGCAAAATGTGTAACAGGGCCCTCACCTACCGTGCTCCATTCAGAATAGTGGTGTGTTCTTACTTGGCAGTGCTGCCTGGTGGCCTCCTCTGCAGCTCTCAGAACTAAGCTCCTACATGTTGTATCCCAATGATTGCTGGCACCACACCTAGATCCACTTCTGCCTCATAAAAAACTAAAAGCTTCTAGATGCGTGCGCCTGCACCTTTAAATCTAGGAACACGGAAAACCCTGGAGAAACTTGTGGCTCCATTCTGCCAGCACTTGTGCCTCACGTCTCTCAACAGTCTTGCAGATAAGTTTGACACCTCTTGCTGAATAGGAGGTGGGAGGAAGACTAGACAGATCTGTCTAGAGGATTGCTGCCACAACTCATCACTGACACAGGACTTGGCAGAAACAATAGGCGGCAGCTGTAACTGCATGGAAGGTGTGGGAATGTGCAAAAACTGTATATCAGCAATATACACTCCTTACACGTCCCACATACAGTCTACATAATCACATTATGGGCAGGATTCACCTCTTCATGGTACGGTTGGCTTTGCTGTAAAATGATGTGGCCACAGGCTGTTACGAGTGAGCATGGCTTGCTCGCATGTGGCCAGTTGCATCATGGGGTCATATCCTTAGAAGAAATGAGGCTATACCTGAACAAACATTAGAATCAAACCACAATTTATGTGTTAAATATATGATCAGAAACATAGAAAAATGCAATTCCCAAATAACATTGCATATGAGCTTCAATAACAGCCTATGTTTTCTATGGATCTTCATAAAAGAGCTTCTACCTCCACCGATACATTGTAACAAATTGTAGCTGTGCGAATCAGATCAGTGTAAATCTTTAGTCTATCAATGTGAATAAGAACATCCTCATTCATAGACAGTAAGCAGAGATCTTAAACAGTAAGGACCCCCACCGATTGGATATTGATGACCTATACTGAAAATAGGACATCAATATCAGGAGCCTGGAAAACCCCTTTAAGTACATGAGATACCCCAGTGGTGCAGTCACGCTTAATTCATACTATTCCTTCCTGAGTTTCCCCCGGACACATCCTCTTATTAATGTCAGCTATATGGACGTTCCTCGAGTGAAGATATGGATGACTTCATAATCTCCATCGTATAGACATTCATTAGTGATGATTATGCAAGTCTGGTCACACAACAGAGACGTCCATCATTACCTTCATGACTATGGTACCAAAAAAAAAAAAAATCACATATGACACATATGCATAACCCCAACCGAAAATCCAACCACACAATGGTCAGCACTCTGCAAACACTAAATATATACAGTAGATTATACATTTTATGAGCTACTTAGCAAATGTAGTTTGATCAAAAGGGGACGATTAATCAATCAACGGGATGTATAAGGCTGTCCAAAGCTATGTCAGGTTGGACGTGTGATGTTTTCCTAAAACTTCCAAGGTGCCCCATAACTTTAATACATTGCACTTGGTGTGACTGAAGCCCAGTGCACTTTTTCTGACACATTCATTTGCATTATAAAAAGTGGAGCTTTGGCTCCATAAATATGGCGACTGATAAATGAATATATTTTCCCCAATGTATTCTGACCCATTGGGCCTATGATGTGCTCACAAAGCAGCTTGTCCTTCAGTCTGTTCCAGCTTTGCATACAGCCATTTGTATGGGACTGTACCATACATTCACACTGTAAGTGCGCAAAGCATTGACCTGGAATGACCACAGCAAACACTGTGCTCTAGCACGCATGCAGCAGGGACGAGGGTCATTGCCGCTCCCCTCATTTAAGTGCTCCCATACAATAAGTCTAGGAGACAGTCTGGATCAATACCATTAAATGCAGAAACATAAAGGTGGAAGAGATGAAGAGGAGGTGAAGTGAATCAATTGTTTCTCAAGGGTAATTTGCACAAAAGGTGATGACGATTGTCTGCTTACAAGGAAAACTTCAGCTTCTCAATAGAATTGTATTAAGTAGAACATTTCCTATTGTACGCTACAATCTATAGCTTTCTAAATGTCAAGCAGGACCATAAAGGGTTAAAAAATCGTTTGCAGGCAACAGATGGTGTCTAATCACAATCTGCTGCTGGCAAACAGTGATTCAGTATAGGGAAGAGCAATGGTATAAGGATTGCTCCTCCCTATACTGAGGAGGAGATCGCTTCATATAAATGCAGCAGTCTCCTCCACTAGCAAGCAGGCGATTGTCGGGATGGAACGCTTCCTTCCTGACAATCGCCTGTTAAATCGTATAATACACCCTTTACTGTCGGACTGCTCAGTAGTTCCCATCATCTTCAGCACACAACATATACTGTATATTTCTGGATGAATCAGTTCGATAGTACAGGATGAAACCTGTATAAATACCGAGCTCCTCCTATACTACGCATCATTCCTCTCAGTTCAGGCATGGCAATAACCCTATATGTCCTTCTACATTGCATTCATGGACTAGATATCCCTTTTTGTAATGGATATAGTCTCTCCCTGCACTGGTGAGCCATAGTGAGGGACTTGGGTCTATACACAGCAGCCAATCAGAGGAGGCAGAGCTGCAGGAGGACAGAGAGCAGCAGCCTGAACCAATAGTGAGCCAGGAGGTGTGTCCCCGACTGCCAATAATGAGCCAGGAGGTGTGTCCCAGACTGCCAATAAGACAGAAGGTGTGTCCCAGACTGCCAATAATAGGCCAGGAGGTGTGTCCCTGACTGCCAATAATGAGCCAGGAGGTGTGTCCCTGACTGCCAATTATGAGCCAGGAGGTGTGTCCCTGACTGCCAATAATGAGCCAGGAGGTGTGTCCCTGACTGCCAATTATGAACCAGGTGTTTCCCAGACTGCTAATAAGCCAGAAGGTGTGTCGCAGACTGCCAATAATGAGCCAGGAGGTGTGTCCCTGACTACCAATAATGAGCCAGGAGGTGTGTCCCTTAAAGCCTCAGACTGATGATTGGGAGAACAAACAATGACCGATTTTCTATACTTACCTTCCGGAAAATCGATTTCCTGGAGTCCGTAGGCAGCACACAATGGGTTAAGCTTTAGCTTCCTAGGACATGGCAGAAGAAAATACACAGCAGTAATTAACTAATTAAATCAATCAGTGTATAAGAGACAGCAAGGTGGACATCCACTCAGAGTTTGTATGCAGCATAATAATTTTTATTAGGGAGGGCTTGTGTGCTGCCTACGGACTCCAGGAAATCGATTTTCCGGAAGGTAAGTATAGAAAATCGGTCATTCCTGGGAGTCCTTCGGCAGCACACAATGGGACTTATGTAGCAGTATAGTCCATAGGGGGGGCACCAGTACGATTACTCAGAACCTCCGAGCCAAGGGCTGCGCCACTGAACACATCCAGTCGGTAATGCCTCACGAAAGTTGAAGATGTAGACCAGGTGGCAGCTCGACAGATTTCCTGGAGAGGGATATTGGCATATTCGGCCCATGATGTAGAAGTAGCCCTTGTAGAATGTGCTTTGACTGAGACTGGAGATGGTAATCCAGAAGATTGTAGCAGAAACTTATTGCATTCTTAATCCATAGAGATAGAACACTCTTGGAAGCCTTGAGGCCCAGATGAGATTGAGAAAACAGAACAAACAGATTTTCAACCTTTCGAAAGTCCTTAACTCTGTCTAAGTAAATAAGGACTGCTCTTCTCACATCCAGTGGATTCACAGCATCTTCATCAGGCGAGAGAGCCGGAAGAATAATCTCCTGATCCAGAGTGCTTGGAGAGGTGACCTTAGGCAGAAAACCGGGCATTGTGCGTAGAATGAGGGCATCCGATCTGACTCGTAGATAGGGATCCCGGAACGATAGCGCTTGGATTTCTCCAATTCTCCGAGTAGAAGCTATCGCCACTAAGAAAGCAACCTTCCATGATAAGAATTTTAATTCCGCCGACTCCAAGGGTTCGAACGGGGGATTTCTTCAACCCTTCCAGAACAATGTGCAAGTCCCAGGATGGTATGGGAGAACGGACCTGTGGTTGAGATTTCCTAACACCCTTGAAGAAGCTCAGAGCCAGCGGATGATTGGAGAATTTCCCCCCGGTGAACGAATTGATAGCCGAAAACTGGACCTTTAAGGTGTTTCAATTTAAGACCTTTCTCTAGGCCATGTTGCAGGACTCCAGAATTGTAGCGATGGAAACCTCAGGATAGGAACCTCTGAACGTGTCCCAAATGCGGCTGTAGGCCCTTTTGGTCACCGGCTTCCTGGAGCTTGATATGGTCGCGATTACATTGTCCGGAAGGCCTTGTTGTCTTAGAATCTCCCACTCAGAACCCATGCTGTGAGCCGAAGACGGTCCAGGTTGGGGTGATGGAAGCCTTTCTGGGACAGCAGATCCGGTGTTCTGGGAAGTTCCCACGGCTGGCCCTGGGTCATCTGAAGGGCCAGGGAGAACCATGACCTGCGAGGCCAGTAAGGAAGGATCACTAGTGCAGTCGCCTTCTCTCTTTTGATTTTTAGAAAGAGTCCTCAGTATCAGAGATGGAGGGGGATAGGCATAGACGAACCTCTTTTTCCAAAGGACTGATAATCCGTCCAGGGCTAAGGCCGCAGGATGCCTGCTCAGGGAGCAGAACTGAGGCACTTTCCTGTTGGTGTACGTTGAAAAGGCATCTAGGTCTGGGAGACCGAACCTTTGGACCAGCTGATCGAAAATTCTTGGAGACAAGGCCCATTCTCCGGGGAGTAAGATCTTCCTGCTCAGCAAGTCTGCTCGAGAGTTGTCCGACCCCTTGATATGGATAGCCATGATGCTGGCGAGATTCCCCTCCGCCCACTGGAACAGGAGCTGACATTCCATCATAAGGTTCTCGCTTCTTGTACCACCCTGCTTGTTCAGGTGATACACTGCCGCCATATTGTCCGTGTGGACCAGGACATTCCTCTTGTGGAGGATGGCTCCGAAATGTTGTAGGCCTAATCTTATGGCTTCGAAGTTCCCTCTGGTTCGAGGACATTCGGCTCTCCCTGGGAGACCATCTCTGTTGGTGCCAGGCTGAGCCGACAAGGGCACCCCAACCTGAAGAGGAAGCATCCGTGATGATCGGAATTTTCGATGTCGGAATCAGCGAGACTCCACCCAGGAGACGACCAGGAGTCATCCACCACTTCAAGTCCTCCAAGGTTCGAGAAGGAATCGTCATCTGTCTGTCCAGAGAATGGTGGCTTCGATCCCACTGAATCAGAATATCCCTCTGGAGTAGACGAAAATGGGCCCTTGCCCAAGGGACTGCGTCTAGGGTCGAAGTAAGGAACCCCAGGACTTGCATTGCTGACCTCACAGATGTCATTGGACTCTGAATCAGGGCTGAAACCTTTCTCCTCAGATTCTTGGCTCTTTCCAGAGATAGATGGAGGGTCATGCTCACCGTATTGATCCTGAACCCGAGGAACACCAAGTTCTGTGAAGGGATCAGCTGGGACTTCTCCCGGTTCAGCAGGAAGCCATGACGTCTCAGTAGATGGACGGACGTCTGGACATGGCAGGACAGCAGTTTTGCAGACTTCGCTTTCAGTAACCAGTCGTCCAAGTACGGTACCACGTATATCCCCTGAAGCCTCAGGTACGCTGAAAGGACGACTGCCACCTTCGTGAATACCCTGGGTGCTGAGGACAGCCCAAAGGGTAGGCAAGTGAACTGGAGATGTTGCGTAACCGAGCCCACCTTGACGGCAACCCTGAGGAATTTCCTGTGGCTTGGGGCTATAGGAATATGAAGGTACGCGTCTGTAAAGTCCAGTTTTGCCAGGAAGTCTCCTTGGTCCAAAATCGGAATTACCGTTCTGATGTTCTCCATCTTGAACCTCTTCTTGGTCATGAAACGGTTCAGAACGGTCAGGTCTATGACCAGCCGAAATTTGCCATTGGCCTTCGGTACAGAGAACACTCGGGAGTAATGGCCTAGGCCCCTTTCCGGATACGGGACTGGTTCCAATGCCCCTTTCTTGATGAAATCCTTCACCAGCAGGGGAACCTGATGATCCTGCGGAGCGTTGAGAAAGTAGCGATCTGGAGGAATAGTTCTGAATTCTAGATAGTAGCCATGACGTAGTAGGGATAAGACCCAGGCGTCTGAGGTGGTGCCTTCCCAGATGGAAGAGAAATGGCCCAGTCTTCCTCCCACTCTTACAGGTGTTAAGCTGGCGTCATAACGCATCATCTTTCTTAGGTGGAGGTTTCGGCTTGGAAAATGAGCCAGAGGACTGGTTGTTTCTCCTATAGCGGAAATTGCGGAATCGATCCGCTCTATAATCCCGTCTTGATCTCTGAAACCCTCTGTCCCCCCGATAGGATCTGAAGGGAGGTCTCCTCGGAGCTGTAGAAGGTGCAGGAGTGGCAGGAGGAATAGGAGGAGGGAAGACAATGCCTTTGTCCTCATTGAGATCTTTCAAAATCTCCTTCAATTGTGGACCGAACATCGTCTCCGGTTGGAAGGGGAGATTTACAAAGTGGCTTTTTGATGACACATCCCCTGCCCACTGCTTCATCCAGAGGGCCCTCCTGGTGGCATTTGAGGTAGCTAGACCACGAGCAGCAGACCGGAGAGTGTCTAGAGGTACGTCACATAGGAAATCCGAAGCGGCTTTCATAGTAGGAATCTTCTCCAAAATTTCCTGGGCAGACACCCCGGCTTCCAGATCCTTGGTGATCTCACTCAGCCAGGTCCTCAGAGCCCGGGCTACTGGTACAGCTGCCATAGAGGCTTTGGCCACAGCTACCGAGGATAGATATGACTTTCTAGCAAGAGAGTCCGCTTTTCTATCCATGGGTTCCTTAAGGAGAGTAGATTCCTCCTCCGGATACACTGAT
Organism: Rhinella marina; assembly: GCA_900303285.1. Classification (NCBI taxonomy): domain Eukaryota; kingdom Metazoa; phylum Chordata; class Amphibia; order Anura; family Bufonidae; genus Rhinella; species Rhinella marina. Next base: position 19,300 of record ONZH01028470.1, on the reverse strand, counting down.
CTCCTTGCAAGCTTAGCCACAGGTAGATCTAAGCGAGGAACCTGATCCCATTTGGAAGATTGTTCCTGGTCCAGCTTATAGACTGCCTTAAACCGGGATCCCATATCAATCCTTTTGTCCGGTTTTTGCCAGTCTGCCTCAAACCATTTATTTATTAATGGGTGAGAGGGGAAAACCTTCTCATCAGATTCTGGAAATAGGTAAAGTGCCTCCTTCACCGGCCTTCCCTTAATAGAATCCTCTGATTCCAGGGTGGCTTTCACAGAGCGTATCAGCCTGGAAACATCTTCCCTGCGGAAAAGGTAATAGTCCTCAGGGATTCCCTTATCCGACCCCTCAGAGCCAGAATCATACTCCGAAGGATGAGGAGAGGAAGGAGGGGGAGATCTACGGCTTCTAGATGGTTTCTTGGAGCATTCACCCAAGACATTTGCCAGCTCGGCTCTAATAATATCTCTAACAGCAGATGCGGTAATAGGGGGCTCTGCCTGCTGTTCCACAGCTGCACAGCCATCACATTGATCCGTAGCACAATCATCAGGTAAGGGTTGCTGACAATCCTCGCACATACGAAACTTCGCCTTGCAGGACTTCTTTGCAGGAGGACTGGACATACTAGGTAAAAAATAAACCAATGTCACTCACCCATAAGCTCCAAGATACCTCAGAACCCCAGAAAAGACACTCACATTAGAGGCTCAGTGGCGCTGCTGCCCAGCAGAAGGAAGCAGCGCGGCGCAAGAACACAGGCATTTTGACTGCGGCCGCGCTAAGCCACGCCCCTAAGGGGCGTGGCCAACGCGTACCAATCGGAGAGTGCCAGCACCGAGCGCGCGAAGCCCCCAAGGGGGCGTGGCCAAAGCGGACCAATCGGAGAGTGCCAGCACGAGACAGCACGGAGGCTGGAGATGGGCGGAGCTACTTATGACAGGACATACCAGGCATAGCAAGGTTAGACATAGCAGAAGCCTGCACATTTACCCCAACCATTATCACAGGCAATGGGAAAAAGTGAAATACATGGAAACTCACCAGTCCTGCAGTCTGCCAGTCCTGCTTACAGAGGCTCATGAGGCAGTTGCCGGCACCCCCACATCACGATCCCTCTGGTCAGTCTTCAGGGGGTGGGCGCCATGTGTCATGCATCAAAGGGAGAACTGAGACACCTCAGCCCTGAGTCCCCCAGCGACACAGCCTATTATAAAGGCAATAGTTGCAGCGTGAACACTGGGCAGACCTGTCCACACAAGTCTGGTAACCCCCATCACCACTGTTGTTGGACCCCCATCACTGGACGGGTCAAAAATAGGAAATCCAAAAACCTTCATTTAAAGCGATAGTACCCTTATGCAGTATAACAGCACACACATGTCTTCATGCCATGCAGAAGAAAAAAACTCTGAGTGGATGTCCACCTTGCTGTCTCTTATACACTGATTGATTAATTAGTTAATTACTGCTGTGTATTTTCTTCTGCCATGTCCTAGGAAGCTAAAGCTTAACCCATTGTGTGCTGCCGAAGGACTCCCAGGAAATACTCATTCCCGATCACTGCCTCATGTTAACAAGCCCAGCAATCAGCCTGTTTGCCTTGATCATACCTTTTATATGGGCATAATTTATTTATTTTTCTCTCTGAAGCACATCCCATCATTTAAACAGGGCATGTGCTGCTGACCGTATGCAACCTGTACGGAGACAAACAATTGTACTAACAAATCATTTATACCCATACAGTATGAGGAACCAATTCTTGGGGGAGAGAATTTCCTCAAAACAGCAGACACCTCAACTGAAACTAATGGAACCGATTGGGATGGGATTGGCACAGGTGTAATCCATTGTGTGATGAATCAGGCACTGTGTAAGACTACTTTCACACTAGCGTTTTTTAATTCCGGTATTGAGTTGCGTCATAGGGGCTCAATACCGGAATAAAACACTTCAGTTTTGTCCCCATTCATTGTCAATGGGGACAAAACTGAAGTGAAGACAATGGAATGCTCATAAAAGCATTCCGTTCCGTCTTCAGACCGGAGAGCATTTGCTCTCCGGTCCAGGCATCCGCACCAAGACGGATCCGTCATGACCCCCAATGAAAGTCAATGGGGACGGATCCGTTTGGTGTGACACAATGGTAAACGGATCCGTACTCCATTGACTTTCAATGGAGTTCATGACGGATCCGTCACCTGCACACATACATACATACACATATACAGACATACACATAAACATACACAGACATATACATATACAAATACAAATACACATATATACTTACATGCTCCTGGCCGGTCTCCACAGTACAGTAGGAGCAGGACGGCGCGCACATAGGACGATTCCCCACAGCGCCCAGCAGAGGGCGCTGTGGGGAATCGTCCTATGTGCGCGCCGTCCTCCTACTGTGCTGTGCGCAGCTGCCGGGAGCATGTAAGTATGTATGTGTCTGTGTATGTGTCTGTGTGTATGTACTGTGTGACATGTGTGGGGCCGGAGCGCGGTTCCGGCCCCACACATGTACCTGCGGCGGCACCCTTCACCTGCCGAATCCGTGCTGCCGCTAGTGTGAAAGAGGCCTAAGTTATTTAGTTATCAATGAAAAGTTAACAAGTGACCTTTAATTTTTAAATATAATATTGCACTGATGTGCTATGTGAACAAATACTGAGCATCCTGAATACAAGTCCTACAAAGGGCATTCTGCACTAGCAAAGCACAGGAGACGCGTTACAATGGGTGAAGGCTTTATTTTTAGATTCTTATAATAACAGTAGTGAAAATGTCCCTCGTATACACATCCCACTATTCCTGCACAGTGAAAAATACCTGGACCAGAATACTGGATCTCTGAGTGCTGGTGAGTGAAGCAGAACATGGACTATTCCTGTGGTGACGTCATTTTCTTTGCAGAGAGAGGAACTGTGTCACCATGGACCTGACATGAGACCGCAGGATGTAAACTGCTTTCTGAGACTCGGTGGCAGACCCAAAGTCCCTACTTCATCCCACATCTCCATCAGGACAGAGAATGTCAAGGCCTCGAAATCAAATGACATCACATTGCCTCTAGCTGGAGACATGCAACATCTTGCAACACAAGTCATCTTGCTTCTCTGTTTAATCTGGTTGTACCCCAATGTTGTTCTTCTCTGACCTGGGGGCTCCATTAAGCGTTTCCTGGTTCCTATGTGCTGTGTAGAGTCGATCCCCTCTTTGTAATTCCTCTAGCTCTTTGGCACTACCAGTGGGGGTGGGGGTCTCATAGGTGTCGTGAAAGGTCGTATAATCCACTTCATAAAATCCTTTTTCCAGCGTAAGGACCGGGGTGAACCGATGTCCCCATAAAACCTCTGTATTCACATAGGAGCAGCGTGCTTGGCAAGTCATTCCTACAAGGATCATAAAAATAAAAAAAAAACACATGAAAGGGACAATGCACAAAAACCGCTACATGGATGTCTGTCACCTACAGCTCAAAGGAAATGTGTCACCAACAATTTTATCTGCCCGGTAAAACCAGATAGCAGTACATATCCCTATTATTTTCTGACTGTAGATTTTTTAATTCTATTTCCTGAACATGATTATGTGGGCGGCCATCTTGCCTGAGCTGTTCTTAACAGCATTTAGAAAGCATTAAGAAAATTGCTTTACAGCAGACACACGGGCCATAGACACAATGCACAGGAGGGGGACCCTATTGACTTCTATTAGAGAGTTTTCTAGGCATGCTCTGTGACCCGTGCAGAGGTCATTGTACAAGGGAAGAATAGATAAGATTTGACAGTCACCTATTGTGAATGGTGGATTCTGCCTTATCTATATAGAGAGGTGGTATCATTACAGGCAGGATTAGAATAACAGATAAGCAGGTAACTGCAGTAAAGTGATCTGTACAGACCAGGAAGTGGCGCTTATTATTAGACATTAGTGGCCAGTGCGAAAACTGCAGGTTTTTTTTTTTCGTTTAAAGATATGTAATACATGGAAAATTGAAAACAACATGGTCAAAAATTCTTTAAAAACATAAAAAAAAGGATTTCAACAGCAGGTCATTCTGATGACACATTCCCTTTTAGAGATTCAAGTGAAATTTTCACAACAAGCATCTAGCTTTCTGCCTGTAAACCAGGAGTTAAGCATGCAGGCTGCTGCTCTTGTGCTACTGAACGGCTTGTGTTATTTATTGCCCTGCTTAATGTCCCTTGAAACAGGGAATAAAGTTAGTTTTAAAGCTAACCCCGGCCTCACCGGGGTCAAGTAATGATTTATAGGTTCCTGTGGCCAAACAATGTTATATGAAAATCACTGCAGAACCCATTCTCTGGTTCACGTTAGTATCGAAGTCACAATCATCACAGGAACAATAATGGAAAAGTACCAATGGAGTAATGGAGAAAAATGGCGAGAATGAATTACCATGTATAAGCCGGAATATTGTCAGGATACAAAAGCAGAACGGTATGAAATATGTAAGAGGCTCCTCACGTCTCAGTTTTGCTTTACATTGAGTGTATATGTTTCAGTGTGGTAAAAAAGCATTGAAACTTATTGCTCGACGCACCCATAGACTATAGATGGGAAAACGTGAAACTATTTTTTGAAGGACAGAACAGTGGAGACACCACGCTATTCTGTCCTGGAAAAATAAATACCTTTTTTTTTTTTTTACAGTGAAATCAATGAGAGATGGATAGAAACCGAAACTGGGCCACATTTATCATTTGAATACATCACTTTTGTGGTGTGAAAAAGTTGTAAACTGCAACAACAAAATTTTGTGCCGTTTCTACATTGGCCTCGCTAAATCTGCCCCATTATATTTCCATCATTTAACTGTATCCTTTTTTTTTCAAATGAAGCCTTCAAATCTTTATTTAAAACAAGAAAGGTTTCATAAAAAAAACGGATACTTTATTTTAAAAAACAGACACAAACATAATAAAACATGTTAAGCATATAGATTGTAAAAAACAACAGAGAGATAACCATAGAATTGGATACATTTGTACACTTTTTTCATGTATATCAAAGTTTATGGTTCATATTATGTTTTTACCTTACGTTAAATGGATTCCTGAGACGAATGCCATACAGTGGCATCTGTCACCATAGAGATCCATTATTATCCAAATATATATGTTAAGGCAAAAGCGTGATGTGAACCCAACCTAATGTATACATTAAACGTACTTTAAAAATGAGATGTGAACAGCCCCTAACATGTAGTATCCAACATAAACAGCTCAGAATAAAAGACTGGGAGGCGGATGTTGGGACTACTTCTACTGTCCTCTTAGGTCCGGTGCAGATGCATCTGTCAGCAGCGCTGATTAAAGGGGGCCTCTAATAGACAGAGCTCGCTCTTAGTGGAAGCAGTCTACACCCCCCTCATACTCCGCTCTGGTTCAGGGATCGTCTACTAGTTTAACGCTTATTTTCTTTCTCTTTCAATCTGCGCCTTTTTCATCAGACAGAAATGTATAAGAAGCACTAAAATGTCAAGTTCAGCAGCCCAATCAACAAGATGGAGAATGAGGTATTCATGCGGCGATTAATGTTAAAGCGACAGAGCTAAAATTATGTGATGATTTTGTGGTTAGTAAACTGTATTAATGTAATCGGATTAGAAAATGCTAATGATGACTAAGAATGAGAATCACGCCAGTACAGACAACACATCTTTCACTTAACACCAAGATGGACAAACTGATAAGGCTTGAAAAATGGCCGGGGTGGATATTTCTTATAATGGCCATCACGCGGCCTTTTTCAGAACCAATTAAAGTCTATGGGGTCATTCTCAGCCTCTTTTATAATGGCCATTGAATATTGGCCATCAAATAATAGAACATCTTATTCTTGGCTTTTTTCCCAGCCAGGCAGTCACCATTGAAATCAATGGGGCTGTTTTTAAAAGGTATTCAACAATCTAACGGCTATTAGAAACGGGTGCACTGTGTAAAAAAAAAAAAAAGAAGAAAAAAAAAGGGCCTTTAAGGGGTTTGAGATCGCGGGGTGCCAATGGGAGACAGTGGGAGTCCGCTCCCTCTGTCACTGTTTTGATGCGACGGGCTCTATTGCCCACGGCATGTAAGGGGTTAAACAGCCTTGGCACTTCTGCAGGTCTAGGCTGTTAGAGCAGGAGCGCAGCTCTCATGTGACAGATGTGCCCTAGACCGAGTCGCCGTGACAAGGCAGCGGCTCAGCCTACGGCCCATTGTTGACTGCCGTAAAACGGCTTATGAGTGGTCACTAAGGGGTTAATCATACTGAGGGCACTAATGGGATCTTTAATCATTCGGGGCAATAATCATACTTGGGGCATTATAGAGTGCATTACATATACTGTGAAGGCACTGCAGGGAGGGCATGTTAAAAAAAAAAAAAAAGTTATGATTAAAAAAAATGGCTGTTAAAAAAAAAGGATGCAAAACGGACATTAAAAACGCATAGACAGCCAGAACATAGATGCACAAACGGATGCAAAATGGCCATGAAAACCTGACAGTGTATCCATTTTTTTTTCTTTCCACTGTCGGTAAATGTACCCTGACAGAGAGTAAAGTCTAATGATTCAATAACAAACAAAAAGTAACAGAAGCGGCTTAACCCCTTAAGGACCCTGCCATTTTTCACCTTAAGGACCAGGCCATTTTTAGCAAATCTGACATGTCTCACTTTATGTGGTGATAACTTTAGAACGCTTTTACTTATCCAGGCCATTCTGAGATTGTTTTCTCGTCACTTATTGTACTTCATGACAGTGGTAAATTTGAGTCAAAATATTTCATTCTTATTTATAAAAAAAATACCAAATTTACCAAAAATTTAGAAAAATTTGCAAATTTCCAAATGTCAATTTCTCTACTTTTAAAATACATAGTAATGCCTCCAAAAATAGTTATGACTTTACATTCCCCATGTGTCTACTTCAGGTTTGGATCACTTTGAAAATTACATTTTATTTTTTTGGGACGTTAGAAGGCTTAGAAATTTAGAAGCAAATCTTGAAATTTTTCACAAAATTTCCAAAACCCACTTTTTAAGGACCAGTTCAGGTTTGAAGTCACTTTGTGAGGCTTCCATCATAGAAACTACCCAAAAATGACCCCATTTTAGAAACTACACCCCTCAAGGTATTCAAAACTGATTTTACAAACGTTATTAACCCTTTAGGTGTTCCACAAGAATTAAAGGAAAATGTAGCCAAAATTTCCAAATTTCACTTTTTTGACAGATTTTCCATATGAATCATTTTATTCTGAGAATAAAGCAAGGGTTAACTGCCAAACAAAACTCAGTAATTATTACCCTGATTCTGTAGTTTACAGAAATGCCCCATTTGTCATCGTAAACTGCTGTACAGGCACACGGAAGGGCGCAGAAGTAAAGGAACGCCAGGGCAGATTTCACTGGAAAAAGTTTAAGTTGCCATGTCACATTTGATGCACCCCTAGAGTAGGAAACTCCAAAAAACTGACCCCATTTTGGAAACTACGGGATAAGTTGGCAGTTTTGTTAGTGCTATTTTAGGGTACATATGATTTTGGTAGCTCTATATTACACTTTTTGTGAGGCAAGGTAGACAAAAACTAGCAGTTTTGGCATTGCTTTTATTTTTTGTTGTTTACAACATTCATCTGACAGGTTAGATCGTGTGATATTTTTATAGAGCAGGTCGTTACGGATGCGGCAATATCTAATATGTATACTTTTTTTTATTTATTTAAGTTTTACACAATATTTTTGAAGCACAAAAAAAAAAATGCTTTTTTGATTGCTTGGTATTACAATTTTTGTGATGAAATGTGACAAAAAATGGCTTTTTTTAGACAGTTTTTATTTTTTATTTTTTACAGTGTTCACCTGAGGGGAGAGATCATGCTATATTTTTGTAGAGCAGGTTTGTACGGACGTGGCGATACCTAACATGTATACTTATTTTTATTTTTTTAAGTTTTACACAATAATATCATTTTTGAAACAAAAAAAAAATCATGTTTTAGGGTCTCCATAGTCAGAGAGCTGTAGTTTTTTATTTTTTGGGCGATTGTCTCGGGTAGGGGCTCATTTTTTGCGGGATGAGATGACGGTTAGATTGGTACTATTTTTGGGGGCATACGCTTTTTTGATCGCATGGTATTACATTTTTTGTGATGAAATGTGACCAAAAATGACTTTTTTTTAGACAGTTTTTATTTTTTACGGTGTTGACCGGGCGGGCTGGATCATGTGATATTTTAATAAAACAGGTTTTTACGGACGTGGCGATACCTAATATGTATATATATATTTTTTTTTTCTATTTTTTATGTGTTTCTTTATGGGGAAGGGGCTTTTTTTTTATTGAAACTTTATTTTTTTTAATATTTTTTTGTTAAAACACTTTTATTTAACTTTTTTTTTAACATTTCACTTATGTCCCAGTAAGGGGTACAGAGGGGAGGTAACCAGTTGAGGGTGTGTACCTGCACAGACTCACTCTATCCAATCAGTGCTGCCATTTTCAGATTGTGCAGGTACACACCCAACGGGTTACCTCCCCTTTGTACCCTTACTACAGACTGCTAGAAATTCATTCATAACTTCTGTTACAGATCTCACAAATGGATCCTTACAACACAAGTGTGAACTATAATGAGTGTTTATAATGTCAGAGATAAGAAGCCTGTCAGATTATCTGCGGGAGCAGACAAAAAAAAATACAGATTCAATCTATCTAGCTATCTAATCTATCTCAGCCCTGTACAGAAAAAAGGTTCCATATTCGTAATAAAGACCAATTTAAAAAAGATTTTTAGCTCAAAATGAGTACAATACAATAATTTTAAAAAAATTGCCCCAAAGGTGTACATATCCTTTAACTTTGCCATACCTGCCACTTTGATTCGCCCCTTGCATTTTCCACCTTGCAACTGCCTCCCTCCCCTTACAGACAGTGGATACCCCTTCTATATACAGGATACTTCCTATATACATTGCAAATCCCCCCCGCCAGAAAAAAAAAGGTCAAGAATATAATCACCCATAAAGTTGTAATAATCAAGTTTGTTTTTGTTTTTTTTGCAAGAATCGACTAATGCCGTATAATCTGCCCCTAGTGTTATATAATCTATTCTCCCATATTCTACATACCTCTAAGTCTAAAGACTTACCTGTAGCTTCCACCATGCCTTCTAAAATGACAACTATTTCAAAGTCTTCAGTGTCCAGCTGGGAGCGAGACATTTCCCAAAATGGGCTCTTCTCATTGATTTCATGTGAAATTATCAGAGGAGAGACAAGGAAGAGACGGTCATCTCCAGTGTCAAAACCAACATTGATGTCTGTTTGGTTCAGAGGGATGAATTCTCCTTCCTTTGTCTGCTTGGATTTGATGAGTTTGGCTCTGATGGAGGCTTCCACAATATGGGAACTTCGGAGATCTCCAACTCGGAACATCAGACACAGTTTCCCATCCCTGAGGGAAATGACTGCGTTATTTGAAAACATGAGGGTCTCAGCTCGTTTCTTAGGTTGGCTTATCTTTACAAACATGCAACCAACCATCAAGGCATTCACGATGGAGCCTAGAATGGCTTGGATTAAAAGTAGGACAATTCCTTCAGGACACTTCTCAGTTATCACTCGGTATCCATAGCCAATGGTGGTTTCCGTTTCAATGGAAAAAAGAAATGCAGACACAAAACCATTAAGATTTTCCACACAAGGGACCCAACTTTTGTCCTCTACGTGTTCAAGATCTCCTCTGATGTAAGCAATAAACCACCAAAGAAGTCCAAAAAACAGCCAGGTGACAGTGTATGCAAGGGTAAAGATGAACAGGCTAAAGTGCCACTTGAGGTCTACTAATGTGGTGAAGAGGTCACTGAAGTATCGGTAGGTCTCTTTGACATTGCCATGATGAACATTGCATTTGCCATCTTTCTCCATGTACCTCTGCCGTGGTTTTTTGTGCTCAGAAGGCAGGTGGGACCGGTTCACATTCATGGCTGCGTGTTCTCGAGCCTGTTTAGGTAACTTTTTAGGCTCCCTGGGAATTATGTCAACTGATAGGTCCTGGTCCATGGAAACTCTTAAGTCTCTTGCCATGATAGGCGTGTAACTGCTGGAAGAGAAAAGGAAAACTCTTATTAAAAAAATCCTGTGACTCACATCACACATACAAAAATCTCTTTACTCACGGTGTCAGAGTCAATAGTAGATGATGACTATATCAGAGAGATTCTGAGCAGTTTCTAATTTATTCTCAAACACTCATGAGATGTCAGAAGTAACTACTGTTTCTCCAGTACAAGAAAAGTCAAGAACTGAATCAGAGGTGGAGCAAAAAATTCATAATCATTTGATAAAAGTCAATTTTTTAAATATGAAATAACCCCACACCAGTTGTACTGTAGGGGAGGCGATCATTAAATTGAAATGATGCGCAGATCATATAGATTTATGGGCGTTTTCTTGTTTTACACGTAGTGAAGCCTTCTAATATACACCTAGGACAAAGACCCTTTTAATTTGTACAGAAGGCTAAATGAATAAAGGCATTTTCTGAAAGGTTCTACGATTATATACTCAAGGAGCAGATTGGTTATAGACCCTACAGGGAAATTTCCTGGCGGGCAGATGCGCCAGGGGGCCATCAAGCCCTCCACACTGCCACCAGCCGGGTACATAATGAACTGATTCTCTCCTACGCACCTAGCCAGCAGCCACAGGTGTCCTCCTGAATTCAACTGTATCTATGTCCTCAGGACAGCGATACAGTTGAATACTGTGCAGAACATGGCAGTATTTCGTGCTGAATTGTGGTATTTGGTTCAGCTGGGGTGGTATATTGCTCTTCACTATGGTATTGCTGGCCCTGCCTTCTTCTGTTGGCCCTGCCTATTTATGTTGCCCCGCCTTCTTTCAGGACCTACCTACATCATGGGGACACTTTTAGTTCCCAATACACCCCTGAATATACTATTCTTTCCTTCATTATCTTCTAAATATCTGCTTGTTGTCTTTGAATGAAGATGCTGTTTACAGCAAGAGACTGCTTGTCTTGATCATGTCCAACTGATGAAGACACAAGACTCCTTCATTCACTGACAGCAAACTGTTCTTGAAAATGGTAAATGCACAGTCAATAAAAAGTTATAGATCTTTTCATCAAAGAACAACTAAGCTTTAATGTCAGACGACTGGAAATCCCATTAGGAACGACTGAAAACTACACTACAATATATGGACATCCCCTCTTACAGGACACCCAGTTACAGTCACATATAGTGCCTTGAAAAAGTATTCATGCCCCTTGAACTTTTCCACATTTTTTCACTTCACACCCACAAATTTAAATGTATTTTATTGGGATTTTAAGTGACAGACTGGTAGAGACATACCCCCAAAAGATTTTCAGTTGTAATTGCAGCAAAAGGTTGTCCTACAAAGTATTGTTGTTCTATCACATAAAATCCCAATAAAATACATTTACGTTTCTAAGTATAATATGAAAAATGTGGGAAAGTTCAAGGGGCATGAATACTTTTTCAAGGCGCTGCACCCAAACTATGACATTGATAAACCAGATACTAAATACATTGTCAGACTCATAAAAAAGCCCATAGAGATCACTTGCACATGCATAGTCCTCAGAATTTTTTCCCCGTTACGTAATCGCAGAGCAACACCCAGTGAGGCAGAAATGACAAGATCTCCTTCGGTCCTGTTATGTAATCAGGTGGAGACAGAAATCATACGGGTGGCACACACAGGCATTTCATAATTTTAGGATTTCTTTCTGGAATGCTGGTCAGTGGGGAAACGCAGGGATACGAAGACAAATGAGAATATTCACAATAGATGGCAGGACGGCTCAGAGCAGCCTCTCAATCACTGAGCAATGGATTCATCTCTCTGATTAGTTTTTAACCTCCACTTTCCATTTATATTCTGGGAGAGGATACTGGAAAAAATATTATCCTGCACACAAAATAATAAGAAATAAGTCATGCTCGGTTTATGTGCCAAAACATTCCAGTCAGAGTTTACTGCTTTACAAATATATCCACCAAAGTTGACAGTCATGGTGTTCAGGGGCGATAACAGGGACCACCACCATGACCACCTTTGGTAGCATGAATTTGAGAAGCTTTCCTAATGCACAGGAAAAATGTACACGGTGATGTGACAATGGCGGGATAATGTCACAGTACGGCAACAAGGCTGAAGGCGATATCACAAAAAGTAACGCACTCTTCCAATGTACACATTCTTCAGTAAAGATGGCCCCATAGCAGCCTAAGAACTAATTTCATTGGTGATGGAAAGCGATAAATGATGGAACTGTATGATCTACAAAAAGATCTTACATTAAGAATAAGGACTCATTCACACAACTGTATTTTTCTTTCTGTATCCATTATGTATTTTTGCAGATCAGATGCAGACCCATCCAATTCTACTGGACTGCAAAATCTACGGATAGCACATCGTATGCCCGCATAAAAGATAGAACATGTCCTATACTTGTCCGCAAAATGCGGTCTGTGGCCCCATTCAAGTCTATGGTTCCGCAAAAGTTCAGATCGCACACAAAAATGCCCTGCCATGTCACCTTTGAATCTTTATTAAAATTATACCTTTCATTTTTTTGCAGATCTGCAAAATACAGAAATGTACATTCTAATTTTTTATTTTTTATCGGAGATTTTGCTGAACAACTGAAACAAATATTTGCAGACTGCAAATTACATATGGCCGTCTGACCCCTGACTAGCCCATAAACATGCTCGGATCAGCCAGGTCTGCATATTTACTACAGGGAGAAAAGCCCCCATGGTAGCCCTTCTTTCTCTAGGAAGCCAAGCATTGAGCAGGTTGTAATCAGGCACATGGCTGATCGCTGCACCTATATACACTACATTATCAGATCATTCCAATATATTGATTATTTCAATAACGTTTTTGGTTTGCAACACACAGATATGTCTTAGGAAATGGTCATAATGATGAGACCTGTCAGGCACATGAATGTACAGATCAGTACTGGGACCACAAATACACCAGTGCGAGGCTTGCTGTAGATTACAGATGTCACCAGCAGCATACAGCTGGACATCAGCTCTGATCTAGGTACACATGAGGTGCACCTCCCCTCACCAGGCTTCTTTACTTGCTCAGATTTGCAGAATCCTAAACCAGAAGATGCATTTCACAAACCAATCCCATATTAAGACACCAGTAACAGCTTGCTCAGTAATACTTGGGTTAAGTTCACAAAGTTTTTTTGGAGGTAGATATTTCTGCAGTTTTTTTCAGACAATGCTAGAAGTGGATTTGAAAGGAATTGGAATTATAAAGGAAGAACGTATACTTTTCCTTCCTCCTGGATCCACTTCTGGCTTTGGCTGAAAAACCTGTATGAAAATCTGCCTCCAAACCTCCTTCAAAAAACTTTGTTGGTGGAAATGCAAACCATATTTACCTAAAATGAATCAGGTTCCTATTACTTGCCACCACACATCACATTTACCTCTACAGAAACCTTCATTGGTGTATCCTGAAGGAACACACATCCACCACCTCTCACACCATCACTTTAGAGGAGCGATGCCAGACACACCATTCATCCATCTGTGGAATACAAAGTTTTACCTTCATCTGACGGAAGTCAACCACAAGTATAGGACCAAGTAATTTACACTAGTCAGCTACACTGATGTCAAGCATGGCATAACAGGAGGATTTTATCAGTTGAATGTTTCAGAGGATCAGAGGGAAGAATTATAATTATACACATCTACACAAAAAAATGTAGATAAAGCAGGTAGACCATGTATCTCTCCAACAATATTACACAGTGAATAAGGCTCAGCTCTGTCCAACAAGGTCACATTTCCCACCTAATCACACAATAGGGCAAAGCTTTAGATACAGCATTTAAAGAATCCATAAAATCAGTCCTCACCCAGCCCTATGCTTGCAGTTATTCAGGAGAGCGGGCAGAGCAGTGCCCTCACATCACCAGTCTACACGCAGGATGCAGATGTGTCACAGGTGTAAGTGTGACAGCGAGTCTCTTCTCTGTGATTCCAGTCTCTACTGCTCTGACATTGCCCATCCTCTGCCTCTGGCAGTCTGATTAACCCCTTCAGGCACTAGCCCCCCGGAGGCTTCACAGAGAGTCAGAATGTGGACTATAGATGCAACGGTGAAGGAGTCCAATGAAATTAAGGGAAATAACTGCCCCCAGAACTGAAAGAACCGTTACTTTATCCCTCTACATAGTATACTGCTTTATGCACAGCTTCATGTTACATTCATGTTTTATGGGTTATAAAAGCAGGATGAGTTTTTAGGGAGAATAACAATGTTGCATCTTAACTCTTTTTGGACCATACCGCTGTCTATATATTTCCCACAAACTATATAAAAATGTTGGAATCTCTATTTATTTTTCTTATACATTAACTGATAAAAAACATTTAATCAGCAAAATAATGGACAACCTGCCATGAGCAAAACATGACCAAGTAATCATACTCACCAGGTGAAAGACCAGAAGATGGGCCAAATCCCCGAGGAGAAAGGGTTACCCGAGGCGGGCCCTCGCTGCTGACAGTGTCACACACTGCAGAACATTCCTCACCACGCTCCATAGATAAACGCCAACCTGATAGTATGAACATGAGGATAAAGCACGTCTGGTCACCCATCTCCTCAGATCCTGACCCATCTCTACCCAACAAAATAGAAAGCGCCAAATTTCTTCAGGAAAGAGTCATAGACCATTACTTTTTTGCTAATCAGTAAAAAAAAATTGATAGATGTTTTTTCATCCGGGAGTGATCTATGGTTATTAGAAAAAGTATACCATCTTTAATTTTCTATAGTTTTAAGTATCAGGACATAAAAAAAAAAAATCTGTTTCTTGGAAGATCTTAACCCCTTGATGACATTTGGAGCAGAGCAAGCACCATAGCTGCCAGATGCCACCTGGACATAGGAACATATTGAATTTCTCAAGTGTTTTTAAAAACATAAAAAATTGATATCACCCCCATTTCCGTAGAATTAAAATTAAAATAAACAATAAAACATCAAAGACTTCACTGCGTCTCAAAACGTCTGTACTATTAAAGTATAAAAATATTTTTCCCATACGGCGGATGGTGTAACGCAAAAAATGAATAAATAAAAATGGCTGATTCACGATCAAAAAGCCATACACACCCCAAAAAGTTATCAATGAAAAATACAGATCGCCCTGCAAAAAATGAGCCCTCATCCAGCTCTGTAGATGAAAAAAAGTTATGTGGGTCAGAATATGTCAAAAATATTTTTTTTCTAAAGTTTTTATTTATTTTAAAGGGTTTCTGTCACCAGATTTGGGCATACTAAACAGGATGGCATTTGCAATGTGCAAATGCCACCTGATGCCCAATCTGGTTTTCTTACAGTAATCAGATGAGCCGTTTTCTTAAAAAAAGCACTTTTATAATATGTAAATTAGGCGTACTAGGTGCAAGAGGCGTTTACCTTGCACCTAGTAATCGCCGTGTTCCTACCTCTAGTGCCGCCTCCTTCTTCCTGATTGACAGGGCCAGGCAGCTTGCTCGATGAGCTGCCGGCCCTGACCTCAATCGAAATCCCCGCGCCTGCGCCGTGTAGGCTAAATTCTGCGCAGGCGCAGATAGTTCACCCGGCCGCCCGGCTCCTGCCTCTCACTGCGCCTGCGCCGTGCGGAGTAAAAGCGGCGGCAGGCGCAGTGAGTTCCGCCGGCTCCCGGGTCTCACTGCGCCTGCGCCGCTTTTACTCCGCGCGGCGCAGGCGCAGTGAGAGAGGCAGGAGCCGGGCGGCCGGGTGAACTATCTGCGCCTGCGCAGAATTTAGCCTACACGGCGCAGGCGCGGGATTTCGATCGAGGTTCAGGGCCGGCAGCTCATCGAGCAAGCTGCCTGGCCCTGTCAATCAGGAAGAAGGAGGCGGCACTAGAGGTAGGAACACGGCGATTACTAGGTGCAAGGTAAACGCCTCTTGCACCTAGTACGCCTAATTTACATATTATAAAAGTGCTTTTTTTAAGAAAACGGCTCATCTGATTACTGTAAGAAAACCAGATTGGGCATCAGGTGGCATTTGCACATTGCAAATGCCATCCTGTTTAGTATGCCCAAATCTGGTGACAGAAACCCTTTAAATACTAAAACACTAAAAACTACTGTATATAACTTGTCCTGCAAAAAAAGCCATCATATGGCTATGTGAATGGAAAAATAAAAACGTTATGGCCCTTAGGCCCCTTGCAGACGAGCGCAGCGCAGCTCCCGGCCTGACCTCCCAGCTCTGACGGGGGTCACATAGCATTATATTGACTTATGATGCTACGTAATCCTTACTGTTCTGGCAGGGGCGTTGCTAGGGTCTCAAAAGATCCGGGGCCCAAGCCCCAATGAATATGGCCCAGTTCTCTAAGTCACCACCCCCCACTCACCGCATTTTGCTGTACTCGCTATACAGCAGCACATACCTGTCACATCCAGAGCCTCCAGGTGACGTCTCCTCTGATGTAGATCTTCTCTTTCATCATCTTCTCTGGTCCGGACAACTTCTCTCAGCTGCCTCGTCTCTGCAGAGTGTGACACACGGATATCTTGGATTCCTCACATTTCTATCATCATCTCCCAACCTGGAGTCCCCACAGTGTTATCCTGTTGTTCGCTGTGCTCCCCGATAACCCCAAATACTATCCTGAAGAAAAATGAGTGCCCCCATAGTAATAGTGCTCCTCATAGTCTCACCAATAGTAATCCCCTTCTAGAGTGCCCTCGTTAGTAATAGTGCCCCCATTAGTAGACGAGTCCTCCAGTATTAATTAAACCCTCACAGAGCCCCCAGCAGAAATAAGGCTGCCCTATTGTTCCCCCAGTGGTGATAAAGCTCTCTATAGGCCCCTCAGTAGTATAAAGGCCCACCATAGTGCTCTTAGTAGAAATAAGGCAGTTCTATAAGTCCCTCCTATAGAGCCCCCAGTAGTAATAAGAACGCCTATAATGTCCCCTGGATTTGCAGTGCCCCCTGTAGTTATATTCCTCCCTCCACCATACAGTCTCATGTAAATAACATCACACCATCTCTCCTGTCCCCTCCAAAATACAGTCCCATGTAAAAATATCACCCCCTCCCCAGCTGCCTCCAACATGCAATCCCATGTAAACATCACCCCCTCAAGCTTCAGTCCCATGTAAATAACATCACCCCCCCCCACCAGCCACCTTCAACATACAGTCCTATGGAAATAACATTCCCCCCACCAGCCCTGTCAACATTCAGTCCCATGTAAATAACATCACTACCTCAGACCCATGTAACATTCAGTCCCATGTAAATATCACTCCCTCCTACAGCCGCCATCAACATACAGTCCCATGTAAACACCATCATTCCTTCCCTCAGACCCTTGTAACATTCAGTCCCATATAAATATCACTCCCTACCCCAGCCCCCACCGACATGCAGACCCATGTAATAAAATTCGGCACACAGATACATAAGGTGTCCCGGAAGGTTTTAGACCGGATCTCAGCTCTCTAGGCCGTACCGTTCAAGAGATATTCCCAAAAAATGACCTGCATTAGCCAATATTAGCCTGGAAGTCTCTCTCTCTCAAATCCCAACTGCCATACACACGGTCACAAGTCCCTTATCAGCCAATAGAAGCTTGCAGGCCCTTAGTCTGCAAATACACACAGCTTTGCTGCAGGTTTACATAACAACCCAGCCAGGTAATTAGCCAGCTGAGGAGCTCGGGTAAATAACTCCAAACACAATTCAGTGCTTACCTCCCACAGGCCTTGCACACATACATAAAGTTTTACTTCAGGTTTACATAACAACCCAGCCATTTTCCTTTACTGCTGTAAATCAGCTTTAGGCTTGGGTTACACGACGACAATAAGTTGCACAACACATGGGGCACAAATACACTGCTACATGTGTCACGCGACATTGATATCGCGCAACAATTTTTAGATTGATAGTCTATAGTGTTGCACTGCGACATGCTGCGAAGCGACAGTTGCACAAAAATCCGTCTTGAATGGATTTTTTGCGACTGTCGTGTCGCAGTATGTCACAATAAGTCGCAGTGCGACACTATAGCCTATCATTATAAAAATTGCTGCGCAAGATTGGTGCGACAAAATGTTGCATGACACGCGTTTGTGTAGCCCTAGCCTTAAAGGAACAGGACGCTGTGAAGGTCACTGTTAAGGGGGCAGGGGCACTCTTAAAGGGGCAGCTACTGTGGAGGTCACTGTTAAAGGGGCATTCACTGTGGATGTTACTGTTAAGGGGGCAGGCCGCTGTGAAGGTCACTGTTAAAGGGGTGGGCACTGTGGAGGTCACTGTTAAGGGGGCAGGGGCAGATGCTGTGGATGTCATTGTTAAGGTAGCAGGGTACTGTTAGGTCTCTGTTAGGTCTGTGCTGTGGAGGTCACAGATAAGGAGATGGTCCCCTATGGAGGGCAGTGTTAAGGGGCAGGCCCCTGAGGAGGTCACTGTCAAGGGAGTGGGGTGCTGTGAAACTCACTGTTAAAGGAGCGGGCTGCTGTGAAGGTCAAAGTTAAGGGGATTGGCTACTATGGAGGTCCTATTTTAAGGAGGCGAGGCACTGTGGGGGGGGGGTCAATGTTAAGGGGTAGGTGGCTGTGGCGTTCACTGTTAAGGGGCAGGGTACTGTAGAGGTCACTATTATGGGGGATGTGGGGTTCACTGTTAAGGGAGCAGGGTGCTGTAGAGGTCACTGTTATTGGAGATACTGTCGATATCGACACACACATACATTAAATGAAATAGATGAAATATACCCCATGCAAAGCCGGGTCCTTCTGCTAGTGTCCTATAAATGTCTGTTCTATTCCTAAACTAAGAATCTAGGCTTTCAGT
The DNA here is from genome assembly GCA_900303285.1 of Rhinella marina. Lineage (NCBI taxonomy): Eukaryota > Metazoa > Chordata > Amphibia > Anura > Bufonidae > Rhinella > Rhinella marina. The sequence continues at coordinate 361 of ONZH01028470.1, read as the reverse complement.
TGAGATGACTGTGTGCTGCCCTTTATGTAGATGCTCAGAAGTGAAGCTCCTCTGCTACAGATCAGAGGAAAAAGGCACTGGGAAGGAATGGCTGCACTCATCTCAGATCTGCTAGAGAAAACAGGATTAAAGAGGTTTTCTCACTAGTTACAAAGATTAGCTTTCATCATAAAGGGACAGTTAAAAGAAGACATTTTCTAAATACAGTGGTCAGTAGATTTTACTTTAGTAATGAACTATAGACAGTTCAGCAGGTCTCTCACTGTACACAGGTTTCTATGGTAACCTGCAGACCACAAAGACTGTTAACTGATTGACTGAGAGCAGTGAAGAATAATGGGACTGAGCTCAGAGTGATTAA